>CM047873.1:0-312500 GCA_026212405.1 Petrea volubilis | reverse complement strand
CCCTTTTTATGAACGAAAATAAAGAAGGAAAAAGTAAATTTATTGTTTAGGAAGAAATTAATGGTAGCCTTGAAATTTCCATCATTTCTCACAAAAGTTGTCGCACAAAAATACCCAAAAAGAAAAAGAAAGATAATAAAAATGTATTGAATAATATTAAATTTTATTTCACGATTTGAACTTTGTTCTAGATTAATAATAATTTTGTTTATTCTAGAGAATAAAAAATTATTGTGATTAGATTAATTAGGATAACATAATAAAATGTTGGAATTTAATTTGTAGCATGCGTCGACATGGTAGATTAGAGTTGGCGCCGTCTACTTCTTTTTAATGTAGCCACCCTTAACATGTTCTACCATTATGGTTCATTAATTAAGGTGTACATACCTAAATTCAAATGTTTTTTTTTTGTTTGTCATTATTTTCTTAAAAAAAATGGTCAATTATATCATTCACTACATTAATGCAATATTAAATATCGATTGGGAAATAAGTTTGAGTAATTAAATCAAAATAAGTAGAAAAAAATTACTATTAAAACAGACTACGTGACATTGTAAAAAATTGGACAGAATATAGACATGTTACAAGTTGGTCTAGCGGGATATAACACGCTATATCCTTTAAACAAAATTTAGGGTTCGGATCTTGAAGTTTGGAATGGAGTAATTGAGTTGAGCCTCTACAATACTCAATCCGAATTAGTCGGTCAGTGGATTGAAACTGAGTAGCTAAGAAAAATAAATAAATAAATAAATAAGTTGTAGATAACTTATAAAAATATAATTTTTTATTAATTAGTGAAATCTTTTTTAACTAATATCCTTCCGGAGTTAGGTTTGAGGCATCAATCATCAACCACACACACAGCATGTGTGTGTAGTGAGTGCCTTGTATCTATACATGCATATAAATAAATATATATATATATATATATATATATATATTTGTGTTTGTGTGTGTGTGTGTTGAATAATGAAGGTGAAAGTCTCACTTGCAGTCCTAGGTAACGTGAAATTCTCTCATTCTCATTCCCTAATTTTCAGCACAAGAACAATGCCAATTGTAATGAATGGAGTAGTTAAAATTAATTATATATACACACACACACACACACACACACACATACATATATATATATATGAGTTAATGGGGATTTGTGAGGATTTAGCGTAACGAACCATAAATGGGATTAGGCACAAAAGAGAAAAGAAGATGATTGTTGCTTAACGTATTTAGCAAACCCTTTTTCTTGGATATTGGGGGGCCTTTAATTAATTTTTTTTTCTTTATTTTTATTTAATTGAGCTTTAGTTAACTAATTAATTAATTAAATAAATTATTAATTGGTTTTTGACTGCCTAGGGACTGATGCAGAATCTGAGTGAGTGCAAACTCGTGCTGGACCAAAAAAAAAAAAAAAAGCTTTGAGTGATTCTCAAGCCATATTAACATTCTTTTGTTCAATTCCTTAGCAACTTTTTTGATTATTATTAAAGTCCCATTTAAACTGCATAAATTTAAGGAATAATAATAATAATATAGAAAGACCTGTGTTTAGTCAAAGTCAAACACATAATATATATATCCTTCATAAAGTTTTGGTATAATTACAACTGAACCCCTAAAGTTTGCATAATTACATAAACTATTGGAATCAATAGTCCAACGAGCTTAACCGAAAGATAAAAGTTAATAGCAGTAGCGGTTTTTTGTAACTATGCAAATCTCACGTGGAACCTAACTGGAAGATACCAGTTGACGACATGGGTGATTTCAGTAATTATGTAAATCTACATGATCTGATTATATTTACACCAAACTTTAGGGGGTGTAGGTGTAATTATTTACCAATACAAATTATTAAGGGATTATTTGTTTATATATTTTGTATCCATTTTTTTAATGTGCAATGTTTTCGAAATTGAGAATAAGTTCATTCGATTGTTGTGTAGAAATAAAAGTATAATTGAAAACATGTCCAGGTTATGGTAATCTTAGTATGAAAAGACGTATAATATATATATATATATATATATATATATATTATATTAGGAGCTGATGTAACTGTGTCGAGCTACAGAAATGATAATTTTAATTATAGATAATATAAAATAACAAAAAGAATTAATTAAATAGTGAACCTGTGATTATGCATCAGCAAAAACGGCATGAGATAGTGATCTAACTATAAATTAATTGTAACAGGTGAAAAGGAGTCATAACTTATTCATTATCTAAAGATCAAACAAATTTCATTAAGCATAATTAATGTATATTTACAGTCATTAACTTAAATAATGAATGCATTTTTTGACTAATAAAATGGTCCCATGTCATTGTTAAGGGCTACTTTCTTGTCGACTCCCCACCCCACCCCACCCCACCCCCGCACCCCCGCCCCCGCCCCGCCGAAATATTGTCTTCACATGGAAAATAATTAAGACAATTAATGCAATAAAAATAGTTTATGATTTATGAAGGTTGCAAAATTTTAATTCGACCAGTTTTAGTTTTTTTTTTTCTTTTTTGTTATAAGAGATGATTTATTACATATTAATCTGACATATGTCACGTAGAGTTATTCGAATGCAAAAAAAGAAAAAAAGAAAGAAATATGTCACGCAGAGGATAAAAAAAAATTTAATGATTTATGAAAATCGTAAAATTTTAGTTAGTTACTATTTTATGAGAGATAATTTATTACATATTAACCAGATGAAATTTATAATGAATTAGTTCATAAGAAATTCAGTAATTAATTAATTAAAATGGTAATATAATTTAAGTGGCCACCCAAAAGAGGGACATGTTTAAAGGTAAAAAGGACTTGATTAGGTTGCCTTTTTATTGAGGAATCGATTAAGTTTTTTCACATGATTTAATGTTGATTAAAACAAACATCGTGATGCTAGGCCGGGTATCTAACCTTAATTAGAAATTATTTTTATGATGTCTTTTATGATCACTTTTTCATTAATTTATTCTAGTTTTTTTTTTCCCTTTTGTTTTTGTCATATACTTTAACCTAGTCCAAAAAGAAACTAAGGGGCGTGGGGGTGGGGGTGGGGGGTATGTCATTTTCTTAAATTTATTGAAATGCTTTGAAACTTATGCCACTAGTTATCAATTATATATCATCTCAAGTTTATCCTCGATGTGTATACCCTTTAATTAATTGATCACCAAAATTATATAAAACAAATGAAAACGAGGTACACGAAATACACGCATACAAATATAAATACGTACATATATAGATGCATACATAATATATATATATATATATATATATATGTGCATGTGTGGATATACAGGCATCAGGCGACTCCACAGTCATACCAGTGGAGTCACGCGACTCCACTGAATTTTTTTTCCCTATACTATTATATATATATATATATACCATTTGATTTCACATTAAAATTTTCAAAATCTATAATTGACGCATTATTTATAATCCAAAATAGAAGGTACATTAAGTTTTAACATCAGTGATTGACAATTCTATAGTCGCCATATTACTGATTATTAACTATTTTCTTGCAGCTATTATCAAGGATTGATAATTTTAGAATCGTCACTGTATATAGAATATATAGTTGATATATGTTACTAATTATTAACTATTCTCTCGCGGCTATTATCAAATATATAGAACTTTGACTAGTAATTTTGGGGGGATTTGAAAATAGCCCAATATTTGTCTTATTTCAAAGATTTTTGTTTTTTTTTTGTTAGGCCGGTGTCTAACCTTAATTAGAAATTATTTTTATGGTGTCTTTTATGATCACTTTTTTCATTAATTTATTCTTGTTTTCCCCCTTTTGTTTTTGTCATATATTTTAACCTACTCCAGAAAGAAAAATAAGTGGGGTGGGTGTTTTGGGGGGTGTGGGGGTGGGGGTGGAGGTGGGGGGTGTGTATCATTTTCTTGAATTTGTTGATATGCTTTGAAACTTATGCCACTAGCTATCAATTATCGTCTCAAGTTTATTATCGATATGTAGACCCTTTAATTAATTGATCACCAAAATTATAAAACAAATGAAAAGAGGTACACGAAATACACGCATACAAATATCAATACGTACATATATGATACATACATATAATATATATATATATATGTTTATGTGTGTGTGTGTGTATATATATATATGTGCGTGTGTGTGAGTGTTTGTGTGTGTGTGTATTTATACACACAAACATAAAGATTTGTGGATATACAAGCACTAGGCGACTCCACAGTCGTACCAATGGAGTTACACGGCCCCACTGAGTTTTTTGTTTTTTCTTTTTTTGAAAAAATTATAGTCATAATTATAGATAGCTGTTGGAAGAATAATTAAATGATTGAAAATAAAATTACGTGTATGTGCGTGTTTGTGTTTATATATATATATATATATATATATACGTATTTTAAATGTGGAATATTAAATAGAGACTGCATATATAAACAAGATATGAACTACGATCACATTGGACAAAGACGTAGAATGACATGCAACAATTTAGCCACAAATTTACGCAACAGCAACTTGTATGTTAATTGATTACAAACTTTGCTCGATTGATTGTTTTTGACTTATAAATTTCAAAATTAGGATCATAAACACGTTACATCTTTGGACTTGTGCTAATAAAATAAAATAAATTAATTAAAGTTTCATTTTAATTAATCTGGAAATGTAATTGGGCTGCATTGGAGTAGGCCCATATATGTTGGTTTACCATGTGTAGCCGGAAGGGTACGGCCCAAGTCATTTTAAGTAGATAATCAAGAAAATATAATTATTTGGGCAAATTGCATCTACACTCCTTGATCTATAATATAATGAAATTATAAACTCATCCTTGTGATTTTTAAAATTATAAATACTCCCCCCCCCCTCCAACATGTATCAACTGGATAAATTCAACAATTTTCTAAATGGAATGTGACGGCGAATTATATTTCTGGTGATTTTGATGGGGGTTTTGGAATGAGATTAGTATTGTATTGACATGTTATGATATAAAAGTTATATATAAAATCAATTTTAAAAACAAAAAAAAATAGCTGATGGCTTCGAATTATAGATGATAATTCACAACAATAGTTGTTGGGATACAGGATTGGTGGAATAACCAAAATGATTCAGAAATTTTGTTAAGCTAGACAAAGCGTCTCTTGTGGTGGTTACTCAGGCATCAAAAAAAGTCATTTTTCGGTAATCTCCATTACTATTTACAAGAAGGACACATATAATTTAAAAAGCTTTTAAATTACATGCTAATTATGACACATTACGAGAAATATATTTCAATAAACTACAGTAAATTTTGAACTCAATATAATCTGTGTAATATTATAAAATGTCAAAATGGACAATTAAGCTACTAAATTGCACGACGCTCCTAGTCATTATTCGAAAATAAAAGTATGGTAATAATTTCTTATAGTGACATTTTGTGATATCTTGATTGGCACACCATAACATGTGAAAAAGAACATATAATTAATTAAAATCTTCTGTTAGGATAAACACAAACAGATAAACAAAATGATGTTTTGTGGGACCAATAGTTTCGCAAATCTTGTGCAAAAATATAATCCTAATAATGTAAATTATCTAGTAATTTCAGCAAAAAATAATAATAATAAATGTCAATCAATTATTTAGGCACAAATCGATTGTGTCAAAACATATAGCTTGTTGACCCCGCAACCATGGAAAAATATTGAAAAGGACCAAACATTGGTAGTGATTATGTGGTGAAAATTATTTTGACTTTTTTAATCTCTTGTCGGTAAAAGGGCAAGAAATAGTTTATGACTAAACAGTTTCTTGTCAAGACTTCTTGTAGTAATAATAATTGTAGTACTAAATAATAATTTTATCTAAATATTTTTACTTTTATTTTTTAAAAGAATATGTAGTGCTCGTAATATTTTATTTACCATATAAAATTAGAGATGAAACACTATTTTGAATAGAAAATTAATTTGAAATGTGAATCAAGAAAATTTTAATATAAATATGAAGTTCTTCATTCTATTCGGAGTATATAGTTCCATGTACATGTAATTGCATATATATATATATACACACACACACATATATACATATTTTTTTATATATGATTAACAAATTTGTATTAAGTAAATACTTCATGCTCTTGATATTTATTTATAAAACAGAACTAAAGATAAAATACCGTTTTGAATAGATATTTCGAAATTGAGCCGAAAATAAAGGTAATTTCAGATCACACCTCGAAGCTCTTCGAATCAGGTCATAGTTCGAATCCACTACAATTCAAGCGGCATCAACATTTTTTTTTTATATGATTCCTAGTAAAGATCAAACCTAATTAACACACACACACACACATATATATATATATATATATGCAAATATTCTAATTGCATTGTTCTTGATTACTACGTTTTATTTCAGGTGGAGGGCATGATTATGATTAATGTCTTACCCAGTACATGCATGCTTGCCTGCCTGCTTCAATCCTTCAAAAAAAGAAGAGAGAATGAATAATGATTAATGATTAATCAACACACTAATTACTAATTAGGCTTATTCATTAACAGCTGCCTAACTGCTAAAACTGATCTAAACATGTTTAGATATTGTTTGGTTGGCCTCAAATCCTCTAATTAATCAATAGTCTAAAATCAATGGCACAAAATTAACCAACTCTGATTGCCATTATAATTTACGACAACGATGATTAACGAAAATTAGACATGAAAATTTCATGCTGTTTCTTCAGTAATCCGCGTGCATGCAGCAAATTAATTGGATTATGTCGGCTGGGGTTTAATTATAAGTTCATCCTGCTTAATTAAGTCGGGATATATATATGTATATATATACCCAACTGCATTGTAACTCATCAAATCAAAATATAATAATGAAATAAAATAAAATATTAAAATTATCATGTTTAATTTAACGGTTCGTTGAGCATATACATGATGACTTGGTAAATTTATTATATCAAACACTTTATTATCAAGTCGAAAGCTATATATATATATATATATTTTTTTTTTTTTTTTTCTTGTCGTGCCAATTACAGTCTTACTAGCAAAAAGGCTGATGACGGTGAAAATAAACCGTAAAATCTCAACCCAAAATCTAATTTGGCCACACGCAACTAAACACATATGACAAGTAATTAATTTAATCAATTTGTTGTCATTCTTCATGTATTAATGCAACTTTGTTTTGATTAATTTCGTGTAATTACTCAACATTAATTTATATATATATATATATATATATATATATCATATTGTTGGGAATTTAACGCAATAATCACACATTCAATCAAGGATAAATGAGAAAGAAAAGAAAATCGATACGAGAATTTAATGTGATTTGGCTAGAGTAACCTACATTCACCAACAAGATAGAGAAAAAATTCCATTATGATAAAAACGTATCTGAAGAGTTTTTAGTATGGCTCCAAATCTCTCTTATATATAACTCCGAATATGGAATGAAAACATAGACCGAAAATAAAAGTCCATAACGCACGAGCTTCTTGGCCCGGGCTCTCCGCTACCAATACATATCCTCCATTAAAAGTTTATTTTAAAACATACTGTAGAATTTATCGAATCAAGTCATAATTCGAATCTACAAAAATTCAAGCCACATCAATTCAAATAATGGGTAGGGGACTAGGGGGGCATGCATGCATGTGATTTTATTAGAGTTTGTTTGACTTAGGTGTGCTGAGAAATGAGAGTAATAGATATTTTTGTCTAATGGGGTCATGAAAGAAGTGTCCAATTCAGTTGATAAATTTTAGCCTTTGGAATGGAGGAGAGGGCTAAAATGATTGATCTCCAACTCTTGGGCGTTGTGAAAAGGAGGATAACACCAATGCTGTGGGTTATAATTAATATATACTCTTTTTTTTTTTTTTTTTTTTTGGCTTTATTCACTTCACCAAGTTACAATGGCTTATGGTAACCATCGTGGGCTGGTCAAAACCCTCGCTTTCAAATCATCATTAATTCTTAGCAATTTGTAGACACACACACACACACACACACACATATATATATATATATATATATATATAGAGAGAGAGAGAGAGAGACTGAAACAGTGGGTGATGTGGGATTATTATATGGCTTTTAATTCATATTAGTAATATAGACACATTTGACATATGATTATAATAAAAAAATAATTTAATTTAATGATTTATTAATTTTTTTTAATATTTATACTGTTAAAATATTTTTAGTTATCTTTAATAAATTTATAAAATTAATAATAAATAAAAATAAAATAATTTAAAATAAAGAAAACTAAGAAAATCATTATAAAGAATTTTTTAAAAAAACAATATTGAAGAGTATTTGGATATAAAAGACGACAGAGACAGGGGAGAGGGAGGGGGAGAGAAAAAAAAATAAAATGAATGTATAAGAGAAAAGAGGTGAGAGAAAATAAAAAAAAATAAATAGATTAAAAATAGTTATTAAAGGATGTTGTCCTTTTATACAATAGTATGAATAGTATAGAAAGTATAAATACGTGTAAATGAAACCCCATAATCAGTCTTGTCCAAAACAGTATGGGTTGATTTTGTTCATATCCCCTACTAAGCCAGTCTTGAGTTTCTATCCTACAAAACAAATTGGCCCAATCTAAGGTCCACGAGATTAAGCTACAATTGGTGCCCACTGCCCAACATCAAAATCTTTATAGCAATAGTCCAATTAAAAAATATTCCAATTTACCCAGCATTCGGGGGGGAAAAATCAGCATTTAATATTCATTAAAAAATAGTGTGTTTAAGGGCATATAAATTAAGATAATTATATATTAGAATATGAGGGGTCAATTTGGATTTTTGTTAGGTAAGATTATTATTATTATTACGTGATGCATTGTATTGGTGGCCAATTAAATAAATAACTACATAAAATGTTTTAGTTTTTCTTCATGTCATAAATTTATATTTATTGACCAATCATTTTTTTTTGGAAAGGCCTAACAATACACACACACACACATTACAGAAAAATATAAAAAGTTCTGCGTAAACCGGTGGCATTTTCGACGGAAAAAATGTCTGCCATATTAGCATCTTTCATGGGATTTTCGCCAAATTTCCACCAGACTATGGTGTCCGTCAGAATTCCGTCGAATTTTCGTCGAAAGCTTCTAATTAAGGTCGTCAGTTAAATAATAATAATAATAATAAAAAGAAAAGTGAGTTACACTAAGGCTATGTTTGGAACAAGGATTTTTGTGAGGAAAAATAGAAAAAAATGAAAAGGATCAGAAATAAAAGCATAAAATTTTATCATTTGAAACAAAGAAAAAAGATTTCATCCTATTTTTCGTATCAAAATCGTATTACCAAAGTAATATTTAAATTCTGGTCAGCCACCACACATAATAAATTAAGAGGCTTTGATAAATCTCTGCTTATTGACCTTGACTTTGAATGGGTTTGCATAAAGGTCAAGCTGTTCAAAGTGCAACATAATTACAACTGTTCAAAGTGGTAATTGTTTAATAATCCATGACACTTTTTAAGTCAAGTGATCTTTTTATTTTAAATGAGTAACTAGCCTTTGCTATTTATGAAATCCCTTCATCACCATGAGTTGGGATGAAATTTAATTTTTATTAAATAAAAACAAAATGCTATTATTTTTTAGGGTAAAATAATAATAATAAATTAAATCTAAACAAAATATATATGTACACCCTTTCATATTAATTTGAGGGAAGACATCTATTTGCGAGGATAATTGAGTTCAATATTAGTTTTTTTGGTTGTTCCATGCTATGCAAAATTTTGGTCGGACAAATAAGTTGATTTAAATTCATTTTTTTTTTTCTAATTTTATCATATTAAAATTATAATTTCAAGTTAAGAATACGCCACGCACCCATCAAATCATATCGAAATAGAGAAAAACCTACCATTCAAAGACAAAAAATCTTATATGAATTGAGTATTTGGGTCCGTATATGAATTAATAGTTTACATTATGTTATATTTTCTATTTTGATATTTTCTTGATAAGTTAAAAATCTAGCATAATTCAAATATTAGTTAAAATCATATGCATCGAAAAATCTCCCGTATCGAATGCAAACAAACACCACAAATATTGCAAATGCCTTTCATTTTATTTTATTTTTGTATAAATTTAAATATCTAGTACTATATATTCTAAAATCAATTTGTACATAAAACTAAATTCAGCAATAAAAAAAAAATTAAAATCGTCACTTTACTTAGATCCTAAGTCCTAACAACAATTACCTATATTTCTCTTCTTTCTTACATTACTCCATTTATAATAATAAAACGATAAAAAAAAAGAATTATAAAAGAAATTATAAAGCAAAAGGACTTGAAATTACAGATATATGAGATTGCAATAGCAATCTGCCAATATTTTCTAAACGACGGCGTTTCAAAAAGACCGCTTCTGAGGGGGAACCGATATCCGAACAGGAAGGGGTCGACCCGTTCCGGTTCCGCCGCAGCTACCACACACCATGCGACCCGACCCAGCACAGGTCCGGCATCCCATATCTCCATCCGACCAACGCTTGCACATGCACGCGACCCGGCCCGATCCGTTGCAGCTGGGGCATCTCCGGTCCCCGGGGCCCGGACCCATCATCGAGCTCTCATCCATGGCTTGCTTCACCAGAACTGCTCCGGCCAACACGCTCAACCCGGTGGCTACCTGAGTCAACACAATCGGACCCATATTCTCTCTCTCTCTCTCTCTCTCTCTCTCTCTCTCTAAACTCTCTTCTGGTTATTGGGGGTGATTTTATGGGGGAGTTGTGTGTCTGTGTGTGTATGTATGTGTTTTTATGGAGTGGTGGAGGACAAGTACACGTAAATGTTTGTGGTTTTAATTTGCGGTGTTGACTGTGGTTTTGGAGCGTAGTGAAGAAGGGTTGGCTAACACAAATTTTATTTTTTAAGCTTTGCTCTGGTTGCTTGGTTGGTCTTCTCATCTCCTCTAATTTGGGATCATATATGTATATATATATATATATATATATATATATATTTGACCTCATGATTCTTTATTTTTGATATTTGACTTTTATTCCTAACAAAATACACTTGTTGCATGACATAGTTTGAAATTATAACAAATTGTTTTATAAAATCAATGATCTATTTATCGTTTTAAGAGAGTAAAATTATAAATGTTAGTAAAACTATTTATACTATATATAAAGTACCAAATCCTCATATAACAACCTTTGATCATTTGAAGTTAATTGACTTGATTGAACCTCGAGTTTAATCTCTTATTTTTATTTACCATTCTCTGTCCTCGTCAATCGAAATTAATATTTTTTTAATTATATAATATTATATATATATATACATATAATTTTTTCAATTTTATAAAATTCAGATTGAAGTACATAATTATATCATATCTCATTTTTATTCAACATACCCATCGAATTTGCCCGATCTACTATTCCTAATTATTTTCCGATTGATAATGAAATATTTATTTTGCAACTTGACAAGCCCCAATTGGGGTTAGATTTTGTTGGCATTTGCATGCAAGAAAAATGGTTTGACCGGCGACTTGTTCTATCTTGCCCGCTTGCTAGTCCTTTGCATCACGTTGTGCAATGTATATTACTATAACGAGCCCTTTCAAACTTGGGGCCCCCGGCGAAAATTTAAAATGTGATGGAGGATTTATCAAACATTCCACAGGATGCATTACTACCGACTACATTAGTTTATCTAACGAAATGAGATATTAGATTCTTTAATTAATATTCAAAATTTGAATTTTGATATTGCGAATAGAGCAACGGAGTAGGGAGAGTCATCCCTATGATGGATTTCTGCAGTACCTGATTCAAATTAGTCAACCAAATGGGTTAAAGTTGGATGGTTAAGACAAAAAAAAGAGGGCGCATTAGTTACCGAAAATTACCCGAAATTCTTGTGCAAATCCAATTTGGTTGTATCCGATCAATCATATAGACTTATTTTTTGGGTGGAATAGTTGTCAAAAAAATCACACGTAATGAGTTTGCATGTATTTTGGATTATTTAGTTGCACTGAAATAGAATATATATATATGTATATAAGTATTTAGGTTTTGTTTGTTAAATATTTCAATCAAAAATAAATACGACAAGGTAAAGTGTTCATAAAAAAAAATGAAAAAACAATGATAAAGTATAAAAAAAAGTCATAATTTCGAATGTCAAAATATTATTATCCTGATAATTTTATTGGAGAGGTTGTGATCGAGTTTGTATAATATACAAAAAAAGTTCTATTATCATTTAAAAAGGGTGAAATTTCTATTGGTTTTTGCTATAACTAATATAAGTAATTTAGGGTTTGTATCAGAACTTTGGTGGTTCTGAGTAAGGATGCAAATTAGTTGAGTCGAGTTGAGCTTTGACCTTTTTTTTTAGGGTTGAGCTCGAGCTTGAGTTCAAGCATGTTCAATTATTTTATTATGTTCGAACTGTCGGCTCGAATTCGAAAATTAATATATTATTTATAGTTATATATATATGATGCGAGTCGATTTTGGGAGCTGTTCGACCTCGATCGGGAACTCTGGTCAAGTGTGAAGGTGGAAGTATTTGATCGGGAAGTTGACCTGCAACAAAGGGAAAGGCAACGTGAGTCTAGGCGATATGGGCCTCGCCTAAGACCTTCCGATACTTAAGTCAGTTGATCGGTTTTATACAAATTTGAGCAGAGTAAGGGCGTAGAGAGTCATTTTTCAGATGGATCTTACCATATATGCTAGAGTATTTATAGTGTGTCCACGTAGGTTATTCCCTATAGGACCATTAGGGCTTAGTAGGTCATCATATGATGAGATAGAGTGACCCACAAGTCTAAGGGTAGGGCCCTAGGGCATCAGTTGGCTCTTAATTAATGAGGTATGGGTTTAGGTAGTGACCCCATACCCTAAACTGATAGAGCATTCAATGCCAACAGGTGCTGATTGGACACGGTATGGTCCCGATCGATAAAGAACTCGATCGGGGTGACCGGCAGGTTTGATTCGAGGACACGCCGAGCCGGTCGTACAGAAGGTCCCGGTCGATAAAGAACTCGACCGGGGTGACCGGCAGGTTTGATCCGAGGACACGCCGAACCGGTCGTACAGAAGGTCCCGGTCGATAAAGAACTCGATCGGGGTGACCGGCAGGTTTGATATGAGGACACGTCGAGCCGGTCGTACAGAAGGTCCCGGTGGATAAAGAACTCGACCGGGGTGACCGGCAGGTTTGATCCGAGGACACACCCAGTCGATCGTACAGAAGGTCCCGGTCGATAAAGAACTGGACCGGGGTGAGGGGTCGATCAAACACGATCGAAAGCATGGGCCTGTGAATTGGAACATTAGAGGGGGGAAGACATGTGGCACGATCGAGCCTGGAGAAACCCGACCAAAAATATGCCATGTCAAGATATAATTATATAAAAATAAAAAGATATTAAAAAAAAAAGCTCACGAGCCTAAGAACAAAAATTATTCGACTCGAAATTTTTAATGATTCAACTCAAATTATTCGAATTCGAGCTCAAACTTTTGCTGAGCTGGCTCAATTATTTTGCATCCCTAGTTGTGAGTATGTATTTTTATTTTAAGTTAAACTTTTCAAAATTTGATATCGAGTGTTGAATCGTTGGATTTCAAGTTAAATTAAATTATTTATTTATTATGCACACGCATAATATTATTGGTGTTATAATAAATGTCAAATCGAGCCTCAAATTTAAGCCATTGGCCTAGGAGGAAATGGGCTTCGAAGCCCCTTTATAATGTCATAGGCCTACAGATGAGGCCCATTGCATTAACCATATACAAGAGAATCAAGTCACGGCAACTATTAGAGATGATAATTAATCTCACACCATCAACTATATATATATAACTGCAAGCCCAGTTCACAAAAAGAGTTCCAAAAAAAAAAAAAAAAAAAAAAAAACTCAGAACAAAAAAATCAGCCACAAAGATTTCACCAAAAATGGCGTGTTGGAGTGTTTGCAAAGCCTATTTCTTTACTCAACCAGACCCATGGCTGCCATTTATGAGCCAAAAGAGGTCGAATTTTATCAACCTGAAGAAAATATCGACTCCGAATCGAAATAATTGTGGATGTAAATTAACCATAAATGCTAAAAATCACTATTTCGCGAGAAATTGCTTGAGTAATGGAAATTTCTCTGCGTCCGGCGGTGATTCCAAGCAAGGACCGCCTCAAGAAGCTGTTCTCAAAGCAATTTCTGGTGTGTTTATCCTTTTTTTTTTTTTTGGTGTTTAGCTTTTTTAAGCTCGATTTTGTTGTTATTTTCGGATTGAATGTTTTGAGTTTGTGTTTTTTGCTGCGAGGATGATTTAGTGAGGAGTAATAGCATGCTGATTTGCTGTTAGTTATTGATTTTGTTCGTTGTATGGATCGCATTTTGTTTTTGTTATTGCCTTTTAGGGTTATTGGATTGTTTGATAATGAAGGATGAAGAAGAAATATGCACGCACACGCGCACACACGCACGTAATGTGACAATACATGTGTGTGTGTGTGTGTGTATTCAGTAATTGTTAAAGAAACTTCAGAATTTAGATATGTTAAATTGTTGAGAGTTTCAATCAATTCATTCCAAGAATGACATCTCTAAATGGGACTTTATCAATATGTGGGGTGATTTTCAGAAGTTTCAAAGAAAGAAGGGAGGGTGGGGCAAACCACAAATGTAGTCATTGGAGGCACAGTTGTGAATGATTCGACCAACGAGTGGCTTGCACTAGATCAAAAGGTGCGGCCTGTGCTGTTCTCATTATATATGTGTGTGTGTGTGTAATTTTGTTTTTGAGGGTTTATCAGCTTTTTGGACCAGACTCTGCTTATCCTAAACCAGGAATTTTTTTTTTCTTTTTTTTTGATGTGTGATGTGTGTGCAGGTAAACTCCTACCCGACAGCGAGAGGATTCACTGCGATTGGAACGGGTGGTGATGATTTTGTGCAAGCTATGGTTTATGCTGTTGAATCAGTAATTCAACAGCCAATCCCTGAAGTAAGCAGCTAACTTGGTGTGTTGTTTTGGTGCACGGAACATTGAGTATTTCATTGGTGTTTGTGGTTCATGCGCGCCACGGTTTATGTAGCTTCCTTATCATCGTTGATTCTTATTTGATATAAATATTCTACTCTGTTTCTGGGGAGAACCCTCACATACAACCTCAATTTGTAAACATTAGACAGTTAAATTTGGCGCTGTTTTTTCTTGAAACTTTTCATGTTCCTTCGGCAGTCTTTGGTGTAGCTAATTGGCCTTGGTTTTCACCTTTCTTTGTGTGTGTGTGTGTGTTTTAGAAGTAGTGTGATAGTCAAATAAATTTGTGAACTCAAGTTGCTTTCCATTGATTAAATTTTTGAAGTTTAAGCTACAAGAAGTTGATTATGATTATCCTGCTGCAGGGTAAAGTGAAACTGAAGATATCCTCTCGTGGCAGATATGTGTCTGTAAACATTGGGCCGGTTCAAGTTGCTTCAAGCAAGCAGGTTCTGTGTGTGTGTGTGTGTGTGTGTGTGCGTGTGTGTGTGTAAGAGAGAGAGAGAGAGAGAGAGATGTGCATGTTGGCATGCAGAAGCCATACAAACAAATAAGTTTAGAGATTGTTAATACAGTATTGGAAATACTGTGGAAATGAGCAACCAAAGGCAGTGCATTCTTTGTGTGTGTGTGTGTGTTTTGACATATACCACAAAGAGTTAACTCATGTGATGCAACTTTATGGAAACTTTTTGATGAAATTGGAAAGTTTGTTTGAATATGGTTCTTCATCTAGCCACTCACTGCATATGTATTTTGACATAATTGAACTGTGTTTTCCAGGTTCAAGCGGTATACAAGGCTATGAGAAGAGACGACAGGATGAAATATTTTTTGTAGATTTTTCTTTCCATGGCACTCTGTGTAGAAGCTAATTATCTTTTGTTTACGCTTTGATGTTACTACTAATAGTCGTGTATTTACCCATTAGTCGACTTAGGATTGCTTGTTAAATAGAATTATTATTGCATTTCTTCTACACGTGAATCGGTAATTTTAGAAGTACGTCGCTTTGTTAAACTTATATTGTTAACTTGTATGTATCAGTTAAGACTTATCCTAAAAATTTCCATGAAGAAGTGATTATTGCCTTTGGTTATTTTGCATTTTTTTTTCATGATCCACAAATTGCATACATTTTTTTTTTTTTAACAAAAAATTGTAATATGTAGGTAATTACATTGTCGCAGCACCAAATTAAATACAATTATTGGGTTGTGGGGTCATTCAGAAAAAATCATCCCGTGCAGCGGCGGACACATACGAGCGCTAACGCGTACCAAATCGTATACCTATAAATTAAACAAAAAGAAAAAAGGAAATTGAGAGAAGAAGGATCAATGTTTTTCCTTTCATCATATTTTATACAAATAAAGAAAATGAAATTATTTTTTTAATGAAATTATTTAATAATAATATTTGCATTATATAATTTCACGTATTTGGGCCATTTCTCTCGGCCCACAAAGTCGACCAACTAAAGAAGTGGATTCGAATGGGCCCACGGAACGCAATGTGACTTGGGGATGGCCCAAACATAAGACCTGCTCGCCAATCACTATTCAGTGTTGACTGCTTGACTTGTTACTATCGAAAATTTAATCTCTCCCCTCGCTCTCTCTCTTTAGTTTGCCCTACTGTCGAATCTCTTCTCCCGCTGGCCAAACCGTCGGAGCAAAGTGAGGCATCTTTTTCATTCTTCCGGCCATGTCGCAGGTGACTTTAGTTATTCAGCAGCACTCTTTGTTCGTTCTGTTTGTTTTCCCCTGAATTTTTGTTGAAGTTTCTGAAATGATTGAGAGTTTCCTCTTTTTTTTTTTTTTTTTGAAATTGAATTGATGTGTATGCCAAATCCGATTGAAGAAGTAACGAAAGTAAAAATTGAGATCTTATGTTTTGAGTGATGTTGTGTTTCAGGTTGACAGCAGAAACTCCTCTGCAGCGAAACGTGCACGGACGGATGGTAATTCTGGTCATTGCGATTGATGTACCTTCGTTTTGTGTTTATGTGTTTGTATGTGTTTTAGAAATTGGCAAATGATCTAGAAATTATCTGTATCGTCTTCTGTACATTTTTGCATTTAAGTGCTCTGTGTGTGTGTGTGTCTGTGTTTTATGGCTGCTTAACATTTACGCTGCAAAAGAATTCCCTGGTAATATTTGGTATTGTTGCAATATGTATTTGTTAGGATTATTAGGAATTCGATGCCGTATACTGTGTTTCATTTGGAGCATAGAAGTGTCTTAGGCACGCATCTAGGTTTGAGTCTCTGTAATTTGGTGGTTAAGCGATGCTTAGATTGGTCTGGCCTTTCCGAAAAGTTGCTCTACTTTATTTGATGTTTTACTTGTAACACAAAATACAGCATTTTGGAATTTGGATATTTCTTATAGGAATTATTCTATGTGAACCCAAACTCGAGCTGTGTTTCCTTTTTGATTGAGCTGCTGGACATGGGTCCTGTAATGTTCACCTTGTTTTTGGTATTTACTTAAGAGTTTTGCTTTTGCAGGCAGCCGCAGGGAAGATGATTGGACCTGCCCCAGCTGTGGCAATGTGAATTTCTCTTTCAGGACAACTTGTAATATGCGTAACTGCACTCAGCCTAGGCCAGCTGATCACAACCCAGTAAGAATTTGACATATGAAAAGAAATGAAAGTCAGATTTGGCATGAATTTTTTTCATAAATCTTAATCAGTTATCATAAGAATTCATTGTCTGGCACAGTGATTTGTTAAGTTGTATATGCACCTATACGGTGAGATACAGTCCTGTCCGCATTTGTGGTTTTATGTTTTATTAGCACATAGTTTTAGAAGAGAGTTGAAAAGTAACGATCCGGGTATCCTTACATTTTTAGTTCCAATGTATTTTAATAGAGTTTTTTTTTTCTTTCCAATTGCTTTCATCAACATCTTCAATTTATGTGATCTTTGCCTGAGGTATTAACTAAAGTAACTTGTGTTTCAGAAATCTGCTGCCAAGCCAGTACAAGCACCTCAGGGCTACTTTTCTGCAGCTCCCTATGTAGGCTCGGGTGCACCCTCCTCCATGTATGTGGGTGTACCACCTTATGGCTCTTCTATGTTCAATGGACCATCTGTGCCTTCTCCATATGATGTTCCATTTTCTGGAGGCTCGGCATATCATTATAATTATGGAAGTCGATTTTCTGGGGGCAGCCCATATAGACCCTTACATATGTCTGGTCCCCATCCTTACTCGAGTCCGAGTGGATCAATCATGCGAAGTGGTATATTCTCTATCTGACATGTATATGGTGTCTACTTACTCACCATGGTCGCAACATCAGCAGTTTCTTACAATATGTGCTGCTAATTGTTACAGCACCTTTGAAATATGACATCTTCTAGTACTGTTGTTTGTTGTTGGTTCAAGTCCCTTGTATCTTCCCACTTTGTAGGTGGGATGTATGGTTTGCCACCGATGATGGATCAATATGGCTTGGGTTTCCCTATGAGCCCTTCCCTGGTAAGTTTGATTGTCAAACCGTCATTACTGTTTTATTTAATTAAGGTCATGACTCATAAGCCCCTCTTTTGCTTGTGTCTCGGACTTCAGTGCATGGGTATAAGTCTTTTTATTATAGCTCCGTGGTGTCATGACCTTACATTGTTTGATGATACACAGTCTGCATTTCCACTGACTGGTTTGGTCTTGTAACTGTTCTTCCCTTGGAAATTCAGTGGTTCTTGACTGGAAAGAATAATACATTTTTTGGCTTGGAAACAAACATATTTAGTTGCTTGTTTAACTATCTTGTGATTTTGTTCTTCTGCAGGGGCCAAGACCTGGGTTCTTCCTGGAAGATAAACCCTATCAGAAGCCTGGAGGTAAGTGCTGCCCCTTGGTGTATTCTAAATCTGCTTTCTGGACTTTTCTTTTTGGTACTAACTGCCAATTGTTATTATGCTTTCTCAGATGGCACTCGTGATAATGATTGGGCGTGTCCCAAATGTGGAAATGTCAATTTCTCGTTTAGGACGGTTTGCAACATGAGGAAGTGCAATACACCTAAGCCCGGATCTCAGGTTTGAATTCCTATCTTTTGGTGTTCCACACATAGAAATGTAAATGGTATCATGAGACGTATTTGTTAATTAGGAAATTTCCTCTTGATACAGCAATGCATTGTCTTCAGTCAAGAACTGAGGATTGTTTACTTAATCAAAAACCCTTTTGTTAATATTTTCTAAAGTTCTATGATGATCAATGCAGGGTGCGAAATCAGGCATGAATCCAAGTAAGTCTTGTTTTGCAAATCTAATGTTTTTTTTCACCAAAATGGAAAATGAAGTTTCATTCTGTTAATTGTACAATGCACTTATAATGTTTTGACTTATAGACATGCCAGATGGAAGTTGGAAGTGTGAGAAATGCAACAACATTAATTACCCTTTTAGGACCAAGTGTAACAGACAGAACTGCGGTGCTGATAAACCTTCTGACACCAAAAAGTCTCCGCCAGAAGCAGCAGCTGATGGAAATGATGGGGTCTGTCGTTTGGTATGTTTACTTTTTGTGACTCTTTACTTTAAATTGTTTGTTTCTTTTGGTCCCTTGTATATGTGTAAGAAAACAAGCACAAGATACACTCAAAGTTGCAATCTGAGGATTTGCTTTCTATTTATTATTCTTTTGATTCTTGAAGTGTTTGCCTCTTGCTTTTGTACTTTATTTTGTTTTTGTTTTTCTTTTCATGTATTAATAGAGTTGTCTACTGTTCCAGTGAGTACTAGGCATGTCTGAGAAGGTCCAGGGTTGTCGTCCAGCGTTGCTCAGTGTGGGTGTCTGAAAGTCAGTCATGTCATCTACCTGTTGCTGCAGTTGTTGAGTTACTCTGCCTTCGTATAACTCGTGTCAAGTTGTTGTATTAACTTTCTCGGTATATTGTGGTCCTTGCTCTTGCAAATTTACATCATGTGTCTGCTAGAATGCTCTTGCTAGATATCTAGTGGCTATTCTCTAGGATTCTGTACTCTTGGTATTCGTTTTCTAGTGGTATGATAACATAGATTGCTAGCAATATTGTTTTGGTCTACAATTTGGTTTTAATTGTCTCTGTGCTGTTGAAGAGCCTTTGTTCTAGGTCAGCTCTGCAATGGCCTAATATTTTAAGCCAGTTTTATTGTCTGGGGCAAAGGTTCTGTCCATTGGTTGCCTAGACTAGCTTTAGAAATTCTTTCCCAATCATTGATGGTGGCTGGTACCAAGTTGATAGCATCCTCTAGTGTAGAAGTTCTACATATAGCATCTTTTGATGGGTGTGGGGTTGAGTTTACAAGTCTTTATTTTTCAGTGAAGCTGTACGTTTAGGATTGTCACTGGAAGTATGTTAGATTGAGAAATGGTGTTCGTTCTTGTTTCCTTTTTGTGGTGAAAAGGTGCAAAATCTTATGCCATTGAGTCTGAAATGAGAACCCAGTGCTAATAGCTCCATTTGGATAAGCATTTAAAGTTTCTTTTAAGGTAGAATTGACTGCATCTTTCTCGTGAAGCCTTGGGTCTTATTAATTTTAAGATCATATGAATGTTGAATTTTTTTCTTGGCCCAAAGACAGATTCATGACAGAGCATGTGGATCTAGACTAGAAAAGTTGCTTGAGTGTGCTCACATGCGTTGGTTAATACCTTTGGTACCTAAGGTTTGGAAAATATCTTAACACTCCAAGGACAGTTTTCTTCATTATGGTGTCCATTTAGGTGTCAGTTTATTTCTGGCGTAAACCACACTGCATGTCTAGTTGTTTTTTTCACTTGAAATTTGAATAAACTGAGTGCTTTAATTATTATTCTTCTTTTAAAAGTTAAAACCACTGAAATTCAGCATTAAATCAAGTCTTTAGAATAAATAGTCTGATGCTTTTTCCTTCATGAAGATTTCAGTATCCTTGAACTACCCAGTGATCTCAGTATGTTATTTACTTCTTGATAAATCAACTAATGGTGTTATGAAGAATAGTGTAAGAAATCTAATTGCCTAGTAAATTACGTGATCACCCTGTGATGGTTCTCTCTATTAAAAAAAGGTAGTTCTTTTGTATTTACATGTAATCAGATATGAAGAATACTAATGAGTATTAAGGCTAAGAATGTTACAATGTATCGATTGGATTCAAAAAGTGGCAGTGTGCGTGTGGGTGGTGTGCATAAAAATTATTGATATTTTCCTTCTCTACCGACATATAAATTGGAAATAGATTGCTGGAACGCTGCAATATTATGTCATTTGCTCATTTCAGCAGCATACATGTGTTATCCATTTAGTGGATCAGTCAGTTGATACATACAGTCGGGTCGGGCTGTCAAAATTGGCAGAGTTTTAAAAGTGTCTGGCCCAGAAAAATAAACGATCCTCTGTACAATGGGGAAGGGGGGGCTGTATCATAAAGCTGGTCGCTGGAATCGGGCACCAGCTGCTGCTGTGGGCCAGTACCCCCTGCCTCAATTTTCATGGTACAGGATTTAAATCATATCAATAAGCCGATGAAACCGAAAACATAGATATCACGGGGTCCGGTATATTGAAGTATGTGATTAAGTTGTGTAATATTTGCCATGCCTTGCGGACTGAATTTTACCGGAAAATGATGCTTTCACTTCATTATATTTGTTTGCCATTTATAATGACAAGTAAACACTAACTCACTGATGAGGATGTAGAGGCTGTTAATTACTTGGAGTATTACAAGTTGGGGATGACTGGCCTATAATGTTCGATTTGATGAGAGATAGGATTTAATTTATTAGTGAGCTGGTGGGATTGTGATGGATAAGTTGGACTTAGTCTCCAATAATTTTGGTGAAATAAATATTTTGTAGGGGCTAAGTTTTTATTTTATTTTATTAATACTATCAATTTGAAACACTTTATAAATATTAATCGAAATGCCACACTCACTCAAAGGGGAAGAAGGAGACAAGAGAATTCGAATTCAAGAGCTCAATTGTGTTGGCTTTAAAAAACCTTTCTCTTGCTAATCTGGCCATTTCCGAACCTGTCTTGCTCACCCTATTCAATTCAATGCAATGGAGGCCATGATAAAATACTACCCTCATGATTAGACCATGTCCCTGAGATTTGATAAAAGAAAGGTGCATTAGCAGTTAATACGTTGTAATTGGATAAGTTATTAGGAATATGACGGAATGAAAGACCGAGGAAAGAAAGAACAATACACCAAAATGTCTTGGCCTGGTTCCGTTAATGGTTGGAATGGATGATTTTTGAAGCACCCTTTCCTCTTTTTATACACGGCGTTGGAGCTTTCCCAGTAGAGATCGTACCCGCAATCGAAGGATTCTAAAGCACCTCTTGAGCTTCCATTCGTGGGTTTAGATATCGGTAGGGCCCACCACCTACTTAATTCCTTTCTCCGCTGCTCAATGGTTCTAGTCAGAGGAATAGCCTTCTTTTCCTAAGGTGACAGAAGGAAGAGAGGGATGTACTGGGGGAGCTCAGAGACAAGTCTATTTCGCTTGCTAAAAGGTACTTACCTCTTATGTTTATCATTCCTATGGATATTGGCTTAAGGTGGTTACCTCAACGTCAATGGTCGTCTTTCCTTGTTAGGAGTTTGACTTCTGGCAAGAGTCGCAAGTGTTGCACTCGAGTAGTCGGAAGTAATGGCCAAAAAATATACCTTTTCCCCCTTCAACTTCTACTATTCTTTAAAGATTGAGAGTTTGAACTTTCACCATTGAACTACAATTTCAATGGCAGGCTTCCTTAGTTTCACTAGCCACATTTCATCTCCCAATTTGGGCTTTTACGTATCAAACAAAACAGAAAGGAAAAAGAGACGGGAGTAGTCATGTGAATTAATCTTTTTATTTTTTATCACCACTCTTTTTGATTTTTTTTTTTTTTGATAAATGATTAACATTACTATTCAATTGCATGGAAAGGGTCTTGAATGTTAGCAACGGTTGTCGACATTAAATGGCCACACTTAAAGATTAGAAAGGGACCCCTCACTTGTAGGTCGGAAAAATTCGATGGACACACTTCTAAAACAAGTCAAAGATCACGGCATCCAAATATCTCATCAATTTTATCATCCCAGAGGGGCGATCATTATAAACGCGCCAATCGAAGGCCACAAAAACTAAATCATCATTCGACAAAATATATATGTCACGGCTTTTTATTAACCATGTGACATCAAAGAAACCACAATTTTGATAATAGGCAAACCTCAAAAAAATCTACAGTTTTCAAGTGTCAAATGTAATTTGCTCTTGAACAGATTGAATGGTCAATTCAACATATTAGAATAGAAGTCAGCATCGTATGGAGCCTTGAAAAGCTGGATTTCTTGAAAATTATTGTTCGTGGCCAGTGATTGAACACGAGGATGCGACAATTGAGGTGCGTTGGACCAGAGTTCCGAGGAAGATGACATGGGCACGGCTTCCGGGATCGTGTGAATCATGGGCTGAGTGGTGGTGGAATCGCTTTCGTGCATTGGTTGGTACAACGGGGTGTGTTCGAGTTCGGGTTCGCACGATGAATCCCAGGAATTATTACTTGACAGAAGAGAGAGAGCACGGCGATATTCCGGTGCTGCATCTAGAGAAGAGATTAGGGATCCCTTGGAACCTAGAAAAAAGCACAAAAGAAAAATATATATTACTAGTTCAACACTTTAAGAATGTTGATCGCAAGATTCGCTCAGGTGATTCAATGAATGGCACATGCTTATATGTATTCGATTTTTTTCCTTTTAATTCAGAGAAATAAAATCAAACCTTCAAATTTAAGCCATCATTCATAGCATGGAGTATACTGCATGACTTAATACGAAATAGCCACTTTCCTAACACGCGAGCATCTATCAACCCCATGAATGGCAAGTAAAGCATAGGAGAATGGTGATTAAGACAATTCACCCAAATGTACAGGCCATAGATGTCCAAATTGAAGCCATTTAAATTTTAACAGGTATTCACGAATCAAGGAAGACATTTAAGTCCAACTTTAAAGTCGTCATAAAAGAAAAACAGATTTTCATATTTTTTTAAAAAAAATTAAAAAACGCTCAAGGACATCCTTAATTTGACAGCTTTCCTCTTTCCCAGAATGTGTAAGTATATGTAAACAACTCTAAATGGACTCCAAATCAATAAGACATACATTGCATGTCATGCACTAGACGGGTTGCTTTGCACAAAAAAATCCACACACACACACATACACAACCACAACTTATATGTATATATGTCTGTATGTATGCGTGTATGTATGTTCGGGTTGCTCATTCAAGGAAAAGTTTGATCTTTGTTTACTACTGACCAATTACCCTAGCAATTCGGCAGTAAATGTTTTCAAGTAGAGCTAACTGATTTCATTGACATCTCAAACTAAACATTCACAATAACAATGTCATAAGATATCCTCTGAAGTATGAAACCGTACCTGGATTCAAAACTTCGGAAGAGGGTGTCTTGGATTCCAAGAATGCATTGGCTGCAGTTTGCATATTGATGGCATGTGGCAGCTTCATTCCTGGCATATGCAACTGTTCAACGGTAACTCCATCTCCGTTCGACTTTGAAGGATACCCTTTAGTTAGCGTGAACTTGGAGTTGAAAGCACTATCCCATGTGGAATTTGCAGGAGTTCTAGGGTGAATAACCGGAGAATTGTTCAACAGAAAACTCATCTGCTGTGTTCCCCCTGTGCATACAAGGAGATACAACAGGACCAGGCTTAGGCTAAGGTTTTCAACCGGAAAAAATGCACTTCTATTAGTTATAAAATGTTAGCTGTCATATGCTATGAGGTCCTGATTCTTCTGGCCGAAACTGAGCACAATTGTTTAAAACACAATAATGAACAATTTAAATGGCATATCAGTTCCGTTCAATCAGCCAACTCCATGTTTCTAACTAGAAATAGTCCTAGAGAATGACAACAGGAAAGAAAATTTCTCCTAAGGTTCAGAAAAAAATGGAAACTTTACGCGCCCTATTCTTTTCAGTGTACTATGTCCCCATTACACGTGAAGATAGGAAACCAGATAAATTTCCAAAGAAGCTAGTTGAGTATGCTTCACTATTTAAATTAATAAGCATGCCTTGTGTCTGTTACCGAAGTGATAATAGGTAATCCCATATATATATGTGTGTGTGTGTGTGTGTTTCTGTGTTATATACAAGAAAACTAAAATCCAATACCATAAAATGGCGATGAGAGCCTAGTTGAACTAAACTGGATGGTATCCTGCTGTGGCTTGCGGCGTCGTGCATTATGATCAGAAAGTCTTCTGCGGCAACTGCGCTTTTTTTCATCAAATTCAGACAAACTATGGAACCTTCACGAAGGAAGAAAAGGCAGCAAAAGACCATCAAAATCCTCAAAAAACTGGTGACAACAATTGCATGCATTTATGCAACAACAATTGCATAAAAACATATCTCATAGAAAATAACACAATTGCATCAAAACATATGGTTATCAGGCAACAACAATTGCAAGCATTTATGCAAATAACACCGTTTCTCATAGAAAATTACCTGCTGCACTGTTGGCAAAACCGACGTTCAAAGCCCTCCAACAATAACCTTCTGGCATTTTGAGTGGCTATCACAGACTCTATGCTTTCGGTGATATTCTTTAGCCAGTGAGAGATCGATATTGCAGCCTTCAACTTGACAACATACAGGGGCATTTTGACCAGATGATTTGGTTTTCTTCAGTGTTGTGGTGGATGATGGAGTGGGTATCACAGGAAAGGATGTGCTCTTAACATAGCCTCCACCACCGCTATTCTCAAAATAAGTCCTTTTTCCAAGCTTCAAACCAATCAATGGTTCTGTGGAACCCACAGAAGCTTCTGGAGGAGGCGGGGAAGTTCTAGAAACTTCCATCCCGTTCCTCTCGGTTTTCTTGATTAGATTCCCAGAATTGCACCTGAAATTGGAGGGTTGCATCCCATCCTTGGTGGAGGAGTCCGTAGAAGCTGATATTGAACTCTTAGCACCATCAGAGGCAGAGGTGCCACTATTATTGCCACCAGAGGACAAATTGAAGGAGCCGGCATGGATTTCACCATCATCAACAATCGTCCGATCTGCTAATTGCAGTTTTTTGGGACTTTCGATAGATTTCGAACCAAAGGCATCAAAGTTTTCCCAATCCCACTTGGCATTCCAGTCCATCTCAGAAAAGTGGCTCATTAAACAGAATATTTCAATTATCTTTGTGCATTATAAGCCGTACACCGGATCCGGGATTATAAAATCAAGAAAACTCAAACCTTGCTCAAAAAGAATGAAACCGGAGAAGTAAATGCACATGTATAGCTCGTTTAATGAAGAAATTTACCAAGACACTGTACCGTCAAGATACGAGAGATGATCACCCCATGAAGAAGCAAGAATCCCCTGTTCCAAGAAAAATTGACAAAATTGCAAAGAAAAGAATCAATATACTTCTCAAGATCAAAGGCTAAAATCAGCTTTAATATCGCCAAGAATCTGTTATAATCAACTCGCCAACTCCACAAATCCAAGAATTCAGAGCAAGCAAACACACGAACTAAAGATTAAAGAACTCATTTGAAAGACGAAATAGCAAGACAACGCAATCCATTCTTCAACCCCTAAATTTCCAGTCAAACTAGATTTTCACAGCTAAAAATTCAAGAGATCTTTTGAGAAATTTTTTTAATGATTTTAATTCCAAACCGTCAACTCAACTGGGCCTCCAACAACAAATAACAGAAATACATAATCACAACTCCGCTAGTGAACACATATATCACGTCACCTATCATTCAAAAACAGAGCATTTCCTGATCTTTTTTTTTATTTTTCTTTTTGGTAACAGAGAGAAAGTGTAATGAATTATACTTGATATCTTCACTGCAACAGATCAGAAAAGTCAAAAAAACGATTGTTACTACTTACTGCTCACTATTTAACTTCCCCACAACAATAAAGTAGCATTCAATTCTACGGGAACCCTCCTTTATCTCTTTTCTTGATCCTGTTTTCTTTTTTTTTTTTTTTTCAAGATCCTCTATGTTTCACATCAGCCCATCTTTTCTTTATTTTTTTTTTTCTGATATTACATATAAAGCAAAATATAACGAGCGTGATTGTTATGACTTATGACCCACTAAACAACGCCGTTGCCATAAATCCACCACAAATTGAAAAAAAGTACATCATAAATACTGTGAAATTCTTGTATGTATGGAAAACAAAAAAGTCATAAGAAATGCCTAAATATCACTTTCAATGCCTTGTCCCACCTACCCTACCCCCACAGCTCCGCAACACAGAAAAAAATAACGGATAAAAAAGATATATAATAAATGCAAACATTAATTTACCAAAGAATATAGAAAAATCATAAATATCAAGAAAACCCAGTAAGTATTACGATTCTTGCTTCCAACATGTACATGTTTACCCATATACTGCTCACATTTTGCTACAACAAGAAAATTTCATAAACAACACCATTAATGTTTAACTTCACTGTTTAACATATGTGTGTGTGTGAGAGAGAGAGAAAATCACTGGTGGTTGATGGGGGCAGTTATGGTCCCCCGCCTAGGGTTTTTTTTTTATTGGAAACAAGAGGCCCCAAGCTGAAGCAAAAGCCTTTTCCATCTCCATACATAAAAATTGTCTCCTTTTCCAAGAGAAACCATAAAACATTACCACTAATTTCTTCTTTTATTTCCATTTTTTTCCCCTAAAAAAAAGAAAAAGAAAATTAAAAAAGAAAAAGAAAAGCGAGACAAAGAAGTGGAGAGAAAAAAAAAGCATGTTTCTATTCTTCCCCCAATTTCCAAAGCTAAAACAAAAATAAACAAATAAATATATCTCCATATTTTTGCCAAGTTTCAACTAATAATCAATCACTGAAAATCCCTCTGCAATTTATCCAAAAATAGCATATTAAAAAAAATAAATAAATTCAGAATCTCATCATTCTCGCATCTCCTAATTAATCATCGCAGTGATTTGCAGGCAGAGAGTTAGTTACTCAGCTGCACATGATTGAACAAAAAAACCGAAAAGGTAAAAAGAAAAACCAAACAAGGAAGTAAAATGGTAAATGAAAACGAAAGAGAAGTTGCAGCTTACCCAGCTAAAAGTATAGAGAGAGAGAGAGAGAGAGAGGAGAGAGAGAAAGTGGGCGGTGTGATTGTTTTACTAAATGAAGAAAGTGAGAGAGAGTTGAAAGAAAAGAAAAAAGTGTGTAGCATAGCACAGCTGACATATCTATATTTTTTTTTTCTTTATTGTGTTTCTAAAGAAAAAGAAAAAAAAAGTTTGGGGTTGGGATAAGGTATAGGAGGGTACAGGGGATTTACTGTGGGGTTGAGAGGGTGTATTATCTGGGGCCAGAAAATTATGGGGCCAAATCGCCAAAATGTAAGAGTTGTGGGTCCCACATCGAATTAAAAATTATGAGAGTAATAAAGATATTAACAAGTCACTGTTAGTAACATTTTGATGTTTTACTGGCCGTGACGTGGTTTAATTCCCGCCGTTCGATGTTTTAACAATTGGTGTGCGGTGAAATATCTCCTAGTTTCGATCTACTTGATGTGCTTATGTTGACGTATATCAACCTCGCTGGTTTTGAAATATGGTGCTGAAGAATGAATTTAGAACTAATTCAGTTTTTTAAAGTTAGTTTATGAGAGTTAGTTTATGAGAGGAGGATTGTTCAAGTTATTATGAATCATATTTTATCGATATGGGATATTTAATATATTCTTTCACGATCAAAGTCGGATATATAATTATTAATGTTGGACATTTAATATATTCCCTCACAATTACAGCCGAATGCATGCGAAATTTGGAGTGTAAAATTTGCAGAAAATGAATATTTGGGGATGGAAAAGACTTACGGAATATTTGCAGAACCTTTATCTGCTCTAATACTTGTATAAATGTTAATGCCAATTGCATACATGCAATTAATTATTGGAGTTAGAGCATAACATTTATCAGTTTAAAAAGAGTAAATCATTATGCAATATAATATGTCATTTAATAGGAGGTTAAACAAAAAATTTAAGATACTTATTCATTTCGAACCTGAATATTTCATCTTAAAATATAAAATAAAAATAAAAAATAAAAAAAAATATCATACATTAATAAAAATGTTTGTTTAAATGATTATTAAATGTAATTAAAATATAATAAGAGATTATATAGGTAATTAAGTTGCTAATAATCAAGTGGACTTTTATTTTCAAGTCAAGCTCAAACTTCAAAAATAAACGTTAAAGTTCCAAAACAATATGAGACAGCTGTAAATACCCTAAAAGCCAGGGGCATTTGGGTCCGAGGATTTTGATTGGATACGTGAGCGTCCACGGGAGCAGGGGTAGTGATGAGGAAGAGGTACGGCGTGGGTATCGTGGGGAAGGAGAGGGACGGCTGAGATTAAACAAAGGTAAAAGACAGGATTGGGGTGTGGGCCGTGTGGCTTTCTGGGCATGGGGCCCACGGAAAAACAAGTGGAACAGGATAGAGGCGTCCCCCCACTGAGGGAGTCTGCATCTATCCCCTGTCATTCTTTTTAGTTTGCAATTTTCCCCGTTTTTTATTTTTATTTTTATTTTTATAATACTATATATATTCACCATTTGATAAGGCACGCTTGATGTATGCATAAAATAAAAAAATTAAAATATTTATTAGATTTATATATTATTATATAGTTTTGTTAAAAAAATAGGTTAAATTAAAGATAAAATTATAAGATTAACAAATAATTGAAATAAAATAAAAATTAAAAATTAGAAGGATATGGAAATATATATATTGATAGACGATAGAGAATGAAAAAAAGAAATAAACTAAAAATACGTTAATAGTAAGAGAAGAGAGAGGAGATGGAATATAAATGAAAGTGAGACATTAAAAGAAATCAAAGATACTAGTGTGGTTACTAGACCCCTTAAACAGTTTTATTAATATTGTGTGTGTGTGTATATATATTCAATGGATCTCTAGTATCGACACCCCATTGGAGCCCAACTAAATTTGGGATAAGTATCGTGGTGATTCATATATATCTACGTGTGTGTGAATACTATGATCTTTTCATTTTATAGGAGTAACACAAAATGTAGAATTAATACTATATAATTGGAGGTGCAAGTGAATTGGATTGTGTTCCATACGTTGTTGTTTCAATTTTTTTGGATTGTGATTGAGATTTACAATTTTATTGTGAAGCTTGATCTAATTTTGGATCGAACTTAATTTGGGCGACATTTAAACATTATCAAATGAAAATATGTATGTATTTAATTTGTTACGTTTGATGAACTAAACTTTTAATGATGGCTTAATTTGTTTTTGTCTTGCTCTGCATTTAAGTTTTTTACCAAAAAAAAAACACACACACACACACACACACAATATGCACAATCAAGATTTTCAAAAAATTATTGATGGATCTTATTTTTTTGTTTATTTTTCCAAAAAAAAATCATTTATGAACTTCGATAATCATCCACAAAAAAAAAAAAAGGCCACTGAATAATAATAAGAAGAAAATTATAGATAGCCTCACATTTTACACTTAAATCCTCGGCCTATGTCTCATCAAAACAATATATATATATATATATATTGTGTGTGTGTGTGTGTGTGTGTGTGTGTTTATTGGTCACTTTCTGGAGTGGTCACAATAAATTTGTGGGCACGATCAGAACTAAATGTCAATAAGGATTATTAAAAACAACTTTTCTCATTTGCCCTACTGACTTTTTTCCACATGATTCATATTTATATCTTGAACCAAAAAAATAAAAAAAAACATATCTCATCATTGTTTTTTTTATCAAATTAATTACAATATTAAGTTCGTTCGTATTTAGATATTTTAAAGTCTCCATAAAATTTAGATTTTTTTTTTTCACAATTTAGGTCCCTTTCTATCATGAAGGTAATTAAAAATATTTTTGTCAAATTTTCGTATTAGAAGTGAACAAAATCAATGAAATTAAACAATTAAGTTTGGCATATGAAAGGTGAGTGACAAAATAAATTAACTAAGATCAATAAATGGTCTAATTAGCTAGCCGGCCAAATTGTATTTCAAGGACCACGTTTTTTTATTGCAAACTGCCAAACAATAGCTCAATTATATTAATGACTACTATGGCTAAAGACCTTGATTTTTCAACATTTGCTTTAGACTCTCATTTTATTTGTTAATTTATATTGTGGACAAGTCCTATTTTTGTATGGAGCAAGTCAAAGGAGCTTTAATGTCGTTGTAACTATACGATCAAACCATCAATAATCAGATCACTCAAATATTACAAAAAAATTGTCGTTTCATTAGTAGAAATTTTGTGACAGAGAAAATTCCGACACAGATTTAGAGTATTTATAATGGATTTACGATAGAACACTAAAAAGAAAGTAGCGCATTAGCTAATGAAAATTTTGTGGCGTAAATATTCTGATACAGATTTAAGGTATTTGTAATGAATTCGTGACTAGAAAACTACAAGAAAGTATGACATTCACTCGTAGAAATTTTGTGATAGAAAACTACGAGAGTGTAGCCCATTCAATGACGAAAATTCCGTGACAGAAAGATTCTGACATAGATTTAAGATATTTGTAATGAATTTGTGACATAAAGTAATATAAACAAAACTAGAAAAACAATCAGAAACAAGACATTTACTAATAAATTTATTATAAACAAAATTCGTCGTAGAAACTAAAACAACAATCAGTGAAATTTCAACCATGAAGTAAACGGCCCTTTTAAGATATAAAATTAAGAAATCGAACGATTGTGTTTCACGATTTTCTTTTTGATCTTTCTTCAAATTTTTGTAACTCGTGGAATTACTCTTAGGATAGGGGTAATAAGGTCCATTTGCTCTACTTTATGATCCATTGGTTCATGTTTAACGTGATTTATTACTTCTTTTAACTTCTATTGTTTTGGGATGGTAAATTTCAAGTCTCAAAAACAATTTAAATTAGTATTCATATATAGTGACTCGTTTGTCTTAATCATTTTTAATAGTTGTGAATGTTTAGGATCGAAATTCTAAAACCCTTTCTAATTATTGTTTTTAACAAAATAAATTTGTTCGCATCCAACTGATTATATAATGGATAAATTGCAATCACCATATCTTTTTCGATTGGAGGTTGTATATTAATTACACAGTAAATATATTTATTATACTATAGCTAACTCTGATATAATTAAATACTTTTTTTTTAATTACAATTCTACATTTACGAACTCAACGAAAAATTCTAGTTCAGGTCAGATTTAATCGAAAGGAATTAATCATATACCAAGTACATCATATTAATAATCACATCAAAAAGTAAGATTTTAAAGAAAATAACTAATCGTGTATTAAATACAATGAAATCTATCGTGTAATTGATTAATGGATATAGTCAACTTTTAATACAAGTGGAATTTTTTTCTTAATGAGTTGCTATAAATATTATTATTATTATTATTATTATTATTATTATTATTATTATTATTATTATTATTATTATTTCTGTTTGGACCAAATAGAAAGGTGGACCACTAGAAAGTTTTAATGCAGCGGTTAATTAATAAATTAAAGGAGATCGAATCGAACCTAAGTGTTGTTATTATTTTTCTGACACAAACATAAAATTAAATTAATAATCTTAAATTAACTTGCTCAATTTGCAGTTACACAAATATATTTTCGTGTATTTTAAGGTTGGCACCACGCAAGATGCACGGTCAAATATTAATGTTAATTTTTTAACCATTAAAAAAAATGTTTTTATTTTATTTTATTTTTTGAAGACATAAGATCTCATTCTCATGATAATTATGGTCCCCCACGTGAGCCTAACCAGTCTTGTTCCTCTGTTGCAGATGTACTTTTTAAGTTTTTAACTATTTTAAAAATTGTCAATGGATTAATGCTTAATTAAACAAGCTGTAAAAGAGTATTATTTTGAGTAAAATGGGATTAAGGGTAACAATTAAAAATGTTTTCTTTTTTACAAACCTTTTTAAAATCTGACTGAATACTATATTATGTAATTAAATAACTCTAGATTAATTCAGTATGGAAGATTAGGGAATTTATAATTCGTTGTGAAGTGAAGAGTTCAAACAAATTCAATTAATTTAGTATCATAAATTTAAAACATTTTAATCCAAATAATATATCACTATCTCAGTTCTCTCTCTCTCTTTTTTGGATTTTATAAAAAGAAGGAAGAAGTAGTGGCAACCTATGTCTACTCTCATTACGCCATGTCGAATTTTCATATTTAATTGCGAACAGATCAAACACCCGAACAATCAATGCAAGCACTTGTGTTTGAATCAACTAATTCGGCATCAAATAATCTCAAATATCCATTCAATAACAACTTTTTTTTTCCCCAAATAATAATGATAATAATTAAGCAAATTTATGTATATATAGCAACAAAAAAAACATGTGACATGAGTGGCTATCGGAAATCAGTTTTAATTTTCTGCTACACAACTGTGCAACATCTTGTACTGTACTCATCAATACACGCTACATGTATTGATCAACAGTTAGTATGAGAAAGGAGAATGTTTAGAATTTGCATCATCTCTTAAGTTTTTTCTCTTTTTATTTTCAATCGTTCACCGATACACATTATATATATGTATGATATTGTACGATTATATAGTAGAATATCCGAATCGATCTGAAACAGGATTTGACTTCCTCCACAACAGCAAGCAAGGGTGAATGGGAAGCTCTCACATGGTGATCTTACAATGATGTTGAATCCTACTCATCCAACAACTTGAAAAGAGCGAGCTCAGCCATATATCATCACCATGTTCAAAATTTTTGGCAGGCCCCAAGATTTTTATGTCCCCATAGTTGGGTCGCATTGGGGACCATGACAACCACTAGAACAATTATTTATTTCTTTTCCCAGCTTGTTTGGAACCTTTTCACGGTCTTCATGTACTTATGGGAAGCAAATTTAATTTTTCTTTTAGTAAAATTGCATTTTTGTGCCGTACAAGAATGGATTTATCATATCTTGGGAACTAAAATTTTTAAATGTCAACCAATATATATATATATATATATATAGATGGGCGACTGTTTTTATCAATCGCCTTGTTACTCTGTCGTTGTCCAGAGCTAAAACAAAACCCCTGTATATCATAAAATGCGCAATTAGTCAATATTTTCCAGCAATAAGCAACAACATTGAAGTGGAATCGTGGCACAAAAATATGGCAGTGCAATTGTCATAAGAAGTCATAACAAAATTGAAATTATCTGATCTTGATCGACCAACAAACGAATCACAAAACCTATTCAAGATCATTAAAATAAACAAATAAATAAAGTGAATTAATTTTTTTTTATTACTATATCTGCTGCGTATTGGGCCTTGTAACATGGTTCATCTTCAGCCCATTCATCACTTTTGATCTGCCCATAGTGTCTTTTTCACGTACAAGCTTGGCCCAAAAGTCAAGTTGCAAAACTGTTCGGCCACATGGGCCACGACCATAAAATGGGCCCAAGATTGAAATACGCAGTTTTCAATAGGAAGTCAGATCCTACCTAGTTGGGTTTATACCCTAATAACATATCCGCCATTGGATTGACTATAATTATATCACAATTTCATCTTTTGATATCATCATATTTAGATCCCATATCCCTATATATATATATATATATATATATATATATATATATTACGCGCATAAACCACACCTTAGATGTCCATTTCTAGTGATATCTCTTCGCGCTTCTAAAAGTGAGATACATGTCCATTAGTATAAATGCTTTCCAACAATATGTAATTCTAGGGTTCGCTGCCACAGATGTTGCACAAGGCAACAAAATAACCAAAAAAATACAAGGCCACAATATATTACCAAATCATCATTGTTAGAAGGATAGATGTTAAAACCATTCCATCGCCTAACAAGGTCACAACTCGTACGAACATCCCAAAAATGGGCATCTAAACAGTATCGCAAACTGTCTAACCTAGACAATAAATGTGCAACTAATCAAGGAAAAAAAGATGCTAATTCACTACAAATTTGAAAAAATCGATCATGACAGACAACAACTCGAGAAGTTTTACGAGTTCTTTACCGCGTGTGTTTTCCTATATTCGGTTGATAATCACGAAAACATTTCAATAGTTCACAATCATGTGTCGTGTAAAGAATCACAAAGACGTGGTTAAGCCATCCCTCCACTCGTAGCGGTCCTGATTATCTGGAATAGAGCTGAGAAAAGATAAAAGTACATGATATTTTGATTAATGTAACAAGTTGCAATACTTAAAGGGCTAATCTTATAGCTCAAACAGCACAAATCTCACTTTTACATGAGCATTTGGTTACAAAAACAAAGAAAGTTACACCAATAAAGCAATGCGACAACTGAAAAAAAAAAAAAAGGAACATATATAATGGTGTAAGATGAGAAATTCTTACAAGAACCAATGACGACAAAAATGAAAAACCCGAGCAAGATAGGGCCAACTGATAAGTTGTTTCCCTTCTTCGTGGTGGTATCCAGGACAGCACCTCGTTTGGTAATGTTCTTCTCGAATCTCTCTATCTTCCTGTCAGCAAGCCTCCTTGACGTCGTCTGTATATGGGATCAAAATCGCAAAACATCGTGTGAGCTTGTAATAATATGTCCACATGTCACGAAATTTGGATCCCAACATACCTAAATCGAACTTTAATAATACAAGGGATTATATGTAATGACGAGATTATAATGACTTTTAGTGAAGCAAAGCTTAGCAATGACCCTTCCCCTCCGCCCCCCCAACACCACAACAAAAGCATAAAATAAAATGAAATCCTAGACCATATTCTCACTTCACCAAAAGGAAATGAGAAACTCATCAGGTTGTGTTTGGATGAAAAGATTTTGATAATTCTATATAATACGGATTTCAATCCACCATAGTTACTTCAAAAATAGTTCGAAATAGGAGTTAAAAGGATTTGAATGCACTATAACAAAACTCATCCAATGGATCCTTAGCTCCAAATACATCAATCCAAACACAACTTTAGCATTTCTTTGCATAGTTACACAATCAAAAAGCGAAATGCTGCATACATGGAATTATTTTTTCCCCATTTTCAAGAGCACAAACAGTCACAGATCAACAAAAAGTGCAAGAAATCATATTTCTTTTCAAAGGGAAAACGTAAATAGCAAGAGATCAATGACAGTAAACGCCAATATTATGAAATTTAGCACGCAATGCTTTAAAAAAAAAAAATCAATGGTTTATTATTTCAAACAATAATTACTTAAAATTAATTAACACAATTCAACAAACAATTCCTCAAAATGCATAGAAAAAATCACGAGCTATAACATTAGGTTCTACATGATCTACATTTAGGTTTTGTGAAATCTAAACCAACCCCCAACCCCCAACCCCCACCCCCAAAACAAAAACAGATGACCAACAACAAATTACAAATAAAAACGCAATGAAAACAACAAAAATATGCAAACGAAAGCTCATTAAAAAAAATGACACGAAAATAATAAGCAAAGTTAGCTAAATCCTAATTATCCCTGATGAAATTCTCATATATCAATAGAAATAGACATAAAACTGAGCAAAATTTACGAATTTTACCATGGTTAAACTGAGATCGGCTCTCCGGTATAACTTCGAACAAAGGTTCCGGCGAATTAGCTCCGGCAAGGCAATTGGACACCGGTCCCTTTATTTCTCCTCTCCCCCCCGCCCCCTCAAAATTAGTACTGTGTCAGGATTTTTGGTGGAACTAGACCATCGAGCCGAGATCAACCAGTAAGATAATGCCACGTAGAACTAATACGCGTTTGATCCAATCACAAGCCAGGCTAGTATTATTATCCTTTTTTCTCAATTGTGTATTTATTTTTGACTCCCACAAAAGTATGATCAAGCTCATATAAATAGTATATAACTAAATTATAGAGCACTAAATCTTATCCACTACTACTATTGTTGTTGTAATTGGTAGTAGCTTTTATTTATCAAAAATAATAATAATAATAATTTCAAAAATATTCTTTATGATTTTCTTCATTAAAAATTATTATTATTATTATAATTAATTCGAGATACATTATGAATGTCAATCGAAACGCTATACACATGCATACACTCACCCGAATGAGAAGGAAAGAGGACAAAAGGATTTGAATTCAATACTTATATGGTGTCGGTTCAAAACCCCATCACTGGATTACAAATCCAGTGGCTGATTTTATTATTGATATACATACTATTTGGCAATATCCCCAAACCTTTTCAATCAGTGAGCCATTGACCTAATGGTAAGGGGGTGCCTCGTGGTCATGAGTTTGAGTTTCAACAATGTGTATATTAATTTGTCAAATAATAGTGTATAATTTATTGTATAATATTTTCTTTGTATTTGATAATTATTGATAGTTGATGTAATAATATAAGTTTATCTATTGAATAACAATGTGTAAGTTATTGTATAATATTTTTTTTTGTATTTCATAATTATTGGTGATTACTGTAATAATTTGAGCTTCATTCAGAAGTATTTATATAATTGATTGATGTGTTGGTTTCCTGTATAAAAAATCTAGAGATATCCATCAATTTTTGTATAAGTAAAGATTGAGGCACGAAAATTCTATAGATACAGGGCAATGGTTCAATTCCTATTGAATACATGAATATATGTGTTTTATTTATGCATATTAATAGCTTCTTGTTAATATTGCCTATTGATTGATTGTTAACCAATAAATATTGAAAACGAAAAAAAGTAGCAAAAACATAATAATAGAGAAAATATAATTTCCAGGTGCTCATTGCAAAATCCTCGTTGGCAAATCGTGGCCCATAAATACAATGGGCCATTAATTGTTCAGAGTGTATTGGGCCCAAGTCCATGTCCAAGGCATCAATTCTACTCTCCACTATTTTGCCATCATGAGTGATTTGTGTGCCCTTGGAATTTTACAAACACACACACACACACACACACACATACATACATACATCTATAAATAATAAATAAAATTACAAATATAAGTAATTAATATAATAACAATGAGAAATACCTTAAAATAATTTTAGTTATTATACGACCCATTTTCTCGTTAACTAAAAATAAATAAATTACGAGACAGTTCTATCGCATTAACTGTTGCGACTTAAAAAAATTTATCGAATAATGACAACATACGAAATTATTGGTGCTTACATATCAAAGATTTTATATTTTGTACAAAAATTAATAAAAATATATTTATTCATGCTGACAAGAAAAAAGAAATTAATTTATCATCAATTTTGCTTATTTATTTATTTATTTTTTTGAATAATATCTCATACATTGCATTTGGTAATTCACTGGCAGCCGACTATGACTGTTCCAGCATCGTACGGATGTAATTTTTTGTTTAAACTGTTGCAAACATTTGAAAAAGGTTTGTTGAGGGACTACTTGATCTGTCTTTATACAGGTACAGCATTACATTGGACTTTCAAGCCGGCCCGAATTAGGCCCGTTTCACCTCGGGATATCTTTTTCACATACATGGTATATACACCCAACAATTCAAATTCAACCACATTATATATTTAACATATGATTGAATATAAATCTGTATGAGTGTGGTCTGGGTGTATACTTCCAACGGTTCAAATTCAACCACATTACATATGTAAATGTGGCTGAATATGAAATATTGAGTGTATGGGTGTGGCCAGGGTGTATACACCCAACGGTTCAGATTCAACCACATTACATATATAAACGTGGCTGAATCTGAACCGTTGGGTGTATGGATGTGGTCCAAACACCTGATTCATATAAAAATTTTCCGTTTCACCTCCAACTAAAAACGTTCATTAGGGGGTTTTCAAAATGCTCAAATTACAGTTGTTCAAGTTTTAATAAGAAATTTATAATTAGATGAAAATACAAAAGCTAGTTGTCTCATCGTGCTATGAATTTTTCGTCATTGCACAGGTTTCTCAAGTAATAACGTAGAGATTAAAGTATCTATCGTTCACACAATAAACATAATTATTAAGTACCGATTATGTACTTGTGCACTAATTTAATAATTACTCCACGGAGAATTTATTTGATCATTAACAATTAAATAATTATTATAAAAGTAACTATTCGTTACATCGGATTTATTGCGCTAATTAATGCTTAACAAACAATATTCTTTTCTTATGGCAAGACACAAAACAAATTAAATATATTCAATTTTTTTTTTCATTAAACATTAAGAAAAAAAAAAGGTTATCTCGACAATCGGGCGGACAAAAAAAAGAAAAAGAAAATAACAAAAAAGTCAGTTAGTAAAATTAAAATATTTAACAAAATACCAAATAGTATATTCTTTCTTTTTTAATTGTTTAAATAGGAAGGAATGAACAAGTACATTGTTATAATTCATCAAATATAAACAACTATGAAATATATTATTTATCCTTAATATAATAAATATTGATGATAGTCAAATTTATAATTTTTTTTAAATCCTGAAATATTATATTTTTTAATTATTAGGACAAAAAACTCTTGACAAAAATGCATCCTATTCACACACCATATTTTCTATCTCTTTGCTGTCATACATACAAGTATTTGCCTAGTGTTTCGTGGACATTTTAAATTATTTAATTATATTATTATTATTATTATTTTAAGTAAAAGTAATTAAAAATATAAAAAGGAAAAAGAATAAGGTTGGCAAGTTCCCACCTCCAATCACGTGGTTAAGTAAAACCCCACCATTCAATTGTTTTCATAATTTCAACTAAATTAAAACTTTAAAAAATAATAAACTTTATTTAATTAATTAATCAAAGGGATTAATCATTAATTTAATATGTTTTTTAATGACCTATCACTGACATTTTCTTCTTGTCCGAACGCCACGTGTGCGTTCATCACGCGGTCCAAAATTGCAGGCCGTGAATGTAAAATGTTGCCGGCGATGGAGCATTATTAAAAGGGTATATCTTTTTTTTTTTAAACGATAATTAATTAAAAAAAGGACGTTAATTAATAATTAGGAGTTGTAGATTGAGGATTTGGGATATTTATCATAAAGTATTGGTGTTGATGTAAGATGCTAGTCATCTTTGAAAGTGTTGGGTAGAATGTCTTAATCTTTGGATTGAATTTTTAAATATTTTTTTTGCTTAGGGTTCTTGTAAGATGGCATAAGCTGTTTCTTCTCATGTGTTTTGTTTGGAGGGATGTGAACACTTTAACCAAGGACAGTATCAATTAAAATTAAACTCGTGAATAATCATACAAGCTATATGGAATTTTCACTTTGCACTAAAGTCATTTTTAGGACAAACAAATTATTGATAGTTGTGTTGCTGCTGGTGGGGGGTTTGGCCCGGGGGGGGGGGGGGGGGGGGGATTTTTTTTTTTTTTTTAAATACATGTAAAATTTAATTCGATATAAATTTGAAGGGAAGCGATCGCATCCACCAGCCCCTCATTGGCTCCACCTCCGGTTACCGCCGTCGGAGAGACTTTTCTCCTCAACTAGCTATGCCTTGGCAATCCAAGCAAAAAGCTCTAGAACAATTTTCAGAGTTTAACAACTTCTTATTGAGTAATATTTACCTAAAAGATCATCATACTGGCATTGCTGACCACTTTTAGACAACTTTTTTGCTTGAAAAGGGGTTATCTAGCTCCGGTACCACACATGCAAGTTTTTCAAGTACGGAATAAGTGGACAGAACTCTACAGTCCACACTTTCCACGTTCAGAAAATTTTTTCGAGTGAGGGTAACCTGTAAATTCTGTACAATTTATATGATGAAGTATAACAAAAATAATTTACCGATTAATAAGTACAAAAACAATTATAGTTCAGAAGACAACATATTTTATCCCGATTTATAATAATATATAAAAGAATATCCAATGAAAGAGGAAGGGGTTATTAATGGCTTTAATGGAAGATGCACGAAAAGTTTTTGTCCAGAAAGGCCTTCCCTTTGCTACCATAAATAAATGCGTTTCATGTTATGTCCCAATAGCTTTTTATCGTGATACAAAAGAAAAATAATGTCCTCCACCAACTATATATTTTGCCAATTAATGAATTTCACAATAATTACGGGTAGAAAGTTGTATATTACTAGAATTAATTGCTGCATTGACCATTCCTTACAACCAGCTCGCGGCTTAAATATCTGGGGCCTTTTTGATATTCAGGATTTTCTTGGGGGATTTTTGAGATAAATTATGTGTAGGATGTGGGAAAAATGTTATGATATTTATTATTTTTCTATTGATGTATTAAAAGTATAACCTCAATTTCTATTTATCCGTGAGTTAATAGACTACTATATATATATATATTAATGTTTCCTCTCTTTTTTATTTTCTTCATAAACTCAAGTAGAAAATGCAATTTGGAGGATTAAATATGGTGTTGCAAGAGAAATTGCAATGAGAAATTTGTGTTAACCAAGTTCTTGTCTCTTTTACACCATTTAATTAACACGATAAAAATTATTATCGTTACATAAATTTAATTAATGACAAAAGTAGAATATATCATCACTTAATACGTATTAATAATGAACTTTAACATTATCACTTTACTCTTTCACTTATACTGTATATATATATTTATATTTATATTTGTAGAATAATCAAATGATTACATCAATCCAAGCTTACACTTAATATTTAGAAACACGCCACTGGGCTCAGAGCCAAGTGGTGGGGGTTCGAAAGTAGTATCAGGGAGGTTCTAAATTCGAACCCTCTTGTCCTCTACCCCTTCCCCTTTGAGTGAGTGTGTGTGGGGGTGTTTTCCGGTTGACATCTATAGAGTGTTCCGAGATGATTGTATAAAAAAAAAAAAAAAAAATTTAGAAACACGAAGCGAGTTGGGAATATTTGGTCGACATCAAGAAAACTTTTTAACACTGAAACTAATAAGATATAAATAATTAAAACAAATTGACAGATAAATTTTCAAATTATCCATACTAGTCTCTCCCTCTTTTAGTAAATATTATGTTCTAATTTATCCTAATCTATCTATATATATATGTGTGTATATATTTCTAGAAAAACGAATGAATTATTCTACTCATGTAATCTACATTCTAAAGTTGAAAAATAATTTTCAAATTATCCACACTAGTCTCTCCCTCTTTTAGTAAATAGTATATATGTTCTAGTTTGTCCTAATCTATAAATATCTATGTATCTGTGTGTGCGCGCGTGTGTGTCTAGATAAAGGCATTGTTCTACTAATGTAATCTCCATTCTACCCCCTACATTTTCATATAATTACATGGAGCCCCCCAAAAGTAGTCATTGAAGTAGATAAGCGATGAGTACACTTTCCGAGCTAGCAGAGCGACCCCATTTGGCCACGTGTCACTGAGATGCTCCCAAAAATTTATCTTTCTATTAATTTCAACACGTAGCACCCAAAAAGCCCAAAAATAAATAATAGTAATAATAAAATAAAAAAGTTATAAAAAAAATTTAAAAAGAAAAGGCCCCGTTATGGGCTATTATTTGAGGCGGTCAACGTCAGGGGTCCAGCCAAATAACTGGTGGGCTGACGTGGGCCGTCGCTTTCAAAGCCCAGAACAAAAAACAAAAAAAAAATAAAGAAATAAAAAAAATATAAAAATGAAAAAGAAAAAAAAGAAAAGAAAAAAGAAAGTGGGTGTAGTGATGGCCTAATCACTTCATGACAAGGCATTGGCCGAAAGTCTTGTTATTTTTACGCCCTGTATTTTTGAATTAATTACGAGATTGCCACCATTTTATTTTTATTTCGTTATTTGATTATTTTAAATTAAAAAATTGGCCCTCTAATGTCAATGGGGGGTAACCCTTAGTAGTTTTTTTTTTTTTTTTTTTTAAGGTTTAATTTAATAAAGTAGGGATGATGAGAAAAGACAATGCCTATACCAATCATAGAATAGGTTTGTTGGTTACAACCTTGCCCTGCACCATATAAAAAGTCAAATTTTTTACTGTCAAAAGGTTCCAATTTTTTCATTTTTGGAAGCCGGCATTTCAATGGTTTATATATTATGATTGCATTTGATAGGAGTTTTATGGATGGAATTATACGGATATTTTACCTATAATTATATTTAATAAATATTTTTCGGTTTTTTATAAAATTCAGATTCGATTTCTTATTTATCAACTAATCGAATAGTCTATCACACTAAAGAAGTGGGATGCTTGTTTCAATTGATTTGAATTGATTTAATAGAAATTGTGATTTATTGTGTTGTCCTTTAATTAGATTTTTCGTAATTTCCTTCTAATTTATATATGAAAAAAAAGAAACTACTTAAAATAATACTTGCTATCAAATAAATTAATACAGTAAATTAATAATAAATTTATAATATTTGTAACTCATGATTCGTCGCCACACATAATACTATACTCATACCAGACACAACATAAAAAAAAATGGCATTATAAGAAGATTTGGAACATAATATGTTTATTTTAATGATGTGTTATTCTGGAGTATTAAAAGTCATGTATCATGTTATATGCTGTCGATAGACTGAATATTAATGTTTCATGTGAAAAATCTATAACAATGTTGTGAACTACGCCGCTTTTGTGGACTACACAGGAACAAGCACATTGTTTTAATATATATATATATTGACACTAATCACTTAGCGAGTTCGAAAAATTATTGGTTGTATCGAATTCGATCATATCGGGATTAATCACATATCGAGTATTTTATATTTATTATGTGTTTAAGGAGAGTGACCAATCATAGAATAAGTATATTAATACTTATTAATACTTATTCTATGATTGGTTGAGTTCGTGCAAGTCGAATTTCCACTATAATTTTTTATAAGTTCCACTTGTTATGATCATTAAACATGTAATTTTAGCAAAAGAATCAAAGAATTAACTCTGGTTAACTTTATTCTATCTAGAAACAAAGTGCTGTAAGGCTCTAGCTAAACAGCACTTTAGATTCCATCTAAAGGGAGCAAAAGCAAAACATAATAACACCTTGAGGGCACATCATGGGGCCTCATTCTTCCATCTAATTTTTTGCATTTCTTGTTCTCTCTTATTCTCCGCCCAACTTGCCTCTTAACCCATTTATACATATATATTTACATTGTGTGTGTGTGTGTGTGATGGAGCAAAGGGCATCATCAAATGTCAAAAGGAGAAAAAAGGAAAAGAAAAATAATTGTGACCCATGATATTTTATATGATTGCAAGGGTGGTTATGACTTTCAACTGCAGATGCATACAAAAAAGAACAATAGAGTTAACTTCTTGGCGTGTAGGACTTGTCCAGTGGATGTGAACACCAAGGTAAAGTTGGCTAAAGCAGTGATTTTTATTTTTTTTTTCTTTTTTTTTTTCTTGGTGAGTGGGAGTATACCTTTTTTGCCCTCTTTAATAAATTATTCTTTCCCATTATGTGTACTAGTTTATTCTTGCAATAATTAATGTTAAAATAATTTGTAAAAATTTGATCTTTTTGTAGGAGATTTTGATTTTTTTTTTCTGGGTTGGATGGAGATGGATGGATGGATGAAATGGGATAGAGATAATGGTCCTTTGCCAGCAGACATTTCTACCACCATATTCCCCTCATCTTGCTTTACACAGATTCTTGTTGTATAGTGTCCATATTAATCAAACTTTTGTCTAGTATTTTTTTTTCTATCCTTTGATGCCTCTCTCTCTCTCTCTCTCACATAGTGGGAACATTATTTACTGCTGCAATCATTAATCTTTCAAACATATTATTACCTCAGTTGATGTCTAGAACTCCAATTTGTTGGCTCATTTGAGGGTCAAACTCTAAAACCCATAATCCCTCTTTGTCTGATTAGTTTGATGCTCCAAGAATTTAAGGTGACCATCTCAAAGAGAAGATTGTTTGTTTTTGCTGGGTTTTGTTGCTTTTGCTTTAGATATGCTTCTATGGGTGCTCATGATTTGATTTATATTGTTTAGAGAATCTCTGCTTAGTTAGTTTTGGAGCATTTTCCAGACCGAGTGTTTTGGTTGGTATCTAACAAGATGGAAATCAAAATTCGGTTTTGTATGTGAAAAAAAAAGAAAAAGAAAATAAATAAAAGTAGGTATCTTTGGGATTCTTGATTCTTCTCTCTTGTGGGGTGTTTGAGAATTTCTTATCTTCCTCAATTGTTGGTCTTTGAGCTTAAAGTCCGAAGCAATTTACTTGGATAAGATAGCATCATTCACTGATTTTTGGGAGGTAGTTTTTGTTCAAATCACTTTCACAAAAGAATCCGAGATGGGATTAATTCTTGATGTTTGAAATCTGGCTAGGGTTGGTTAACATTCAATAAAAATAGCAGAAAAAGCTCAAGAGGGTAGCTGAATCTGGTACTATTTGAAAAGGGTTTCTTGTTATTCTCTTGGTTTAGATGAATTTACTTCATGTAATTGGATTCGGGTTGAAGGTGGGCCATCTTCTTTTGTTGCTGTGTTGCTGGTTTCTATCTCTGATCTCTTTGAATTGGCTAAGTAATGGGGGAATCATGACCACCAAGACTGGTTTTCTTGGTGATGGAGGGCAAATATGGATGAAATTATGGGATCAAATTTCGGAGTGTGGCTATAAGATCCACCATAATTATTCTCAGTATATCGGGTCAAGAAAAGTTCGAAAGAACTGGGCGAGGAGACTTTTGATATTATGGATAGTAATAGGGATTATAGGTTCTTCGGCTGCTTTTTGGCTCATGAGCTCACAAGCTGTGGACAGGAGAAAGGAGACACTTGCTAGCATGTGCGATGAGAGGGCAAGGATGTTGCAAGATCAGTTTAATGTTAGCATGAACCATATCCAGGCAATGTCTGTTATGATTTCAATCTTTCACCACGGCAAGAGCCCGTCTGCTATTGATCAGGTAAAACTTCCGTTAAATAAGTATGACTATGTATTTATAAAGGAGAGCTAGAGATATGTATGTTGCTTAAAACGAATTGTTTGACCAAGTGGGCTGATGAATTCGAGGATCTTTTTGCAAATAACGTTTGTCCCAGAGTCAGATTCTTGTTTCTTGCTCACTGTGAAGCTTTTTATCATTCTTTGATAATTATGATGTTAGTATCCATGTTCCTTATGAATTTAAGTGTATCTATGTTACAAGAGGCACGGGGTTTGTGAGATTGTGTTTAAGAATCAGCAGGGTCACAGCCATGGGGTGCTCGAAGGGGCAGACCCCATCTTCTCAAGTCTATATATAAAGTCTATATATATTATATATATTTCTTTTACTCAAATTATTTTGCGCTCTGAAAATTAAAAATGCCTTGTATATTTTGTAAAAGTTCAATTCACCCCTTCAAAAAATATATATTTTTTTTGGCTCTATCCCTGCTGAATATGCATACATCTCTCTGCATTACAAAGTTCATTGGTATCCCAGTGATGGATTTTGCATTTAGAACCCATATATGTTCTTAATCTTCAACTCTCGACTGCCTTGTGAACATTTTGACTGACTTGAAATCTTTGCAGAAAACTTTTGCAAGGTATACAGAGAGAACATCATTTGAGAGACCCCTTACGAGTGGAGTAGCGTATGCAGTGAGGGTGCTCCATTCTGAGAGAGAGCAATTCGAGACTCAACAAGGATGGACTATTAAGAGAATGGATAATGTTGAACAGACCCCGGTTCATGACGATGAATATGATCCTGCTGGTCTTGAGCCGTCTCCCGTGCATGAGGAATATGCCCCTGTCATCTTTGCACAAGATACCGTTGCTCATGTAATTTCTGTTGACATGCTGTCAGGAAAGGTAAAAGTTTTCGATGTAGATTTTGTTTATTATTTGATAATTTTTCTGTGGATGTTTTATGAGGACGTTTTTTTGCATAAGCCAATCATATAATGCAAAGGCATAGAGTTGTGCAATTTAGATGATTGCTTGGGATTATATCTACTATTTAAAGTCGTTATTGTGACTTGTGATTACATCTGTGTGGGAGAATCTTCCATGCATGGGTTGTTAAAACACCATACAGTTAGTTTTTAGCCACATCAGCATTATTTAAATTCCACTTCCGACGTGGCTTAATCCTCAGAGCTTGTTGTTTTATACCTGGTGGATCAAAGAATATCTGATCACTTGTGTGTGTGTGTGTGCGCGACTGTGAGTATATATGTGTGTGTGTTTTGTGTGTGTGTGTGTGTGTGTGTGTGTGTGTGTGTGAAGGAAGACTTAGTCAACTCAAATCCTTTTTGCTAACAGGAAGACCGTGAGAATGTATTGCGTGCAAGAGAATCGGGAAAAGGCGTCCTCACAGCTCCTTTTAGGTTACTCAAAACGAACCGCTTAGGAGTCATACTCACTTTTGCTGTCTACAAAAGAGATCTCCCCCCCAATGTAACCCCTGCTGAAAGGATCCAAGCTACTGCAGGGTATGCTATCTGACTTCAAATTTTTTTGATAGGGTTGAATTAAGAAACTTTTTTGATATTTACACTTCTCTCAATAGGTATCTAGGTGGTATATTCGATATTGAATCACTTGTAGAGAAACTACTTCAACAGCTTGCTAGCAAACAAACTATACTTGTGAACGTGTATGACATGACCAATGTCTCCCATCCGATCAGCATGTACGGTTCAAACTCTTCATCTGATGGGCTGCATCATGTCAGTGCTCTTAATTTTGGAGATCCAGTCAGAAAACATGAGATGCATTGCAGGTGATTTGAACTTCTCCTCTCTTTTGAGAATATTTTTGGTCTTTCTGTATAGGTAAAAAGAGTGATTGGCTGAGCTTACAAGTTCCTTAAAACAACTTATACGATTTTTGAGAGCTCATAAACTCTTCATGAGTCTTTGGTGAATCTTTTTGGCAAAAGAGCTTATAGAATTTTAAAATCATAAGCTCTTGAGGGGAAGGGGTAAAATGAATGGATGGGTTCCCAACTTATTTTTGAAACACCTTGTAAGCTGTCTAATTATAATAAACAATAAAAGGATAAATATTGTTGAGTTTTTCTAATATCAAATTTCTACCATGTCAAGAAACATTTAACATGATATTAGTTTGACCGTATTATTCTTCTTCTTATTATTACTACACTGGAAAGAGCTTGTAAGCTTTCATTTTTACCAAGCACAACTACGGCTTATAAGTTCGCAAACATGTTATTGTTAGGATAAGAGGAGTTTATTTAAGTTCCAAAAACATCCTCTAAGCTCTACAGGGTGTGGTTCCTTCTTGTTGTAAATCCTGTTAAAAGGGATATCCTATGGATGCAGATTCAAGCAAAAGCCACCATGGCCATGGATGGCAATTTGTGCATCGGCTGGCATCCTTATAATTTCATTGCTCGTGGGGCATATAATCCATGCTACAGTGAATCGCATAGCCAAAGTTGAGGATGATTTTCATGGGATGATGGAGCTTAAGAAACGTGCTGAGGCTGCTGACATTGCCAAGTCACAGGTGTCCGATTTGTTTTTTTGGCTTGCTTTGTTAGTTTAAAGCCATTTTAAGTCATGTAAGTACAGACGAGTTCAAATCCATATAAATTGAATTTTTTTCTTCCTCATGCAGTTTCTTGCTACGGTTTCCCATGAAATCAGAACCCCGATGAATGGTGTTCTTGGTCAGTGACTAAATTATGAAATCTTCGTTTAAATATTTTAATACAGTCTAGTCGAGACATTCACGGTGATATGTGCTGGTCTTTGTGTTGTTTAATACCAGGAATGCTGCAAATGCTTACGGATACAGACCTAGATGAAACTCAAAAAGATTATGTAGGAACTGCAAGGGAAAGTGGTAAAGCTTTAGTTTCACTCATAAATGAGGTTTTGGACCTAGCTAAGATCGAATCTGGTAAACTTGAGCTCGAAGCTGTTAGCTTTGATTTGAGGGCAATTCTTGATGATGTTCTGTCACTATTTTCTGGGAAATCACAAGATAAAAAAGTCGAGGTAATTTACATGTTTTGACTTACTTCTGTGTGCGTTTTTCTGTGTTTGTGTGCGTGTGTGTTTACTCAGAATCCCATTAATCTTTTAATTCACTTTGTGGTGATTGCAAGAGCAGTTGGCAGTTTACATCTCCAGTAAAGTCCCGACAACACTGGTTGGTGATCCCGGAAGATTCAGGCAGATTGTGACGAACCTAGTTGGGAACTCAATCAAAGTGTGTTTCTCATATTAGAACTTTATACTATTTACGTTATGAATTTGAGCGAATGCCTTCGTTTTTCATTTAATATTATTCTATGCTCTTATAGCTGTAGAATTGTCTCTCTTAATACAGTGTCGTAAGGTCCTGTGAAAAGATAATGTTAGAATATCTCTAGAATCCTAAATCTCTTCAATTACGTATTGTATTAGGAAAATGATTTATTTCCATGTATGTATGTCTAACTAGTCTCTATTTAAAGGGGTTAGATAAGTGTAAATAAGATACACAGAATTTTCCCTAGTTTCTTGTTTTTCTCTTTTCACATGGTATCGAGCCAGTTCGATTAATTTCCCCAAAAAAAATAAAAAAAAGTCGGAAACCCTAACCTTTTTTTCTCTTGTTGTTTCACTGCATTTTGTATGTGTACTGACTATGTTCATTTTCCAGTTCACCGATAAAGGACACATTTTTGTGACTGTTCATCTCGTTGAAGAAATGCTAGAAATGGAAGTGGAGAAAGACATGACCAGCTCTTTGAGCGGGTTACCTGTAGTTGATAGAAGGCGAAGCTGGTCTGGGTTCAAAATTTTCAATCAAGAAGCATCCACCTCATCTTCATTTTCATTATCATCATCATCGTCTGATCAAGTAAACATAATTGTGTCCGTCGAGGATACGGGTCAAGGGATCCCGCTAGACGCTCAATCCCGTGTATTCAACCCGTTCATGCAAGTGGGCCCCTCGATCACTCGAACGCACGGTGGGACAGGTATTGGTTTGAGCATCAGCAAGTGCTTGGTCCATCTCATGAAGGGCGAAATTGGGTTGGCGAGCTCGCCCCAAATTGGATCGACTTTTACTTTCACAGGTGTTTTCTTGAATGGTTGTGACCCCATTGGTCAGCAAGTTAACAGCCCTATTTCTTCTGAGTTCCACGGGATGAGAGCTCTGCTTGTGGACCCCAAGCCCATGCGGGCTAAGGTTTCTAAGTATCACATCCAACGGTTAGGAATCCATGTTGAGGTTGTTTCTGATCCGAGTCTAAGCCCAAGAAATTCACCTATAGACATGGTTTTTATTGAAGAAGAAATCTATGACAAGGATTTAGGCCAGTCTCTTCAATCATTGAACGATTTAAGAAATGGTGATGGGGCCCCTCCCAAAATGTTACTTCTGTCCAACTCGACGCGATTGGGTTTCTCGGCTTCTGAGGTACCTACACCATTTGTTTTGATTAAACCTTTGAGAGCGAGTAAGCTAGCTGCATTCTTACAGCGGGCCATGGGTGGTGGGGCCCGAGGGAACTATCGGAACGGGGAGCTACATACATTGTCCCTTAGCAGTCTCCTTCGTGGTAGAAAAATTTTAGTTGTGGATGACAATCCGGTGAACCTCAGAGTAGCTGCCGGTGCTCTTAAAAAGTATGGCGCCGATGTGGTCCATGCTGAGAGGGGGAGAGACGCCATATCATTGCTAACTCCACCACATCTTTTTGATGCATGTTTTATGGATATTCAGATGCCTGAAATGGATGGGTAAGAATTTTGTGGCTTATTGTATGTTGAAGCATCTTATAGGGCTACGTTTTTAAGGGTGCCTACAAGTGCTTTTGCTTTTTTGAAGGGCTTAGATATTTTGGAAAAAAGTGGTCAATAGTTAAAGTTGGGACTGTTCAAGGCTCCATTACAGTTTTTAGAAAGAATGTTAAAAGTTGGGTGTGGGTACTTTTAGCTTTAAGCGTTTTGTTTCTTATATATATGTGTGTGTGTGTGTGTGTGAATGAAATATAAACAATTTCCTTATGGCATTATTGCATTTGTTGTTACAATTCAGTGCTTTGCTATCGCTAACGCTATAAAATCGTGCAGGTTTGAAGCTACAAGGAGAATTCGGGACATTGAAAATAGCATCAATAACAGTATCCAGAGCAGAGAAATCTCCGTGGAAGCTTCTGGAAGTGTCTCAAACTGGCATGTCCCAATTTTAGCGATGACCGCTGATGTTATCCAGGCAACGAACGAAGAATGTGTGAAGTGTGGAATGGATGGTTACGTCTCGAAACCATTTGAAGCTGAGCAACTTTATCGGGAAGTTTCGCGCTTTTTTCAGACAGCTTCCGATGAGAATCACTAGAGAAACAATTTTCTAGTTGATGCTCACGATGATTACGTCCAAGTGAAAGCGGCTCTTCTTTGAGGTCTTCGAAAATTGTTTGTGCATATTTCCAATTGTGAGTACTCTATTAACCTTATGATTCTTTTGATGTTTTCAACTATATAGTATATAGATAGACAAAATTGCAGTATGAAAAATTTACAAATATCCTAGTAATGTTTAGCTTCGTATTCCAACTGTCTCCCTAGCTGCAGGTGAGATTTATAATATGAAACTAAACATTACGGGGGATTTTGGAAATTTTCATGCAATTGGGGGGGATTTTGTGAAAACCGGGCGAAATCTCAATTAGTTTTCCTTTATCAACCCCGGTCTTTATATATCTTACTTATAACTGAAAAATTCGTGTTGTCCTCCTTCGCGCAGGAAAAACTTTGTTCTTCTTTTTTCTTTTTTCTTTGGTCGAAAGAGAATGTATATATATTAAAGATCAAGATTCTTTTCTGGAGATTTCATCGTGGGCTTGGACAAAAAAAAAAAAAAAACATTCGAGGGGCTCGACCAGTGTGAGTTTAGCTTAACATCTTCTCCTTCGCAACGAGCCGGAGTTTTATAACACGCGGTGATCGAGAAGACCATTTTTTTCTTAAAGTCCCCAAAAAGGATGGAGTTTCATGATTTGTATGATAGTAGTGTTAGATTAGTTCTTACACAATGTAAAGAAAAAAAAAAACAATGATGTAGCAAAGTAGACGATGTATTATGTTTGTACATGTTTTTTGGAGCTTGAATAAAAAAGGAGGCGATGGAGGGGTCCATTATTTGTAGCTGATTTTTAATCGTCGGAGCAGGGGATTTTGTGATCTGCCTGAGTCTTTGCTTGGATTTTGGTGTAATTTTGTGTAATGGATATAGTGAATGAAAAACAGTGCAATCTTGAACAAACAGGTGCTTGAGATTTTCAGGTTTTGCCAACACTCATATTTTGTCATGAAGGGTTGCTCTCTCTCTCTCTCTCTCTCTCTCTCTCTCTCTCTCTCTCTCTCTATGATATTTTGCCATGAACGGTTGCTCTCTCTCTCATAGTTTGCCATGAAGGGCTGCTCCCGCCCTGAGGCGGCCCCCCCTTCTTCGGGTGTGGTATCTGCCGTCTCTGGTGCATCTGTATGTTTGGCAACAAAACTATAGCATTCAGGTCATTCATGTTGTTTAAGTTTTAGAAATCCAAATAATTTATAGGAGCACAACGTAAAGTTCAATACATTCAACCATAATATTTTGTTATATTATGTATAGCGAATTTCCATAGCATAGTAGTCGATATGTCCGAGTGGTCAAGGAGACAGACTTGAAATCTGTTGGGCTTCGCCCGCGCAGGTTCGAACCCTGCTTTCGACGCTCTATTTTTTATTTAAATTATTATTATTATTATTATTATTTAATAATTAATTAATTAATTTATTTATTTTAAACTTTCAAAATTGTTTTCAATTTGAGATCTCTTTTTAGATCTTTCAAATTTAGAACAAAATCAAGAAACAAAATTCAAAAAAAAAAAAAAAAAAACAAAAAAAATTGTGGGAAGACATTATCCTTTTGATAATTTAATGTTTTACAATTTGATATCTTTTGAAGTTTATTTTTAAAGCATTTTCCTTATTTAGTGTGAATTAATAATAAAAGAAAATTTTCATTAATGCCGAATCCAATTCCATATCACCCTTTACATCTTCAAAATTAACACCCTATATATGTATACATATATATATATATATATATATATATATATATATATATGTATATACTAGCATGTACCCCGTACTATGCACGTATATCACAATGTATCGTAATGTATAAAAAGATAAAAATAAAATATTTTGTTAATGTAAAATAAAATTCACTTTAAATAATTTTCAATGCAATTCAATAATTAAATAGATAATATTTTACTCATATTTGAAGCTTTTAAATTTTTTTAAAAAGAAATTATTGTCATGCAAAAAAAAATTATATCAAAACAAAAAGATAAAATCTAAATATGCAATCAAAACTAAAGTTATAAATAAACTTTTTAGATATATTAAAGTTATGAATGATAATTTATGAGTTACTCTAAATTAATAGGCACAAAATAATGGATTATTATCCACATATATTAGAATACGCGACACTATATTTTTTTATGCACCTAAACATATATAGATGTGAAGCATTATAAAATAAATTAAAATTGAATTTTATTTTACATAAAAGAATAATAATCATAATATCTAAATAAAATAATAATTAAATTATGAAACATCAAGTACTCTTGATGCAACTTGAAGTTGTGAATCTCCTTCTATAATTTCCAAATAAACATTTCGTCCTAAACTTGCGTTAGATGTATTTTAGATGTTGGGAATATTTTGAATCTCCTTCCATCTCTCTCTCTCTCTCTCTCTTTTTTTTGATAAGTAACCTCCTTTCATATATTAATTCTTCTTCTGATGAATATTTTAAAGGCCCCTTTGTACTATGTCATTTGTAACACGTACCCCTCTGTACTATATAAAACATCATTTACTCTCCTAAAATTGGTTACCATAATGAAAAAATTACCCTTATTATATTATGTATATGCTTTGTCTTATTATCTTTATATTAATATTGGTGGAAATAATTGATTTTATTTTGTTCTTAGTAAATTATATTTTGAGAATGCCAAATCATTTTCGCAATTGTTAATGTTCATTCATCAATTAAAACATGTATATAATAAAGAATAATAAATAATTAATATTAAGTAATTAAGTAAAATTGTTTAAAGTGCTTTATTTTCAAAATGTTTATAGTAAAATACTCCATCAATCAATTATACAGAAAATTAATTTTTTTATTAAGTTATATTTCATTTTTATTTTGCACACACATAAAGTATGCCCAAATACGCTAGTTATTATTTAAAAGACCTAGCCAATAATTTTTTTAATTAAAAAATTATTTTGTGGTTTATTAGATGATTTTGGTCAATGACCACTATCAAAATCAATTTGTGGTTTGTTATATGTACATTTTTTTAGTTTATTAGATGTAAACTTTTTTTATATCCAAATGATATAAAATGATATAATACAATACAAAATGGAAGCAAATAACAATAAATAAGTAAAATTTGAATATGTCGACAATTTAATATATATCAAAAAAATTGAAGATAAAGATAGGACAATGAACAAAAAAAAGTTGGATAATAAAACTTCCGCGTAGTGTTAAACTATATAAAAAGAAATGATAGAGATAAAAAGATGAAAACATATATTGTAGATAATATTGTATCCATATTTTAATTTTTTAATCATTTTAAAATTACAATTTAATTTTGGTGATATGACCTATCATATTGAAGACATTTTTTGAAATTTGAGTTATGTAAGTTTTAATTGAGTGATTTTTCTAATTTTTGGGGAGAAATTTATCATAAATGACATTGTGTTGACATTTACATTCCTAATATTTCTTAAATTATAACTGATGCAGGTCGTTTCTGGGAGCTGTTCGACTCCGGTTGACTACCCTGGTCGGTTATGGAAATGGATGTGTTTGATCGGGAAGTTGGCCTGCAACAAAGGGAAATAGCAACGTGAGCTAGCTGAGATGGGTCTCGGCTATGACCCTCCGATGCTTAAGTCAGCAGATCGGTTTTTAGTAATTTGAACAGAGTAAGGGCGTTGAATGTAATTAATGTCCCCACTTACCATAAATGCAGGGGTATTTATACCATGTACCAATAGGCCCCGCTCCCGGGGGGCCCACCTAGCCAAATAGGCTGCTGGGGGCCGACGTGCGCACCCTGTAGACTCGGGGGTAGGGTCATTAATGAGGTATGGGGTTAGGTGGTTCCCCCATGCCTTGTCTGACGGAGCATTTAATGCCTGCAGGGAGCCGCTGAACGCGGAATGGGCCCGATCGATACGTATATCGAACGGTATGTTGAGGGGAGGACTTCTAGAAGAAATCGTTATGCCCAGTAAGCCGACAAGGAGGGAAGCCACAGGGCTGTTCGGTTCCCGTCGAGAGGACTCGATGTGATCCTGGGGGAACGAGAACGGCCGGTCTGCAGGTCGGAAATATGCCCGGTCGGAATTATGCCACGTCATTAGCCCCCCCACTCCCCTGGTCGGCAGACCAGCCAACCAGGGGGAGTGAGATCGATCAGGTTTTTACCGCCAGAATTTGAAAAGTCACAGCTGTAATAATGGCGGCGTTTGATATTCCCGAGGGCGGTTTTTACCCGTCTATAAATAGGGGCGGCGGACGCGAGCGTTGACTTCACCATTTCGCAAGATTCCCTAGAGCCGTGCCGATCGATTGTCTCCCCCCAGCCTGTTCGAAACTCCCAACTTTAGGTCGATCCGATCCGCCTCTCATCTAGGTAACTCTCCTGACTCAGCCTTCTTTATTCCTTGTTCATTCATGGCTAGCCGTAGAGTCATTAGAGAGGTCGGATTAGATAGTTCCTCCAAGGGTAGCTCCGAGGAGAGTAGTTCGGGCAGCAGCTCGTCTTCCTCAGGTGTCGAGGGGGAGGTCGAGCATGCCGCGGCCGATGAGGTGGAAGAGGTCGACGACGAAGTCGGCGCTCCTCGTTCATATAGTACCGAATGGGAGCACGACGATATTCCGTCGACGATGACTCCGACCGAGGTTTCGAACGCTGTAACCAAGTTCCATATCCCCGTAAACTTTCACGCTTACGCGCCGCCTGTCGGATCGCGAATGGGGAGTCCTCCCCCGAACACAGTCGCTATCTACTTGGAGGCGCTGGGAACGGGTTTAGGTTCCCTATATCGCCCGACGCGGCGACGATTTATAATTTCTTAGATCTTCCTCCCGCACAGCTTTCTCCGAACTCCCACTGCATAATTTACAGCTTTATAGTTATGATGAGGGCCCTAGGCCAAACCCCATCGATAGAGAATTTTGCGGCCTTTTTTAAGGTTCAGAACTCTGCCCGGTCGGGTCCGGGAGAACGGGGCGGCTTCTTCTATATCATGGCCCGTTCCGGGTCAAGGATAATCCAGACCCGGCAGTCGTCCGACGGGGAGCGGTGGAAATCGAAGTTTTTCTTCGTCCATCTCCCGTCGGGGCTCCCCGTTCGGAACCTCTGGAACGATGAGATCGAAAAGATCGAGTTCGAGGGTGTGGGGAATCCAACCTGGGAGGACCCTTTTTTCCGAACCAAACAAATCGAGCGGGGACTGATGTGGAGCGGCTACCTCCTAGAGGAGCATTTCTTAAACCGAGCAGGCATTTCCCCGGTCGAAGCGTCCGAAGGGGTGGTTCTCGGTATATGCTTTAGACTCCGATCGACTTCTTAATGCGAGCCGAGTTTGTGTACAATTTTCTGACGATTGGTTTTTTTCTTGCAGACAACGAAGTTCTAATGGACGCTCAAAGGACCATGTTGGCCCGACTCGCCGTAGCCCAAAAGAAGAAGAATGAGCGGGCTGCAGCACGCTCTTCGAGCCAGCGGGGATCAGTGTCGAGGGGCACTCGGGCCACATCGGGTGGTCGAGGAGCCCAAGCCGCCCAGGTCGGGACCCCCACAGTTACTCCACCAAGGGCCAGGTCGGCAGCCCGGCCCGAAATCGATCAGGAGGTCGAGGTTAAGCGCGAGAGATCCGCGACGGCCGTCGTCGCGCCTTTGGAAGCAACTCCGACCAGACCGGCTCAGACCGGAATGGTGATCAGAGAGGGAGGCGCCCCTGCGACCGGCACGAAGAGAAAGAGGGGGCCCGACCACACCGACAAGGGCAAGGGAAAAGAGGTCGCCGGTCGGGACGAGCTGTCGGAGTCCTCGGACTCCAACGAGGAGGAGAGGATACTGGCGTTCAACCGCCCTTCCGAGCGAGCGGTGCGTCGGCCCGAGGGGTAGTCGATCAGCACCTTCAGGGGTCGAGATCAGGCCCACATCGCGCACCTGTCACAAGGGTGCCAGTTCGAGGAGGATCACCGGTACCTCCTCACTCAAAGCCTCCCCCAGATCCGTCGTTGGTTCGAGAGGGGCGTAATCGGAGTAAGTGATCTTTCCAATCGACGTTTTTGTTTTTGAGCGGTCGATATCTCCTGTCCTTCCTAATCGATCGCTGTGTTTGGTTTGCAGATGGCGTCCCAGGCGTTTTCCATGTACACCGTCGAGCGGAGGTGTACAAGGAAGGGAAGGATCGATACAAGCGGATGTATCGAATGGCAGCTAAGAACGAGTCCGGGCAGCTTAAGCATAAAATCGAGGAGCTCGAGACGATGCTGGCTGTCTCCCGATCCGAGCGGGAGCTGGCGTAGAAGAAGCTCGCGGACCAAGAGAAACAGAATGCGGCCCTCGAGAAATCCATCGAGGACAAGGTCCGAGAGATTAGCGAAACCGAGCGGGCCCGTGACCTTGCACGATGAGAGGAGAGGGCTTCTTACGACCGGGGCTATAACAAGGGCCATGAAGCCGGCGTTCGAGAGGAGTTTCAGAAGCTCGCCGATCGAGAGCAGGCTATATCGAGGGCGGTCGTCGAGAGGTTCCTCAAGAGCCCCGTATTTGACACGACCTGCACGGTGAAATCCTTCCCCCGCCTCAACGGGGCGTTCGATTTGGCGGTGCGGCAGCTGGAGTATTTGGGGTTTGTCCCAGACGGATTCAATCGAGACGACATTGGTCTCGACCGGGATGAGTCGTGCCAAGTGAACGACTCTGCTGGTGGAGCTGGTCCGTCCAACACGCTCTTCCCCGACGACGAGTTCAAATACGCTGCCGACCTCGTCCAAAAACAGGCCCTGGAAGATATCGAGCGAGAGCTCAACTAGGATGTGGACGGCCATAGGGAAGGGAGCCCTATGGAGGTGCAAGGACCGGCTCAGGTTGATCCGGGAAGCGGCGAAGGAGGGGCCGAAGACCATATCGATGGGGAGGATATCAATGTAATAGATTAGCTCCCCTACCCCCGTTTTGTAACCGCTTGAACAATCAGCAATGATATAAACTCATTGACATCGTTTTTTCCATCGTTTTCTTTCGTTCGGTTCCCTTTGTTGTCTGCTCGATTTTAACGAATTGTAACAACGTATTTGAATCAAACTGGGTAATCGAACTGTTCTCATAAAAGACATAATCGGTCGACAAAAACCTCGAACAGAAAAGACATAACCGATCGACAAACATCTCGAACAGATCTTACTAAAGACATAAGTTGAACAGAAAGGTGCCGATCGGCTACATGAAGAATCTCCTTAAGTTCCCGGCTCCCCATGGTCGGGGGAGTTCTCGACCAGATAGGTCTTCCAGTCGATAAGCATTGTTTTTTGAGACCTTTGTTATCTTATACGGCCCTTCCCAATTCGGGTCGAGTTTGCCCAAATTACGTGAAACTTCGACCTTTTTGAGGACGAGATCACCCACCTGGAAATTTCGAGGGACCACCCCCTTATTGTACAACTTGGCGAAGGCCGCCTTGTAATTCTGCATTTTGACCCAGGCCCGATCCCTTAACTCTTGAATGACCTCCAGCTCGTGCTCGCGCACAAGACTGTTCTCGAGGGGGTCGAAATGGGCAACTCGAGCCGTAGCATGCATTATTTCCGCAGGGATGACGGCCTCTGAGCCATAAACGAGGGCGTATGGGGTTTGTCCTGTGGCCGATCGGGGGGTCGTTCAGTAGGCCCAGAGAACGCCGGGGAGTTCGTCTGCCCACTCGCCTTTATGAGCCCCCAGCACTGTCTTCAGGTTCTGTATTAGTATCCGATTAGTCACCTCGGCTTGGCCGTTCGACTGGGGATTTCCGACGGACGTAAATCGCTGCTCGATCCCATGCTCTCTACACCATTCGACTGTCCTTCTGCTCTGAAACTGGATTCCGTTGTCAGAAATCAGCACTCTAGGAACCCCAAAACGGCATATTATGTTCTTCCAGATGAAGGATCGAATGGAAGCGTCAGTGATTTTCGCGACCGCCTCCGCTTTGACCCACTTGGTGAAGTATTCGACCGCAACGATTGCGTATTTTCGCTGACCGGTGGCTAGGGGAAAAGGCCCCACAATGTCTATTCCCCATTGGTCGAACGGCCATGATATATCCACACTAATCATTTCCATGGGGGGTCGGTGGTTTAAGTTGGAGTGGTACTGACACTTCGGGCATTTTCGGACGAAGCGTTTGGCATCCTCGACCAGGGTTGGCCAAAAGAAGCCGCTCCGGGTGATTTTATGAGCTAGAGACCGGCCGCCCGAGTGATTCCCACAACTCCCCCCGTGAACGGAGTCCATCAACTCGATCGCTTCTTGTTGATCGAGGCAGCGTAGAGGCGGCCTGACGGAAGACTTCTTGAAGAGCCTTCCGGACCGGTCGAGTGCAAAATGAGCCGCACGGTACCTGACTCTCCGGGCGGCAACGGGGTCACCGGGTAAGGTCCCATCCGTGAGGTAACACCTTATCTCGTCTTGCCACGATGGCTCCCGCAACTCGACGGGAAGCACCTGCTCGGCGGAGTCTTGATCGATTTCGTGCTCGTCGGCAACCGTAAACGCAATCGATCGGCTCCTTGTCCCCTTCTGGGAACTTGCAAATTTGGATAGAGCATCTGCTCGCTCATTTTCCTCCCTTGGCACCTGGTCCAGGGTGAAGGAGGCGAACAAGTCCTTCAACGCCTTCACCTTTCTCAGGTACTTTGTCATGGAGATCTCCCTTGTGTCGTATGCCCCGGAGACCTGACTTGCGACCAGCTGAGAATCGACCAAGACTTGCAGATGGTCAATTCCCTGATCGGCAGCAATCTTTATTCCAGCAATTAGAGCCTCGTATTCTGCCTCATTGTTGGTGATCGCAAAATTTAATTTTATGGAGAACTCGAGCTCCAGACCATCCGGACTTCTTAAATATACCCCGGCTCTCCCTCCCTGAGAGGTCGAGGAGCCATCCGTGTGCATAGTCCACGGTTCGATTGGCTGCTCGGGTTCGGTCGATTTTTCCACTCTCTCGAGTAGGAAATCCGCTAAAGCCTGTGCAAAGATCGCCGTTCGCGGTTGGAAAGAGACATCAAACTCCCATAATTCGACAGCCCACTTGGTCATCCTCCCCGAAACGTCCGGCTTGGACAACACTTGCTTCAGGGGTTGGTTGGTCAGGACCACAATAGGATGCGACTGGAAGTAGTGGCGCAACTTTCGAGCGGCGGTAACCAAGGCCAGCGCAAATTTTTCAATCTCCAAGTAGTTCTTTTCTGCTCCCTGGAGGACTTTGCTCACATAATACACTGGTCGATGGACCCTCTCCACTATGGTGACGATTACCGAGCTTATGGCGTCGTCAGACACAGCTATGTAGAGGTATAAAGGGTCCCCCTCGACGGGTTTAGCGAGTAAGGGTGGGGATGATAGGTATGCTTTCAGATCGGCCAACGCCTTCTCACACTCCTCTGGCCATTCGAAAATCGGCCTCCTCCTCTGGTCGAAAACGTCGACCGGCGGTGGCGTACCCATACCAGTGGGTCGGCACACTGCGGATCAGAGGGTCTTGAAGAAGGGCAGGTTCCGATCGGCAGATCTGGAGATGAAACAATTCAACGCAATGATGCGGCCATAAAGGCGCTGCACGTCTCGGATGGTCCGTGGCGTCGCAATTTCTTGAATCGCCTCGAGTTTGGCGGGGTTCGCCTCGATTCCTCGCTGGCTGACCATGTACCCCAGGAACTTCCCCCCCGAGACCCCAAAAGTGCATTTTGAGGGGTTCAACTTCATGCCATACTGCCGGAGAATGGCGAACGTATTTTTCAGGTGATCGAGATGATCGGCCTCACGATCACTCCTGACGATCATGTCATCGACATACACCTCCATGGTCGTGCCGATTAGTTCCTTAAACATTTTGTTCACCAACCTTTGGTAGGTCGCGCCTGCGTTCTTCAATCCAAACGGCATTACCAAAAAGCAATAGACCCCCTGCTCGACCACAAATGATGTTTTCGATCGGTCCTCGGGCGCCATGTAAATTTGGTAGTAACCTTGAAAGGCATCCATCATACTCAACATTTGGCATCCGGCGGTCGAATCGACCAGGAGGTCGATCCGGGGTAGTGGATATGGATCCTTCGGGCAGGCTTTATTCAAATCCGTAAAGTCATTGCACATGCGCCACTTCCTGAGCGACTTGGGGACCACGACGACATTGCAAAGTCAATCCGGGTACTGTATTTCGACTATATATCCTGCCTTGAGGAGCTTGTCGACTTCTTCCGCGATTATCTTATTTCTTTCTTCCCCAAAGGTTCTTTTCTTCTACTGAACCGGCTTAACTGTCGGATCGACATTGAGGCGATGAACGATCACACCTGGGTCGATCCCAGGAAAATCCGATGGGCTCCAGGCGAACACATCGACATTCTCCCTCAGGAATTCGATCAGCATTATTTCCTTCTCTTCCCCCAATTGTGAGCTAATCCGTGTTATCTTCTCCGGGTTCCCGGGGACTAGCTCGATGACTTTAGGTTCTTCGATTGGTTCGATCCGGGAGTCCTCGTTTTTCCGCTTTCGAGAAGAGGTCCCTTCTGGAAGATCAAGGTCGACATTTATCGACGGGACAACCGACGGGGAAGGTTGCGAAACTTGCTTCTCTCTTTCCAATGATACTGTGTAACACCTCCAGGCATCGTGAACATTGCATTTGACCTCCCCCACCCCCGAAGGGGTAGGGAACTTGATTTTGAGGTGGTAGGTTGAGACTATCGCCCGAAATTGGTTGAGGGCAGGTCGTCCCAAGATCAAGTTGTACGCGAACGGGGCGTCCACGACAAGATAATCTATAAGCACGGTTCGCCTTCGGGGTGCTTCACCTAGAGAGGTCGGCATTCGCACGGTGCCGATCGGTGTGATTTCCGACCCCCCGAACCCGACAAGAGGGGTATTGACCGGCTGCATCGTTATATTTCCTAGGTTCATTTTTTGGAGCGTGGAGTAAAAAAGAACGTTGGCTGAGCTTCCATTATCGACTAAGGTGCGTGCCACAACAAAGTTTGACACGTCAACAGTGATCACCATCGGGACGTCGGGTGACTCACCCTCTCCCGATGGGCGGTTTACATCGATATCCCTATCGCTAATTACAATAGTATTAGACTCGATGCTATTGACTTGATGAACTCGATCGGGAGCAGGTGATCCCGTACTTCCTTGCTCCAGCTTCCATGCCGTGCGTTTCCTGCTCGATCGAGAATTTCCACCGTTCGGTCCCCCAGCAATAGTGTTGATGAATCCTCTGGTCGGTAGGTTGTGATCGATCGGCTCCTTCCCGCTCCTCCGAGACGGAGATGCTTTGTCGCTCGCCAGGGGGGAGCGAGGAGATCGCGATCGTTCTCTTTGGGTCGGAGCTTCCATATGAGCGGCAACGAATTCTTTGAGTAGGCCCTTTCGTATGAGGCGTTCGATCTCACTTTGAAGGGCATAGCAGTCGTCGGTGACATGCCCATACTGTTTTTGGAAGGCACAGTATTTACCTGATTTTCTTGCCCCCTTCCCCTCGGTGATCTTGTTCGGCGTTTTGAACAACTTTCGATCAGTGACTGAAAAGATGTGACCCCGAGAGGAGTTCAGGGGTGTGAGGTCGGAGTATCTTTTGATCGGCGATTCCCGCTTCTCTCGATGCTCCTTGTCTTTCTTATGCCCTCCCTTTTCCTTCTTTTCTTTGGGCTCCTTCTTCTTCTTATCCCCATGTTTGATGTTGTGCATCTCTTCGGAGATCATAAAGCTGGAAGTGAGTGTTTGAAGTTCCCTCATCGACCGTGGGGGTTTAAGGACAATGGCCTTTGCGCAATCTTCGTGGCGGAGGGCGATGTATAGGGCGAAGTTAACAAAATCGATCCGTGGGTCGTCGACCCGTAGAACTTCGTTGTTGAACTGGGTCATGAAATCCCTGAGGGACTCGCCCTCCTGCTGGCGGATTCCGTGTAGGTGGGTGTGTGGTAATTTGGTGTCCTTCTTGGCCGCAAAATGGTGCAGAACGATCGGCCAGCTCCTCGAAAGAGTGGATCGACTCAGGCTTGAGCCGGGCGAACCATTGTCGTGCCACCCCGAAGAGGGTGGTTGCGAAAAACTTGGCCATCATTCCATTTGAAAGTCGATAGACATCGATGGCATTCTCAAATTGCAGCAAATGGTCGTCCGGATCGGAACTCCCATCATAGTGGGGAAGATTGACCGGAACCCGGTCGTGAAGACCGATCTTCTCTTCCCGAATATGTCGAGCGAAGGCCCTCTGCCTTCGACCGTGATACCTATCGGAGGAGGATCCTTGCCCATCATATGGTTTAATTCTGTCGTCCGGTTGCTCAAGGTCAGCTATCTTCTGGGTCAAGTGGTAGAGCTGGTTCCTCATCTGCTCGAGTTCCCCGAGGGCTGGGTCGACCCTCGAATTCCCCAGAACGGGGGCCCGATGAGAGCGCCCAAAATCTGGGTACTGGCGATGGGGAACCCTATCGTGATGGCTTGATTCAGCCTCTTCTTCGTCCACCCGGGATGGTCGAGAACTTGCCGCCCGGCCCGAAGTTTGGTGGGACTGAGCCATGCGACCGACTGGGGTCCCCGCTCGATTCGGCCCGGTCGGGGCGCGGACAACGCTTTCTTTGAGCCTCTCAAAGGCCTGCAGGTTGCACTGCCCCACGAAGTCCCTCAACCTTTCAAGGGGAATAGTAATCATCTCCTCCGTGTTGGGCGCGGGGATGCCTGTCCCTACAGGAGAGTCGCGAGCCCGACTTCGGAGGTCGGTATGAGCTGGTGCCAGAGGGGCGTTCACCTGCGCCCGTGATGAACCCGCCAGATCCTTTTGTGCCGGTGGGAGGTTCACCATTGGCGGCAGCGGCGGAGGGAGGTTATGGACAGAATGCTGGTCCTCCCTTGCCGCTGGGGTGCTCCGGACTCCAGAGGGATTCCTTCTAGTAGTTACCATTTTTCCTTCCTTGGTTGCAGCTAATTTATTCCCACAGACGGCGCCAAATGATGCGGGTTGTTTCTGGGAGCTGTTCGACTCCGGTCGACTACCCTGGTCGGTTATGGAAATGGATGTGTTTGATCGGGAAGTTGGCCTGCAACAAAGGGAAATAGCAACGTGAGCTAGCCGAGATGGGTCTCGGCTATGACCCTCCGATGCTTAAGTCAGCAGATCGGTTTTTAGTAATTTGAACAGAGTAAGGGCGTTGAATGTAATTAATGTCCCCACTTACCATAAATACAGGGGTATTTATACCATGTACCAATAGGCTCCGCTCTCGGGGGGCCCACCTAGCCAAATAGGCTGCTGGGGGCCGACGTGCGCACCCTGTAGACTCGGGGGTAGGGTCATTAATGAGGTATGGGGTTAGGTGGTTCCCCTATGCCTTGTCTGACGGAGCATTTAATGCCTGCAGGGAGCCGTTGAACGCGGAATGGGCCCGATCGATACGCATATCGAACGGTATGTCGAGGGGAGGACTTCTAGAAGAAATCGTTATGCCCAGTAAGCCGACAAGGAGGGAAGCCGTAGGGCTGTTCGGTTCCCGTCGAGAGGACTCGATGTGATCCTGGGGGAACGAGAACGGCCGGTCTGCAGGTCGGAAATATGCCCGGTCGGAATTATGCCACGTCAATAACTAATGTGATGGTATTACGTAATGTTTAAATTATAATTTTCATTATCCATATTTATTTTTATTGAAAATTACTATTATAGCTTTTATGTCCTTTGTCTGTGTGTGTGTGTGTGTGTGTGAGAGAGAGAGAGAGAGAGAGAGAGAGAGAGTTTTAAATATGAATAGTTGGTGGACTTAAATGATTAAGAGAGAGAAATTAACAATTAATACTTACCAATCAAATAATTCATTATTAACAATTAAAATTAATTTAAAATTCTAAAAATTAAGAATTTAGTCAAAATTACATATTTTGGTCAAATGACCTTTCTCAAATATATAATAGTATAGATTAAACAAAATTGTAAAAATAAAAAAGGAAAATAGCAATAAATAACAAGAAAAAAATAGAGCGTTCAAATTTTGAAAAACGAAGATTAAGCGTTCAAAAGACGCCACCATCTGATCTGACAATCTTACCCCCAACCATATCATAAAACCCCCCCTCCACTCCACGCTCCTTCCCCCCACATACCAGCAGCATATATTGAGGCCCAAACGCCTCCGCCGGAAGGGCAAAAGTGCGAACAAAACCAGACGGCGGCGATGGATCCAGACGCGGTGGCGAAGGCTTTCGTCGAGCATTACTACTCCACATTCGATTCCAACCGGGCCGGGCTCGCGAACCTGTACCAGGACGCTTCAATGCTCACCTTTGAGGGCCAGAAGTTCGCCGGCGCCCAAAATATCACCGCGAAGCTAACCAGCTTGCCGTTCCAGCAGTGCCAGCATCAGATCACCACCGTCGATTGCCAGCCATCGGGCCCCGCCGGTGGAATGCTTGTTTTCGTTTCTGGTAATCTCCAGCTCGCCGGCGAGCAGCACGCACTCAAGTTTAGCCAGGCAAGTTTTTGTGCTTATTGCTTTCGAGGACCTAATTTCTGTTGATTTGCTATAGATGTGTATATATAAAGATTTGTGATTCATGCCATAGTATGAATTCCTGGATTAACCGATATATATATATATATATATATATATATATATATATGTATATGCAGATATATTTGTTTCATCGAAGAATTTTGAATGAATTTAACTGGTACTGTTTGATACTAATGTCTACGTGACAATAAAATTTAGAAAATCAATAGAACCTGTCTGGGACGTGGCTGGAGAAGATTGAAATTTGTTTGTTCTCCAGTGATTCTCGTGTTTATTGCGCTGTGTTGTATGTTTGATGGCATTCTGGATAGTTTCTGTTCGTAATTTGAAATTTCTGCGGAGATTTATACACTTGAGCACTTGAAACACAGTTCAATTCTGCATTTGATTATTGGGTTTGAGGACTTTAGATGGATTTCGAACTCTTTGGTTTAGATTGTTAGATTGTATTATTTGGCTGTTTTAGTGCAGATGCTTTGAAACCCATCTTATTACACAATGCAAACTTTAGTTTTTTGCTTATAATGACTGGAATTATATGATAACTAGCTTCACTCCACCATAATGAATGGAAGAAGATTTAAAGATTTGGTTTTAGTTCATGTAGTTTAAATGAGTTGAAATCCTTGACCTTAACTCTATAAGCTAAAGCCAAATAAACGGTTTCGCTATTTTTCCATTTTTCCTGCTTGAAGGATTGAGGGGATGTTTAGTGTACTAAATGGAGAATTTGACAAACATATGATTGAAGAATTTGATAGTGTCAATGGTTGTCAATTTATGCGATTATACGTTTGTGAAACACAGCTATACACGTTAGATTTTTACTATCTTGAGCTGTTAAGTTTGTTCCTTTGATATTGACTCATTCATGATGCATGCCTACAGATGTTCCATCTGATGCCAACACCTCAGGGCAGCTTTTATGTGTTCAACGACATCTTCCGGCTAAACTACGCATAAGGATATGTGTCTGTTCATCGCTCAAATGTGGAAGTTATTCTTGTTTCAGTCGTCTTGAACGCGCAAGCGTATACATTGTTCGTTTTCTTGGTGTTTTGCGACTCTTGCTGAATTAAATACCAAAAGTTTGTTCTTCTTCGTATTGGACAAACTTGTTTACCTCCTTGTTTTGCTGCCTTTGTTACATGACTCAGAGTTACTTCTTTTGTTGTATCGACTTGCCAAAAGTTCAATTTGCTTATGCCCTTTTCCTTACATGATCGATGAGAGTTACTTTTATGATTATGATATCTACTTGTCAAAAGTTAAATTTCTATACTCCGTTTATTCTATCTACTCTACGACCTCATTTGTGAGGCTGTTGTTTCTTCAAAAAAATTTGAACATTTTTGGTTATATCTGGATTATGGTTTTTGGTGAGGAAAACTTTAAAGAATGAAAAAGTGTTGTGTATGGCTCCAAGAACCATCTGCGTACTTGAATGGACCATTCAGTTTATTTTGAAATATACTCCGTACACCGGCGAATTTAGGCGGTTAGAGAATTTGAATGCCACCGTAACTCTATTCTGTCGATGGTTGGTTTCAAGTAACTTTTTTCTGCAAATTTTTAGAGTGCTTTTTGATAGTATTATTGTATCTTTTTCAAAATAATAAAATCTCACTTTCTCGCCCGTAGATGTAGCTGGAATTTGGGTCATGGCAGTGGTTTTTTAAGAGTTCTAAAAGCACCATTGTGGCTCCATTATTGTACTTTTTTCAAAACAATAAACTCTCTCTTTCTTGCCTGTAGCCCGAATTTGGGTCCTAACAAAAAGAGTAAAGCATATAGTAGTATGGTCTGAATCTCTCTCTCGCCGTAGATGTAGCCTGAATTTGGGTCATACAAAAAGAGTAAAGCATATAGTAGTATCGTCTGGGTGTGGAAAAAATCAGTTCCATTCTTTTCTTTACTGAAAACAGAAGATCACAAATAGCATTTAGCATCACATAATGTACAATTCATTGTGCAACGTAAAACAAATTTCCCAACTGAAATCTTATACTTCAATTCATGTTTGATTCATCTTTTACTCGTCGTCGCTCGAATCAAAACCTGGCAAATCCAAGTGGGGAAGCTCAGGAATTTTGAGTCCTGGAAGATAAGTGGGTTCGATAACCTGATTTTGTCTCTGTGATGCATCTTTCATAACGTCTTGAGCATTAACTTCAGGGCCCCTTTTCAAAAAACCCTTGATCACCCCACCAACTGATTTCAATGGATTGCTCAGTCCATCTTTGATTTTCAAAATCAGAGACACCTCAGAGACTTGCCAGGTCAGTGTGAGCACAATCATGGCTGTGAGAAGGCAGTGTGTGATCACATTCTGCCTCCTTAACTTCTTCAGCTCTTTGATTATCTCCTCCTCGTTTGGGACCTTGTTGTTTTCGCCGATTTCTGAGGATAATGCGTCCTCCGTAACAGCTTCTTGTTTCGATGATGATGATGATTCTTCGGAATTATTGTTGTCTTCTTTTGTTGACTCTAACTGGGATTAACAAAGAATGTACAATCGTATAACGAGTTAGAATAGTTCAAATTCTGGAGTTGTGAAAGGAGCAGTTGAATTGAAAGGGACAACCCTATATTGAGTTTTTGGTGTACCCCGAATCCGGTGGGTCGAAAACCCGTAGTTAAAAACGAACAAACAAACAAAAAAGTTCAAATAGAATGTCATTGTAACCAACTTCTATGTTTTACTCGTCTTCTTTGTTCCAAATCTTTTGTTTTGGTCCTGATTTTCGGGTATTGTGTGGCCTTTCAGAGCAATGTTAGCAACCAAATTTTACATTGAAAATCATCATTTTGCAATATATATGCTTGTGCAGTGTGTTTCTTGATGAGTGACATTATGCCATGTACAGATGCTCATCGTACGTGTGAATATAAACACTGTGTGTACCTGGGACAACCCGTGGCGGCGGTGGTGGTGGCGGCCGCGGGCCGCGGCGGCGGTTTCATTATCTTCATCATCCTCATCCACCGCCACGTAGCTTTCATGGGATAATGATGTTTTGCCGTTTAATTCTTCCTCATCCATTAGTTCCCTTAATGCCTTCTCATCCATTAGTTTCCTCGTGGCCTTCTCTATTATCTCCACATTTCCCTCTCTCTCTCTCTCTCTCTCTCTCTCCTCTCTCCCTCTAGTTGCTTCTACCAATAAAGAGAAGATTTGATGAGAGATATATGCAAGTGAGATCCCCAACGTACACCAAGAGAGATGGGGCTGCTGCCACGTCATTTGATCATTTTAATTTTCATGTACCATTTTTCCTTTTTTATTATTTGACCTTGCAAATTATTTTCAATATTTATGCCATGGCTTGCTATTGCTACTTTATAATCTGACTACCAGCTGTGGCGCACTCTCTGCATGTTTAAAATAAAAATGAAATAAAATTTAATCATGTGTTTGGTAAATTTATAATTTTATACATTAAAAAAAAAGATTTGCAAATTAAATTCATATATTGGATAAAAAACAAAAAAGAATTGATTTAAAAATGTGCATGTGTGTGTGTGTGTGTGGTCGAGAATCAAACAAATGAATGCACATTACCTTTCAACAATCCGGCACATATTTATACTATTTAAGCTACCTTGTGCTTAGCAGACATCAATTAACAAATTAAAAAACCATCATCGTTCAGTTAGAATCTCCTACTAACTGCTGCTTCTCAACGGACTTAACATTTACAAATGAAAACCATATTCACTATCACGACTCAAATCAGATCAACACATATTACTTTGGTCTGTTCTTTCACCTATACAAGAGAGCACTGTCAGAAGCGAAGCAAAGCAAACTTTCGAATGACCAGAAAACTAATCTCCTACATTAACTGATAAATCTCATCATTTTCCATATTTGAAATCCCATGATGAGACGAAGCTGTGTCCGACTCTGCTGCACTCTGAAGCTCAGCCTGTCATAATTATACCGTCGTTAAAATATAAGCCATAGTCGAGGACGGAGCCAAGGGGAGATAAGAATTTCTGGCTCCGTCCCTGGTCATGATATGCCATAACAACCATAGTTACCTTAGCTTGACGGTATTTTTCAAGAAGACGATGATATTGCTGACGTGCCTTAGGAGATTCGACCATGGACAGAACCCTGGAGACGGCGTCATCGATGGCTGCATCCACTTTCTGCTTACGGAACACTTTGAGGATGTCTTCATCCTCACTTTCCTCAATAGATTCCGAGTCATTTCGAAATCCTCGTAAACCGACTCCTCGTCGGCGCCACCTTAGTATAACCTTCTCCAGTATACTAACTGCCCAGCAAACCTTATAACTTTTCCTAACTTGATAGCCTCTCACATGAGCCTGCAATGACGAGAACAAGATGTGCATGAGAAAGGGACAATCCATAAAACGTTATTCAGATCATCGAGTTCTCTTCTATAATCAATGGCTAAAAAAATTTTCAATGATAGTAATAAACATCATTTCACTTTAGGGGAAGAAGTGACGCACCTGTATCTTCACAACCTTCTGACGCAGCGCAAGGAAGGCCTTCCTACCCTTCCAGCCTCTGTATTTCTTTTGAATAGATAAAGCAGCCGAGTTGTAATCCCTTGCATTGCCAAACGCCAACTTTGACGCAGCTGACAGCACCTGAATGTCATTAGCCAATATAGACAATTCATCTCCACTAGCACTGGCAATGGCGACCGCAGGTTCTCTCTGCTGTCTCTTCCGGAATGAATGAGCACGAAATGCAGATTGTATGCGTGCAGCTGCCTGAGCAGCATTCCTAACTGCAGCAAGAGTATGCTTAAGAGAATCCTGATCCTCGGTTGTGGAGGAACTTCGCTTTGATAAACTGTTTACTGTTTTTTCTGCTTCCACAGCAGCAGATCCTTTCGATAGCTCACTTTCCTCCAGTGTGAGGGATGAAAGGTGGCTGGTTAGTGCAACTTCTGAAAGGTAACCTGCAAGTCCCCTGTGGCCACAGGTGGCAGCGATTGATGCCGGTGTTTTACCAGTAGGGTCCTGTGAATTGGGATCTGTAACTGCTCCAGCTGATGCACCGTATGCTATGAGAGCAGCAACCATCTTTTCCCTGTCGCAAATGCAGCATTTAATGTTATTTTTCCTAAAACAGAAGGCTGCTCAACAAAGACCCCAGGGGATGCTTGCTAGCATTAGTAAATGGGGACGTTCAGGGTGAATTCTCAAGTTTTTCTTTCAGCTTCGATTTTGTTTTTTTACCAGTTAGTTTGATTACCATAACTGCTTATCACAGTTAACTTCAGCAAGAACTCACCTCCCAAATCGTGCAGCCCAATGAAGTGCTGTCCATCCATTAATGTCACGGAAGTTAATACTTATTCCAGAATTCAGAATTGGTTGCAATGCCCATTCAAATCCCAATCCAGCAGCCATATGTATAATGCCTTGTTCTTTCTTTGACAAAGGGCAGCCTTCATTTTTACTCTTCTGTAATTTAGATGAAAGCCACACTTCCAACTTGTCCTTCAAAAGTTCTTGCAGAAGCCAATCAAGAGTGCTCGATGATGTTTTCGAGCCAACTAAAAGTGAATCAATGATTTGGCTCCACGAGTCTTCAGGGATTCTTGATTTTCCCAACAAATCAATTCTTGACTCAGAGACATCATCGCCTTTTGGCTGCATATCAGAAAGTAGCATCTGAACAAATCTGACAAGCAACAAGAGCTCTTCTGAACTCTTGCTAGCCTCTACTTCAGGTGGATTTACATTAAGCTTATCACGATATTCAAACTCCCTCACTTCACTGCAAGACTCCCGATTCCCAGAGGTGATGCAAATATTGACTTTTCCACGTAAGTGAGGTGGTACATGGCAGCGAAGGACACCTTCCTGAATAATCTGAATCGGAACTTCAGTGTCACCAATCATACAAGCCCATGCACATTCTGATGGATCGCAGAGGAAAGAGCCAATAATGATGACCTACAAGTAGAATTTGAACATTATATTGCTAGATTCAAAAGTCAATACAAAAGCAGACGAAAATCCAGAAAAAAATGATCAAAATGTGCAGCCAAAATAAGCAAAACCACACATGGTATACAGCAAGCAAAGGAGATATATTGATATTGTAAGTTTGTAACTATGTAGCATAAGCAGGAGGTGAAGTATATACCAATCTCAGCTAAAATTTTACTGTTGTAAGAGATGAGTAAGAGTGAAAAAAAGGATAGTTCTAAGAGGGGAGTAGCTTGCTAAACACAAAAACAAAATAACCCACAGATATTTATCTTATAAAGTAATCCCTTCATCCAATGGATTACAAAAATGTCATTCCTTATATGATAATGTGAACATAATTTCATTTTTCCTAAAAACATCTGCTTTGCTGAAGTGCCCTCCCGCAGGTACATGGTGTGGCCAGGAAAATTTGCCAGTGAGTTATTTTGCTGAATAAAACGCAAGTTGAATAATATAATAGCAACTACTAAATTTGATTTTCATGACACATACCTTTGCACCCTCAGAGGTATAACACCACTCTGGAGATATCTCACGGATAGTGAACTTCTGCCTTTGGGAAAGGGTCAGACTTATATTGTTTTCAGGAGAAATTCCCAATGCATCTTGGTCAAATAACGATGAAAATGGATGGTATTTCATAGAATCTACTTCTTGGAGAATCAAAGGAGCTGGGAGCATAAGATGGTCGTCAGAGTTCTAGCAAAATCAAAGACTCCAAAAAAATGTGAATAAATGTTGTCCATGAGAGAATCTTACAGGCATCCTGTCCTCCAAATTGTGGTTTTGACTCAACGCCTGGCAGATTCTTGGAGCTATCTAGCATCTCTTTCCAAATATCAATTTCGGCCCCTGGGACTTGATGATATTGTCGAACTCCTCCATCTGAAAAGTCAGGCCACGTGAGCACAGCCCATTGCAGCACTCCAGGTTTCACTTCTAATTCGATTACCTAGGGGAATTATTTGACTTCAAAAAACGAAGGAACTAATAAATGTTATATACCTGATTGCTGTGAAAGAAGATTGTGTGGGCCGTTTGGTGTCTGACCAGACAAGTCATAATCACGTAGCACATCTTCGAAACTATCTGAATCCTCATCTTCAATGTAGATTGTATTAACTCCTTGCACCTCATCATCATTCAAACTCAATTGCTGCTCAATTCTTCGCAATGCCTGACTTAATTCTGGTGCTGATGAACTGCTGACCTCATCTGTTCTCTCTTTAATATTCAATTGACCCACCCCATGATTTTTGATGACTTGACTGGAGCTGATCTCCGCAGAGATGGGACTTGATTCATTGTGATACAATTCATAAGATTCACCCATGGCAAAGGAAGAGTTTGGTTGGGGAGGTGAAAAAGAGTTTGGTCTTGGACTGAATAATGTTGAAATCTGCGATATTGATCCAACATTCTGCCTTCCCTGTCATCCACAATTAAATTGAAAATGTTGTTAATTTCAAAATATGACCCCATGAAATGGTTCTCATGAGGACATGGAATGATACACAAGCAGACAAAGTCTGCACAAGCATATACTGATCAGAGTGAAAGTTTAGCTTTGTCCAGAAGCTCTTGAGGCAGAAATGAACTTGTCTAAAAGATATTAGAAGCACAAAAGTTCCAAAGATAATGACAATTTTTTGTTCCATCAGGAAAGTCAGTTATACCCCTCGTTAGAGCCTTTAATATTTGATAGCAGAAGAATGAATGAAAACATGTGCAAAATGCCCTGTCAAAGTAATTTTCAGTTGATTGATGGGAAATTATGGTAAAAACCTCACATAACTGCAGTTAACATATCTACTTTGCCCATGATCATGCTCAACAAGACTTACCTCGCTAATATCTCGGTAGTGAACCAGAACAATGTGCTCGTATGCCCTAATACAAAAAAGAAAAGACTATTTAAAGAATAAATAAAGAGAGAGAGAGAGAGAGAGAGTAGTTAAGATAAGACAATAGTAAGAAAAACTTAGGCCACAAACCATCTAGAAATAAATCCGGACTGGGTGCTCTTACAGAGAAACATCTATAAATTATCTTCTATTCTTAAGCACTACAAATCTAATGCATCATGTGAACTGCAACAATACCACTGTAGTATCTATCTCAATTGCAGCTCTGACAAAGACTAAACGGGGCATATATTGACATAAAAGAAATGTGTAAACTTACGGATCCAACATCCAGTAGCTGCGTCTTTGAAAGTTAGGGTTCTCCTCTCCATGGGCGTAATAACAGTTTAGAGCTTCAACATTTCCAACCTAGTAATAAGAAGTTTGTCAGGTAACAGTTTCACATACCTTAGCCAACATACTTGTCTCTTAGTTACAGTTGCATGGTTGTTCTATAGAATTAGATTGCGAACATTAACAACACATCAAACATTTTTAAATTCATGAACATGATTTTCAAATCACGTTGCAATATAACTGTTGCTAAAAATCGTTGATACTTACCCTTTAAGACCCATCAGTAATAGTAAAGCCAAACATTAGCTTTTATCATAAATTAGACCAGTCAAATAATTTCTTACTAAATATCATAAAATAGATATGATACCAAGAGGAGGCCTTTCACGCACTGATGATGGCAGAAGAAAATCATGACCAAGAAACAGACAAAAAAAGGAAAAGATTAAATGAACACCAAAACAAGAATGTGATAAAGAACCTTTAGCCGTTCATGTGCTTCAGCAATGGTTCTCTGATCCTTCCTTCTGCGCCATCTATGACCATCTTTGCGAAAGAATTTTAGCACTCGCTTGTTGAACAGATACAAAGATCCACCTGTAAGCAATGATACAGTGACAAACAAAATTGCTGTTCTTCATACTTGAATATGGAGGGATAGAGTCATCAACAAATGAATGGAAAAAAATATATGAATATTACTAGCTGGTTTCTGAGGGACTTGGTGGGTGAGCTGGTGCTCTTCATAATTCTGTAATATGAAAAACACTTCAACCGGCTTTAGCCACCGAGTATGAGCTTCCCCAGCCAGATGGTTGATGTCATATCCTGAAATTCGCAAATATTTGCATATGTGTTACTTAATGGAACCAATTGCACTTGCGAGGACACAATATCATGGGACTAAGAACATAACAAGATAAACAGTTTCTAATGTTTTGATTTCAGAGGAAAACATTAAGGAAATAATTGTATGTATATGATTCATCGAAATCCCAGCTAAATTTTTAAGTTACTTCCATCATTTTCATGATATTCAAATGCATTTACTACACTATATAAATGAAGCCAAATCTTGCCAAATAGGATATTTCTTTTCATTTTTCCTCTCTACTAAATCATTGATCTGAAAAATGCATAAATTTCTACAAGACCACGAAAACACTTAAGCGAACAAATATGCTAATTTGAAGCAGTAATGATGTCCTATTTTGAGTCTTAAATCATTAAATCCAAAACAGAGGCAAAAAGCATAATTTAGCCATAGTACCTCATAAATTCATATTATCTGGAAAAAGCCTAAGATTCATCCTTGAGCCATAGTACTTCATAAAGCTTTATTCTTTGAATATTCAGTGGCACCAAAATCTTGTGATACACACACACACGCACGCACGCGCACACACACACATATATATGTATATATGTCAAACCTGACACCGTACAATAAAATCCAGCGAAGCTCAGCATAAAGATGAAAATTTTGATATCGCCAACCGATTAACACGCAGGGAAATAACGTAATTCAACAAATACATGAAATCACACGCATGAGTTCGATTCAAGCAATGGAATAACACTTGAATTATAGCTCTTTTTTTGGCAAGTTAAGAGGATAAAACGAAATAGAGACAGAAAAAAGGACGAAATTATTTCACCTGGTTGCATCGTACTGGCAGAGCACTCAACGAAAAAGCTCTGGACCGCACGAATCGTAGGGAGGAAAAATTCACCTCACGGCCGCACAGTTAAGGACATTTCACTGAGAACCAACACGAGTAAATCTCACGACGTCGGGTGTTCAAACACTCAACGAGTTAGAGAGAGAGAGAGAGAGAGAGAGAGAGAGAGAGAGTCAATTTTGACTAGGGGAAAACGAGCTACGAAAAAATAGAAAACAAAAACAAAAATAAAAATAAAAATAAAAAGATACCCAAAAAAGGAATATGTTGGTTTTTTTTTTCAAACATTGAGGAATTAATTATTATTATTATTATTATTATTATTATTATTATTATTATTCGGTCCGAATTGTGGAATCAATTATTGTACGAACTATTGACGAGGTAAAACACAGTGAGCTGGTTTTAATAATTAGACCAATTAAAGTTGACTTAAATTTTTGGTTTCTAGCTAGGCTAGAATAGACTAACATTTTATTAGTGTGACTTCTTTTAAATTCAAGTTACATTTTTTTTTATTTTTTTTATTTTTGTGATAGGGACAAATGTTTTTAATTTAATAAAAGTGGTCGTATAAATTGAAACTGTAACTTGAATTTAATCATTTATTGTGGATTATTGTATTCGGATAGGATATTTGAATAAAATGTTTGGTCACATTCACATATTCTTTTGTGCGCCTATGTTCAGTTCCTACATCAAAAGCTCTTTAAGTTTCTTGAGATATAAATATTTTAAAATATTAATAAATGTTAGGTTATAATTATAGATTAACATGCATGGCATAGAGTCAGAGTCTTGTATTTATATTATTTTAATTGTAACGTAATAATAAAGAATATAATATTTATCAACATTTCATGTAGGGACGGAGCTGGGGGCTAGAGGGGATGGTCACGATGCCCCTACTCCAAAAAAATTATTTCGAATTAAAATTTACACGTATTTTTATGAAAAAAAATTGAATTCTCCTCTCCCAATCAACAATTTTAAAATTCATTATAAAGGGTCTTTCGTTTATTTATTAGAAGTACTACGAGCTTTATAGGCATTTATCACTTCCCATATCCGTGATAGAAGATTGAGATGACAAAATGGCATAGATTAGCTAATAATGCTTAATTCAACTTATGAACGGGTTCAATCTCCATCAACCTGTGTGAGTTTATATTATTTTTTTATTGTACAGTGCATTATTTTAATTATCTATAATAGTTATCAATAATGATTATTATTTAATAATGTAATTTATAGGGGGAAAAAAAAGGACCATAATAAACAAACAAAAAAAGAAAATGGCATAGATAAGTGTGATGGCCATTATTGATAGAGATATAGAAATACAAGTAGGAAATTTATCACGTGTTTTAAAGGAATATAAAGCCTACCCTAGTTATGCACTAACCCATATATATAGACCTTTTGATATTTATGGGAAGACTCCTTTAAAATGATTATAAATGTTTAATCTTAGTTTTGTCCCACTGCTTTTTCAAATCTTCCACCAATTTTTAAATATGTGCCTCGATATACGCAATTAATTTTGAAAATAATTTTGATTCAATATTGATGTGATTCTTATTATATTGATGTATTTGACTTTGTTATTCTTATATCTTGTCCCCCAATGTTATCAATTTATTGAAGGGATTATGGAGATCTAACCATAAAATTAAAGAAAAGGTATTGAAAATAAAATTAAGATTGGGAAAAGTGATGATAAACTTACCAATTATTTGTTATGCTTGAAGAGAAATTAGCTAATTATCAACAAGACAATGGCAATTTCCTTGTTTCTCTCTCTCCCCCTCTCTCTTCAAGACAACAATGGCAGTGTATTCTGGCACTAAAGAAAGCCCCAAGCTTTTGAATTTGTAGATAATGTTGATCATCATGGATAAGCAAATGTTGTCCCACAGTCATTTTAATCAAATAGTACTACTTGTGGTCTAGGCCATTTATTTCTTAAGGGTCAATAATGGAGGCCCACGTAACATTTTCCACTCGTTTTCAATGCGCAAGTCCCAAACAAGCTGTTGATTTTTCATGACCCGACCCGGAGACGCGACCAATTCCCTTAATATATTTATGAGTTTTCACTTTTTACGTACATATAAAAACAAAAATTAAGAATATGTCCGAGGGAATGTGTGGAGAATAAAAATATACGCAGTGTTGTTTTAGGGGAATTATATCGAAGTGTCTTTACATATAAGCTCGTGTCAAATAATTTTTTTTTTTAAATTATTATATGTTGTTATTATCATAGTACAATAATTGCAAATGTCGATCTTCTTATCATAGAAATTAATAAAAATATACATTTTTTTATTGATACGATGATTATTACAGATTAATTTTTTTAATTATATTTTGGATAAAATATTTACTTTGAGGGACGTGCTTATTTTATTTTTGAGAATCGGAAAATATTTTGGGAAAAAAAAATAAGATTTTTATTTATACTATTATAAAAAGAAAATCATTTTTGTTTCATAAAAGTAGTTTTTTTTTTTTTTTGTAATTTTATAAAATTTGTCTTTCAATTCTATGTGAAATAAATAGAATTATGTAAAATTATAGTTAATATTGAAAATTCTCATGAAATGATGAAATCAATTCAATTCGGATAGCAAATTTTGATACATGCAACAAAGAGGTAAATAAAAAAGATAATATATATTGTAATATTATAATCCAATTTGAAAAATATTTTCTCAACCCACAAACTACTTTCTCGATCATTTTGGATTTTGAAAGTTGAAACTCATTTTTAATAAAAAGTTCCTTTAAATTAATAATTAATATTTTTAGTTCTCTTTCTCTCTCTCTCTCTCACACACACACACACAAAAAATAATTTCTCTAATTACAGTTATCTGACTTTTTTTCTTCTTTTGGTGTTTATTTCTTTATCACGTAATTTTATTTTATATAATTATTTTATTTTTGGTTTATTATTATTTAATAAATTATGTCAAATAGTCCTTAAAAAAGTATTTTTATAAACGAAATTTAATAATATATTTATATTTTGATCCTAAAATAATTTAAACACTAAATTAAAGTATACATTTTTTATATCTTGTACATGTAAAGAGTGTACGACGCTACTAGTATATATATATCGATACAAAAACCCTTATATTTAACCCAAAGATGGGGTTTAAATTTATCAACAAGTTAAAAAAAAAAGGAAAAACATTTTGTTGAGGTCTTATCATTAAGGCCAAAGTTCATATATAGCATAAGCATAATAAATGTTAAGGAAAAGCATGAAACGAGTACAAACATTACAACTTGGTGTTAATATATATACACAGACACACATACACACACACACACACACACATATATATACACATACATATATAGAGAGAGATAGCTGAAGATGTCAGATTGGGGTCCGGTGTTCGTGGGTGTGATACTGTTCGTTTTGCTGTTGTCGGGGCTGTTTTTTCAGCTATCAGTCCACCGTCCACAAACTATATATTCAGGGGTCTGTAGCACCTTCTGTAAATGTTCGTTCGTTCTAATTTTTTGTGTACTATCTTATGATATGCATCTAAAGATGTATGCAAAGATTCGATGATTTATGAGACAATTCAAAAAACTGCCTGATTCTGTTATACTGTCCCTTATGCCCACGAGCGATATATTCAGGGGTCTGTTGAAACTTTGCACATGTGTTCAGATGCATATCATGGGGTGGCATACAAAAACTTAGAACAAACGGATATCTATAGAAGGTGCTACAGGGCCCGGATATATATATCGCTCGTAGGCGTAAAATGTAGTATCACAAAATCTGACAGTTTTTGGGGCCGTTTGAGAAATCAGTGAAACTTTGCATACAGGTTCAGACGCATATTGTGGGGTGGCACACAAAAAATTAGAGCGAACGGATACCTACAAAAGATGCTACAGACCTTGGATATGCCCCTCGTAGGCGTAAGGGGTAATATTGCAGAATCAGACAGTTTTTTGGGTTGCATGAGAAATTGTTTAAACTTTGCACACGTCCTTAGACGCATATCTTTGGATAGCACACAAAAAAATAGAGCAAACGAATATCATAGAAAGTGCTATAGGCCCCCCAGGGCATACGGGGTAGTATCACATAATCAGACAGTTTTTTGGGCCGTTTGAGAAATCATTGAAACTTTGCAAACGTGATCATATGCATATCGTGGGGTGGTACACAAAGAATTAGAACAAATAGACAGCCAAAAAGGCGCTACAGACCCTCGGATATACCGTTTGTGGGTGTTAGTGGTAGTATCACGGAATTAGGCAGTTTCTGGGGCCACCTGAAAAATCGTTGAAAATTTGCATACGTATTCAAATGCATATTGTAGGATTGCACACAAAAAATTAGAGTGAACGGACATTTATAGAATGTGCTATAGACCCCTGAATAAACCGCTCGTGGGGTTAAGGGGTAGTATCACAAAATCGGGCAGTATTTAGAGCCGTCTGAGAAATCATTAAAAATTTGCACACGTGTTCAAACGCATATCATGGGTTGGCATACAAAAAATTAGAGCGAACAAACATTTACAAAAAGGTGTTATAAACCTCCGGATGTAACGCTTGTGGGCGTAATGAGTACTATCATGGAATTGGGCAATTTTTTAGGCTGTCTGAGAAATCGTTGATATATTACACATGTGTTTCGACGCATATCGTAGGGTGACACATAAAAAATTAGAGCAAACGAACATCTAAAGAAGATGCTACAAACCCCGGATATACTGCTCGTGGGTTAAGGGGTAGTATCACAGAATCGGTAAATTTTCTGGACCGTCTGAGAAATTATTGAAATTTTACACATGTGTTCAGATTCATATAGTGGGGAGGCACACAAAAAATTAGAGCGAACAGACATCGATGGAAGGCGCCACGGACTTCCGGATATATCATTCGTGGGAAAAATGGGTACTATCACAAAATCGGACAGTTTTCTGGACCGTCAAAGTAATTGTTGAAACTTTGAACACGTGTTTAGATGCCTATTGTGGGGTGGTACACAAAAAATTAGAGTGAACTGTCATGTACAGAAGCTAAGGTTCTACGGACCCCCATATATATCGCTCTTAGGCGTAAAGGGTGGTATCATAGAATCAGGCAGTTTTCTGGACCGTCTGAAAAATCATTGAAAATTTTCACACATATTTGGACACATATCGTGGGGTGATATACAAAAAATTAGAGCGAACATATATTTGCAAAAGGTGTTATGAACCCCCAGATATATCTCTCGTGGGCATAAGGAATATTATTATATAATCTTGGGAGAAGGAGCCTTGGCATTAGCAGGTATGTAGCAAGCTCAAAACTTGGATAATGTTCATAAATATTGGGGTGCTAGTTGCTGGAACGTGGCGAAGCTTAGGGGAGAGCTTCCAGCCTTGGCAGATATCATTTTGGAGGTAGCTATCAGAGCTAGGGAACGGGACAAGCTAATCTGGAAGCTGGAACCAGTGGGGAAATTTTTGACGGGGTCCGCTTGGGAGCTAATTTGAGTTACAAAACCAAAGCTGGAACTATTCGGACTCATATTAGGAGATCTAATCCCCCCTGTTGTTTCAATCTTCCTTTGGCGGCTGTGGAAGGGCTGCCTGCCTGTTGATGAACGCATGCAGCAGAAGGGGTTCACATTGGCACCTTGCTGCTAGTGTTGTGCCAAGCAAGAGACGCTAGAGCCTATTTTCCTTAGCAGTGATAAAGCTACGAAAGTCAGGGAATTCTTTGCAAATTTGTTTAAGACGAGACTCCCCGACACAAACCGGGTAGCTATTGCAGTCGTGTATCGAGTTTGGAGACATATTTATTTGATAGCATGGGGTCAACACTTTAAGATCCTACAATAGAAGAGGAATTAACGTATTGCCCCATTTTTTGGTTTTTGCTTGCAAGTGAGGCGGACTAGAGAGGTTAGAATGATCTGATGGATCAAGCTTGGACAAGGGTTCTCACGAAGGTCTCCGTCCAGCCTTTCCACCCCTTCTTCTCCTATTTTCCAGTCGCTAAAATTATCAGCTTTGCAATCCTTGGGGAGATGATTACGACGACAACCCCTACTGTAGTAAGCCGGCAGCCCCTTGCACATGAAGGGTTGCTCAAAAAACTTTTCACCATCCAGTACCTTAATCGTCTTAGGGATAGTTTGCGTAACATCTAACTCCACACAAATGCCGCATCAGGCTTTGTAATATCATGGGTAGGTTCCTTGATCCTCAACGGATTCCCAATACATGATGCAATAATATATAATCCCTCCACTTAAAATTGATGAAACGGTAATTCCGGTATGGTAAACCATACCGGACAAATTGTTGACTCAAACGAGGGCTAAAATCCAGAGACCATTTGAAAACATGCATTGGATAATCCCCAAACTGCCATGATTCTCTAATAAAAATCCTTGCATAATCATCTATGTCATATAAGTGAATCAATATGTGAGTTTCGTTAATGGACACGAAACGAACTCTCTTTCTTAAATTCATCTAGGTAAAACAAAACCGTAGATACCCCATGGCCGGCTGGCCATGAGGGAATTTTCCGACGAGTGTGTATTTGAAGGTTTCACAAAGCCTTTTCTTTCTTCGATGGAAAAAACTGCTACTTTTTCTCTGTTATGCTCAATCACCTTGACAGCCAGCGTAAAAGTGCTTAAATCGAAATTCTTCTCTCTCCCACGCATCCGGCGCAAAAGGAGCATGAATGCCGATAACCCCTGCATAAGTCCAAGCAGTTGCTATGGATGGGCCAACCATGTTACTGTCGGTAGGGTCAGGCGGACGCGGGCGGGTGGCCGGCAGTGGCTCACCCCATGGCGGCTTCATATTTGGATCTATAAATAACAAATAGAGTATGTAAAATTATTTAAAATAAAGGAATTGAATTAACTGTCTGTTATAATCTATACTGCTAATAAAGTGTTTAGGAGTTTATTAGCTACCTTGGTCTCTTGTTCCTTTTTTTTTTTTTTAATTTTTCCGCTCTCATTTATATTCTATCTCATGTGCTTTTAGTTTATTTTTCATCTCTCTTTTATCTTTCTTTTAACTTTTATTTCTTATTTATTTATTAATCTTATAATTCTATCTTTATTTAAGTTATTTTTTTATAACAAATTTAATAAAATACCTACATTACAAATAATTAAAATTTAAAATTTAAAATAATGTATAAAATCTATTTAATATTTTAATTTTATATTCATATTTAAATATATAATTAAATTATATTATTTTTTTTATTTTATACATACATCGAGTGTGTTCCTCAATATATATATATATATATATATATATATATATGTATGTATTGATATGAACTGCTATAGTAAGCTATTTTTAATAGGAGGGCATGATGGTAATGAGTGGTATTCGTCTAAATCTAATTCGTCTAATGACTCATTACGACTTGCCTAGAATGTGGTTTAAAGTATTTAGAACTTGATTTAGGATTAATTAAATGCTTAATTGTTACATTACCCTAATTGAAAGAAGCAAGACATATACCTGGACACTTGGCAAGCGTAGTATAATTGATGGAGTGGACCAATGAAAGCTTACAAATAATTGAACTTCAGGAGAAGTCCAGATGATAAAGACTTAATATTAATTATCAATTAATTAATTTCCACTTTCTTAATAAAGAAAATGGATCTAGGATGATGTCTTAATCTGCGTGTCAAAACTTCAAAATTCGGTTTTATATATTTCGCGATTATTGAAAACTGATAATGATTAATAATAGATTGAGTCATTTTAATTACAAACCAAAACCAATTCTTAATTAATTTGGTATGATTGAGGCAAATGAACCACTTAAACTACTGTTACCGGGAAAACTTGCACTCAAACACTACAGTGTGGGCTTGGACTAGTTAGAACATATCAAATCAATGATGAGAGAGAGAGATAGAGAGAGAGAGAGAGGTGATGACGAAGACAGCCATTTTAAGTATTTTCTCCGTCCCGTCCTAGATTTTTTTATACAAATTAATTATTTTAATAAATAATTTTTTTAATTAAATTTAAAATAATTTAATAAAATTATCCTTATCATATCTCATCAATTTCATTAAAAATAATAAATAAGAATAAATTTGGAGAGAAAAAAATTAATATTCTCTTGAAATCTACAAAATGACAAATATTATGAGATAAAAAAAAACTCTAAAACGACTAATATTATAGAACAGAGAAAGCACTTCATAAACTAAAGTAGATCCGTATCAGCTTAAGAGAATATAGACTGCAATTATTTGCCAATGAAGCAATTAAATTGACTTCATTAATTTAAAACTTAAATTATGCCTTTTGACTAAATATGATGAAGTTTATCTTAACTTCTTAATCGCTCATACTTCAAATTTTCTATTACGTAATATACATATATTTTACTATCTTTATCAATAAACGTAACATGCATCAATAAATTATTAAGATTAAAAAAAAAGATTTATGATAAAGGGAAAAAAATCCTTAAATTATTGATCAAAAAAACAATTCCTTTAACTTGATATATGTTTTATGTGGACAAGATTGAGATCATGTTTTATGAACTATACTTGATTATTAATGACACCATGTAGATAAAAAAAAAATCAAATAATTGATATATTAATTATAACATGAAAATTTGAAATACAACATAATCAGCAACCAAAATTATTGACAGAATATTTATATGGGCCTCAAAATCAAGAAAGTGTCGGTGGGAATAAGTACTTTATTATTTAGATGAACGATGCACGTCATCTTGGACAACGTGTGTCACGTCGATTCTGCCACGTACTTTATTTTCCCCATTACACATGTCCACAGTTTTCTCAATAACACATCCATTGTTTTTTTTTCTTCCTAAATTTAAATAATTTGGCTTATATGTAGCTTAATCTTCTCCTCTATAAATAAATAAAATATTTTTTTCAATTACAAAAAATAATAAACAAATAAGATAAAAAGATGTATCACACACTCGTATGTTTTTATTCTTTGCTTCACTCTAGTCTCATTGGAATAATTAAACAACCCACAAAACTAAGCAACATATATACACAGACAACTATATATATATATACACACACTCGCACATTGCCACGCATACTTGCAACATATTTCTCTAGAGAGAGAGAGAGAGAGAGAAGTGGGGAATTCTTGAGAGAGAAAGCGAAGATGGCTGACTGGGGACCGGTGGTGATAGCGGTGGTTCTGTTCGTGTTGCTGAGTCCGGGGCTTCTTTTCCAGTTACCGGGTCGGAGCCGGGTCGTGGAGTTCGGGAATATGCAGACAAGCGGACTATCCATTTTAGTCCACACAATTATTTTCTTTGGGCTCATCACTATTTTCCTCATTGCCATTGGTGTCCACATCTACACTGACTAGGTGTTTTTACATATATATATATATATATATATATATATATATATTAATTTGTAATTTCGTTTTATTTTTGGGTTTCTGTTTGAGGGAATTAATTTCAGTTTATGTGTTGATTTTATTAGTGAAATTTCAATTGGTCTTGTATGAAAGTATTGGTTGTCAAGAAATTAATGGCGTTGTGCTTTAATTAATTAGGTTGATCTGATTATTTATTTCACTCTGTATTCAGATCGCTTATATTAGTATCTCACTCTCACCCCCCCTCCCCCCCGGCCCCCCACCCATTGCAAATAAATACTTTAGGTAGGACTTCTATAATGTATAGAAAATCCGATTTTCTTTTTATTATAATTATTATTATTGGAAAATAGTTGGCCCAAAACAAATCTATGGGCTTGGTGGTGAGCCCAATTAAACTTTTGTACATCGTACATACAGGCAACGACATTTATATATTGTTGTGAAAAGGCAGCTAATTATATATTCAATTAACTTTTGGATAATATTCAATTAATTAAATAACAATTGCTAAGTCTATTGGACGATATTCAACTAATTAAATTAACAATTGCTAATTATATATTCAAGAAATGGGTTAATCGGAAAATAATGCAACCCACTCTGAAATGAGGTCCTACTCTTACTTTGAAATTTCTCATAAATTCACCCCACTTACACTTGTTTGGATGAATTTAAAAAAGGAAAAATCGAATCGTATATTTTTAGTGAATTTTTTTTAAATTAAATAATTTTATATTTAAATGTAGTAATTAAAGATATTTTAAAATATACTTTTATTTGAAATTATTTTGAATAGCTTTTGAAAAAAAAAATGGCTTCTGTATTTTCTGAAATGTACATTCAAACATAATTTTTTTTTCTTAAAGTGTTTTTTGAACAAAAAATATGTGCTTTACAAAAAAAAAAAAAAAGGAAAAAATCTAAACAGGCTCTTAATCATCCGTACAAGAGAAACACTCTCTCTATGAAGAGAAATTTTGTAAAGAAAAGATTCTATCATAATATTTAATATATTTGTGATAACTTCACTAATAAAAAATTTATAGCACATAAATTTTATTATAAATTTAAAATATCTGAATTTGCAATAAAATTTAATATAAACAAAAATAAAAAAGATGAATTAATAACGGAATTAAAAAAATAATCGGTGACAAGACATTTACTAATGAAATTATTATAAATGAAATCCGTTACATTGACTAAATTTATAGGACATTTGATAATAAGAGCCCGTTTGGATGGACTTTTTTTAAAGAAGAAGCACTTCTTTTTTGAAAAAAAGTAGTTTCAAGAAAAAAAATTGTGTTTGGATGGACTTTTTGAAAAAAGCAGAAGCCAGAAAAAAAGCCAAAACTGGACTTTTTTTAAAAGCTATCCCAGAGTAGCTTTAAATAAAAGCACTTTTAATTATTGTATCCAAACGCAAAAGTGCTTGGCTTAAAAAAAAAAGCTCTACTATAAAAAGCACCGTTCGAAAAGCACTTTTTATTTAAACCCATCCAAACGGACCCTAAATTTCACATATAAGATGCTTAATGCTTAAAATGTGTGGGTCTCACTTTTTGATATTTTATAAGTATTTTTGTTTTGGTATGACAATATTCTTAATTAAAAATTTTTTGGATAATTCATGTTTGATTTGTATGTGTGAATATAGTATTTAAGAGTCAAAAATTGATTTTGCCCCCCATGGGATGTCATTTTTTATAATTTCATATACCAATTTTATGAAAAAATAGACAATTTATAATGATCATTTGAAGTACAAAATTTGAAATACTAAAATCGCAACTCATATGTAAGATTGTTATATCATATTATATGACATTTTTAATGCAAATCGAATTACAAATGATCGGCTCATAAGAAATTCTGTTATAAATCAAATGTATTTAAAAATACATTTTAAGATGTGCAAATACCCCATATATATGTATCAAATACGCCCATAATATATTGATCTGCCACTAACGGGGTGCATTATTATATCGCATGAACAACCTTAACAAACAAAAGCATTAAGTCACTCCGAGGTGATAGGTAATATTATGCTTCAAATCTATACAATTATGAGTTCATAGCAGCAAACAGGCAATTGCCACTTCTAAAAGATGGGGAATTGTACGGTCTGTAATAATGCTAATACATATTCAAGAGGCTCAGCTACATATAGGAGAACATTAAAAAAAAGGTTAAAAAAAAAACAGATGTTCCTTCTACTTGTAGGATATAGCATTTGCTATTTGTTTCAACACAAGAAAAAATATAGACCATTCTAAGTATAAAGGAGATGCCATATCCATATGCTCTCCAAGATACAAATATTCCAATACTTCTGCAACCAGAGTCATAAAATTTGCACCGAAACAACGAATATGATCTGCTGCGAATCGTGCCTGTGTAACATCCGGCTGGTCTAAACGTCTCACAGAAGCTTCCAGGCTGAAACGCAAGCGAAGAAAAACAATCAATGGCTTATCAAGAAACCAACATGGAAAGTCGGATAACTCAAGATCGAAAAACAGAGATAGTGTTGGTGCTTGTAAGGCTTATATAAAGTCGTGTTACACTATACTTGACTTTGTAGCTATCCATTTGGATCGTTTTACAAATGCGCGCTGCGCGTAGGAGATCTACAGTCGAGTGCAAGTTTTGAGGGAAAGTTTTATTCACGTTGCACGTATTGTATAAAATTCCAATCTAGCTCCCCAACTCTGTCCCTAGTCAGGTCTTTTGTTTGTAGAGGATGAACATGAAGAACTCAAGTCATTGCTAACATGATCTACAAGCTTAGCAACCAAATTTTCTGATTTACTCAGATATGTGCTACAATTTGGACAGTGATCCAACTGAGTTCACAGCTAAACATGTAATGTTGTTTGAAAGTGGAAATGAACAAAGAAAGAGAGAAGGCATGCTAAAGACACAAATCTCCCAAGAAACCATAAATAGAAGATAGTTGTTTGGGTTGCCCATCCAGAGCATCAAAAACTCAACAATCATAATGGAGTAGTCCGAAAAGTCTGCAAAATTTGATCGAATGAGAACAATCCTTGATCAAGAAACCAAAACACGCACAGACATACATGGGTGTGTGTGTGTGGGCGGGGGCAAGCATGCTCTTAAGTAACTCATCTAACTCGGCATGTTGATTCAGTATTTAAGCTTCAAGGAAAGATCTCATGGATGCCGAGTGAAAGCTGATATACAAAACAAAGATCAAAACTTTCCTTAATCCCCTTTTAAAGGCCAAAAAAAATTAATCTTCAACTAAAAATCGAAGCATAGATTTTCTTGAATAGTCGATTCAAGCTTTTAATAACAACTATCCATCCCCTTTGGTTACATCATAATCAGAACAAGTTTGTCGCAAAAGTTCCACTGTGCGCACACATTCAATCTTAAACAACATAAGATTGACCAGAGTTCTTATTAGGACCACCTAGGCCAAGGATTGGCAGAATTATGAGACAACATAAGATAAAAATGAAATCTTGAACTGGCCATCAACCTTCCAAAAACACAATCTTGATAGCAAACGGCAAAGTTATCAATTAAACTACTAAAATCCCATCAGTCCCCCAAGCAAAACCCTTTCAGTCTGAATACACGCACGCACGCACGCACGCACACACACACACACACACACTCAATTCTCAACCAAAAATACAGAAGGATGGGAAGAGTTCTTACAAGCAGGATCTTTTCTGGGCGAAGGGGGCGAGGAATTATAACAAAAAATGCTTCTCCCAATCATCGAAATGCTCGAAACCACTCCGACAAAGTACAAAACCATCACCAAACCAAGAACCCACGGCATCAAAACAACCCCAATGAAAAAAGTCACCGATCCACACAGCATCAGAGCCAAAGAAATCCCCAGGAGCAACGAGGCAAACCCCGCCGGCGTTATCTGCTGAAACGACGGCCCCGGAGACCTCCGCCGCAGCGCCGCCGCTGGCGTTTGGTCCGAGAAATCAATCGGCGGCGGCCCCCTTATGATATTCAAAACTAAAGCTGATAGCTCATACAAAATCTTGGACTGGTAATCCTGCTGATTTTGCGGCTGCCTTCTATTCATTTTTGCAAAAACCCTACTCCGATTTTCCAATATTTGGTGTGATTGTTAACGCTGAAAGGTTGAAAAAATCGCGAAAAGCGAGGTAAATGGATAAACTTTACGTTACAAGTAGAAAGCAACAAAAGGGAGGGGGAAGAGAGAGAAAATATAGAACGCCAAAGTGGATTGTTGAAAAGCTTTGGTTGTGGGGGATTTATCGAAGAAAATGTGTATTATTGTGTATGGTGACAGGCTTTTGTTTCTTTTCAGGTTTCAATTTTCGGTCCTTTTCTCTCTTCATTAACTGCATTTTTTCGAAGTTCTGAAGTTTGGTTTGACAAGGAGGAATGGAGATTTAGATCCCATGTTTCGCAGTTCATTGCAACCGGCAATGCATAAGAATATCTTTTTCAATTCAAATCTTCTGATAAATTGTTGTTTCTTATCATCCATTCATCCACATGCATTGGTATACGTTCAAGATAGAAATAGATTTTTTTTTAGTCATGTCTGGAAAAATTTAATCCATATCCAGTTTGCTCGAACTCAACCAACAAGTATTAATATATTGGTGACTTTTTTTAATTACACATCATCACATAAAAAAATATAATATACTCGTTACGTAATTAATTTCGATATGATTAAAACTACTACGGATATTTTATTATCTCAATCACTTATCAATGCATATTACGTGTGATAGAGAAGAATGTGTTTTTATTGATATATATGACAAGTATTGATGAATAAAAAAAATAATTTAATATAATTATATAATAAAAGATCTGAATTGATATTTTTCAAAGGTTCAACTCATTGAAGCATGCAATAGTGCGGGTTTACGATAGGGCTACCGCAGGGTATAACTCCCTTGTCATACAAGCGTGTAAGAAACAAAGCTCGCTTATCTTGAAGGAGATGTAAGAAAGTAATGGATTGGACTGGGCCTTTGTGGGCCCAAGCTGACACGAGCACGTGGCGGGTGATGTGCACGCGCCTTCGGTCCAACAGTAAAGCAGTACCTTGATGGGCCCAGGTGACGTGGGCTTATCCTCATGGCGCGTGGAATCAGATGCTGTTTCTTCCATTGAACGGTGACGTGGCGAGAGGATGGCGTATACAAATGTAGTGCTTTTTAGGGCTGGGGTGTATTTCGAATTTTCAATAGTTTTGGGGGTGTAAATGAAAAGAGTAAAAAGAAAAAGGGTTGTTGATGGGGTCAAAAAGAGCCACTTTTTGCAATTGTTGGTGGGGGCTTTTGTTTGATTATGATTGTTAATTACGTTTACAATTATTGTTTTGTTTGAAGATAAGATCTAAAACTTTGAGCTTGATTCGAGTGAACGAGAAAAATTATATATATATATATATATATAAAGCACTATGCAAAATGTCATGAATCAGCGTGACTAAAAATTTGTTGACTTGTAAATATGTCTAGTATTATCAATGAAGACTAGTCAATTCATAGATGGAGATATTATGAATGATGCTACTATTACTAGTAATAATTTGGTTTATAATGTTGAAACATTGATAGCACATTTTAGGCATGTTGTAAGGAAAGTTAGGACACTATGTCGGGATGGATGAGCGATGAATTTTTTTTTATGAATCGAAATTTTGGTCTCATATACGTACTGAATAATTGTGATTTAGTCATATTATATATTTAAATATTTATTAGCAGATAAAATAAGTATGGAGTGAATTATAATTATTGGGTTCATATATGAAATCCAACACCTAGTTCATAAATGAATTTTTCGATGAGCGAATGAATTCTTTTATATTCTTTTTATAAATACGTGAGTGAATGAATTCAAAGCAAACTTGAGGTTCACATATTATTATGCTTGTAGGGGGTAAAAAAAAAAAAACAAACAAACAAACTAAGATGACAATGGCCAATTTATTTTTCTCCTATGGGCAAATACTAGCAAAATTAGATTTTTGTAGCATTTTTTTATTATACTTATCAATACACGTTACATGTACTGATAAGGGGTTGAAATTAAAAAAGGAAAAAGATTATGATAATACATGAACAACATATTTTCTTTTCTAATTTCAACATCTTGTCAATACGCGTAGTGTATTTTGACGAATCTAATAAAACGTGTTACATTACCAAAGATGTGCAGTATCTCCTACAATAGAAACAAAAATTGAAAATAGGACCTAATGTTAATCCAATCAAGAAAAGGCAACACATAGTCTAATTTATACTTGTGAATACAATATCCTTCATTAAAATTTCACCTAATCTACCAAGAGTTGGAACTGAGAAATTATTAATTCAGGTTCATCAAGACAAGTACCTCCTTGTAATATTAATTACTACTTCTATTAATTAGACCACCTAGACCTTACTATTTACTATTTAGTTCCATGCATTTATGCCAATCAATACGTAGGGTTAGGTTTAGGCTACCATCTAGGAATGAGGTTTTAATTTTTCATGAGGTTTTATTTTTCCATGTGGCTTTTTGGGCCCGACCAAATATGTATCTTATTAATGGGCCAAATATTTGCCCGTTGGGCCTGGTTTGTCTTGGGCCTCTCATGCAGTGATTAGCTTTTATGAATTTCTGTTTCTCATGAAAGCTTTTGCTTTGATTCGTGAATTGTTTCTCACACGTCTTATGTTGAATCAAGAAAAAAGGGCAATTATTCGAATAAAACATAAACAAATAAATATGAAATGTGAATTGTATAATTTAATTTGACCCTAGCTTATATAATCATTAATATAAATTTTACGCACAAACTAGAAACCACAATTTGAAGTTATTTTGTTATATACACAGAGACCAAGAGGAGTGGCTTAGGGGGGCGGTCGCTACCCCCTCAAGTTACAAGTATTTTTCGAAAAATTCAAACTTTATCTTCTAAAAAATAAAAATACCTTTAATATTTTATAAAAATTTAAAATCGCCTCCCTAATCAAAAATTCTAACCCCTCTCTTGTCATAGACTCTCTATATATCAAAATTAGTAAGGCTGCTTTGTTGAAAAAGATCAAGTACAAATTTTATTAATCGTATGGTCAAATCATGATGAAAAATGTTTATCTGAACTTGATTTGATCAAATTTAATAAATTATATGATAAAAGTACTGTATTTATTGAGTGATTGATGGTTCTTTCAGAATTATCCTAATTCGATTTTGAAATAGAATCTCCCAATCATGATGCATAAATCAACGGTGGTCACGTGTGGGAGCGGCGGTGATAATTAATGGAAGTGTATTTAATTAGATGCAAAGTGTTTGAAGTGGTGGCCGGTGGTAAAAGGTACGTATTGGCCTTGTTGTCCGCCTCGCTGTCGCATTGTTATATGGTACGTGGTTTTATAGTACTATTTTCCTTTGCCCCGAAGATATTTCTCTCTCTCTCTCTCCCAAGTCATTAAAATAAGGGCAAAAGTCGTGGGCGAGCTTCTCTTTTTGCCAATCCTTCTCGTTTTCGGAGCGGACCATGTTGACAAAAGCACTTTTTTATCCATTTTGATTTGGTTCTTCGTGGGTTCCTAGTTGTTTTTAACGATCAATGAAAAAATGACAACCTCAAGATTGGTGATAAATGTTCGTTTCACAGCTTTTGACAATTTAATTAGTGAGTCACCAATAGAGTTGAACATATATACATGTAGATATACACACACATATTATGTGCGACCGTGTGTGCACACGTGCGTGCGTGTCAACTAGTTACGAATTCAGAGAGGAGGGCACGCTTCTCGATCCGGCAAATACATAGGCGGCATCATACGGCAGTTTGTAGTTGTAGAGTAGAAACATTGTTACCGGTTACCAGTATGTGAGACAACTGTGTATTGTGACATATATACATAAATATATGTGAGATAATCGTGTTTTTCTTCAATCTTAAATGACCACCTCAAGATCAAAACCACTATGCTGCGTCCTTTCCTTGCATAGAAACCTAAGTCTCTCGCTCTCTCTCTCTCTCTCTATATATATATATATATATATATATATATATATAGACACACACACACACACACACACCCAAACACACGTACATATAGTTTGGTTGATTGGGGTGGGGTGCATGTGTTTTCGTATTCCGATGGCGCAGCGTGTAGCAGCATTCCCGCTTCTCCAATCCATCCAGATGTAGTGCATATGAAGAGGTTCGTGTTGCAGCGGGAAGACCCACGAAACATAACTCGAACGGAGTCCTCAGGAGCAGGGTGGCATGGAAGTCTCTCTCTCTCTCTCTCTTATAGTTCCAAAGCCATCGTGTCCGACATAGAGTCCGTACAATGGTGTAAATGCCATTTTTCAGTAGGTACCTTTTCTTGTGCGGTGCATCACAAATTTTAGATCACTCAAGCGAATTTCATGCATTTTTTACTTCCATTTTACTCACTCATCCATTCCTGAAAATTTCTTATTTCTATAATTCTATTCATTTCAATAAAACCAAACCTGTTCACCCCCACTGTCTTTTTTCTTCTGTCAATGCTCATCAAAATAAAAAATAAAATAAAATAAAATAACGGCTATGTTTGGTGATCAGTTCCAAAAGGGTACAAGTCTTGATAAAATCATTACAACCATTATGGAGAGAGAGAGAGAGAGAGATCGCACACTGGAAATTTTGGTCGTTTTTTATTGAGTGGTAAGCGAGTTGTATTTTGCACTTGCCTTGTTACTAATATAGTTATTCAACAATTGAATAGTGATACTTACTGTTACAACGCAGCTCAATCGCAGCTAAAGCAACAAATTTTGCGCCGAAAGCCATATTACAGAGGGGGGTGGATGTAATATTTGTTCAAGAAAAGTACGTTTGCTTCTATTCGGTCGAAGGGTCGTCGTCGGGAATAACGTTGAGATCCAGTATCAACTTGTTAGGCCCCTTCTCAGAAACCTGTAAGTACAATAATCAGTTAGCATACAAGATTTGTGCAGATTTATTTTATTCAATGTTTTTGGAATATTTGCTAATTAGTTGTGTGCTTTTCTGAGTTCCGTCACCTTCTCCTCTAGAAGCCTCTTTTCTTCTGCCAGCATCTTTTCCTGCAGAAAAAGGAATCGTGTAGGTACAATCTCCTTTGATTTCTGTATTGTTCTATTTATTACATTGTCTCAACACAATATTTGTGGGTTCTCATTGTTAGGTTGAGCTAATATGTAGTAGGAAAACGATGCTTGTGGGTCCTATCATCATAATAAAAATGGGTTGTATTTTTGTACAAAATGTGAAGAATAATCATATGTTTAGGTGGGGGAAAAAAAATAAGAAATGAAAAGAAAGGAAAACATGCACGCACATCCTGAATCATCCCATTAGACTTTTCCAACTAGAACGAGATGTATAAATCGGGGTTCTGGTTTCGGGCAATAGATAGTCATCCGGAAAATCATGATCATACATACCAAAAGACATGAGGAAATTCAACACTAGACCAACCAATACTACGTTTCGCAGGAGTCTGATATATGTTTGCAATTGCTTTAGCTTTTGAGAGGTGTTTAAAGCTAGAGCTTTTATGAAAAGTACCCCTAGAGATTCTTTGGGCTTCTTCTAAGCTCAGCACAAGTAGGAGCCATACTTAGCAAACACTCCACTTGTGCTGCTCTTTTTTTTTTTTTTTTCCAGCTAGAAAGGATTTAACTTCAGCTATTGCAAAAACCCTCATAGTCACCTTGTCTGCTGTTAAAATCTCACAGTACATTTTCAAGGGTGTTGGTGCGGTATCGTTAACTTTAGGACATTGTCTAGCTTCACTATTCAACTCATGTAATCATGTTGGTATATTTTGCTGGATGCTATTAAGTTCAGAGGTGGAGGTTAGCAAGATGGGATCCACTAAACATCCCCCTATGTGGCAGTTGTGTAGACATTTTAGTGCTCTGAAGCAAAATACGATTCGAGGCCATGCTCCTTCAAAAACAGTAATGGAAAATGTAAAACTGCATACCTTCTCATGCAGGCTTGATATAGAGTCCAGAAGCACACGTGTCTGCATATATTAATACACAGTTACCGATCTGTGGAAGAATACATAGGAAAAGACAGTACCACGCACAGATGGACAATCAACAACGAGACATGTTGCATGGTGGAAGGAGAGCAGAGTGAAGAAAAAAATGCCAAGGGAAGTATAAAAGAAAGTTGACTGGAAAGTGCAATGAAGCCTGATCTTTTAATGTTTCCTAACTCGAAATGTGATATTTTTGATAGCAAACCCCGACAAAATGTCCTTTTCGTCTACTTACTAAAAGAGCATAGATAGCGGGTCAAGGACTGAGAGATTCTTCCAATTCAACATATAGTTCAAACATTTATCACACGTTTTCATGTGAATTGCTTCTACCAAACAAAAGTGTAGGTTGTGAGCAAAAGACAAAATAACAGATAATGTCAAGAACAGAAGAAAAAATAAGGTTTAGCCATTTGTGGGAAATATAATAGCTTTTCCAGAAAGCTGATTTTAGAACCAGAGTACGATATAAAGGATAGTGGTGTCCTGTAGGCTTGATTCGTTAATGAGTTTTAGAGCTTCGGTTCAATAAATATGACTTTCAGCCACAACCCAAATGCACTTTGCTAAGCATACACACCGATTGGAAGTTTCTAGCTCCCTTCTGTCAATTTCCTATTGTTGACCCTGTCAATCAGCAGAGGAATCATAGCAAAAGCCTCAAAACGTTAGGAATCATAGATCAAACTTCTACCTTTCTAGTAATCACCATAGCTTCTTTTCTTGTTCTGACATCTTATGGGTCAGAAAACCACCATAATACCGGTTGGTTAGAATACAGCTGAATGGAGTCCTAGGATACTTTGCTCGTTTATTCAGCATAACATTCCAAACTCTAGACTTCCCAACACATTTTCTATCATCCAAATATCATACATTTCTAGCCCTTCTCAAAAGTCTTTATCATACCGACTCTAGTTTTCAACACAAACTTAAACAGTTCCATTATACTCTACATAACCCCTAATTCCGTCAGCAAAAAACAGAACTAATAGTACAAGACAGGAGAAAAAAAATAATAAGAGAGACAAGCTGTAAGGAGGAAACCTTTGCCTTCCTTGTTTGTGATAGTGCAACCTGAAGTTCGTTTTCCAGATGCACAAGGTCAGTCACATTGAGCTGGTCAACAATTGCCTCCTCAAGTTCCCTGCAAGAAAGAGAAACCTATGTTGGTCACACCCAGCCTCTCAATGGTAGGTGGAGAAAGTAACGTACAGGGATGAGTGACTGCCTTTCCACAATTTGAAGGAATTCTCCAGATGTGACGAAATGCGAACATTTAGAGTACTGATCCTGGCAACCAAAAACAATTAGTTGTATAATTAATACTTTATTATAATTAATAGAACAGAGACCTCTTTGTGCACCTAAGAGATCAGCTTACCTGTGCCTCACAAACTCCACCGGAGGAACCTGATACTGTTTCAATGTATCGCTGCAGCATTTCAGTCAGGCTGTGCAACATTCAAGATAAAAGATATGTAATGTTCGTATAAGAAGGAAGGAGGCCCATATGCACGCACAAACACAGAGACAAACCCAATAACAGGATAGTTAAAAATAGAATATAATGTAGACACAAAGCTGCAAATAGAGGAAAATCTCTAGGTAAGTATCTGCAGATTCTTACTCCATTCCTTTGTCGAGTGAGGCCTAGCCAACACAATGTTATGTAAAAGACTGTATCTACTACTAGTAACCCATTTGAGAACTCTTGTTGTCTAGACATACAACTTTCTACATATTGAAAAACCTATTCCATTTATATAGATGGGGAAAGGTTCAGAGGACAAAAATGGCAAGATACAATAATGAAATAAGAAAACATAACATTATGAAATATACTAACATCCCCCTCCAGCTGAACACATTTATCAATGATGATCAACTTGTTACACAGCTGGACATATCTATCAATCATGGTTAGCTATAGGGCCAAAGCTTTGCTAAAACAATGCACTGAGATTTTTCACCCACTGCACTACCTGGTCTGTGCACCAATTTGCAAGCTTTCTAACAATGCTTGAGATTGCCTTATTCAGTGAACCGGTAAATCTTCTAACAATTTTACCCCTGGCCAGGGGCGGAGTCAGAAATTCTCGTTTGGGTGGGCGAATCCAAATTTTTGTAAAATATTAAATGTTTTTTTTTGGGGGGTGGGGATAAAATTTACAAAATTATACAAGTAAAATTTAGTTCGATCAAGACTCGAGGGCTAGAGGCCACATGCCCCCCCCCCCCCCCCCCCCAAAAAAAAAAAACCAAGCTCTACCTCTGGCCACGGTAGGTTGCCTTGTCTAAGAGGGCTAAGCAAGCAACATGAAGACTAACAAACCAATGCACAACCACATGGAAAGCAACACGTATTTAGAGGCAATGTGCCAAATCTTGCATGCATTCTCAATTTTACACAAAGTGCCTAGCTTGCACACAACTCTATGTGAACATGTGAAAGGTATTTTGCCGACTTGTCAACTGCCCAAACAAGCTGTGGTCAAGATTACCAACCACGTACACAAGTGTGGCCAAGTCACCAACCACCATCTGAGTTCATGTGCTGATTGTAGCACATGGAAAACACGTCCCCACAATAGCCATCATTCAACAAGCCAACCGAGATCTCGCTTAACCTCTGCACTCCTGTCTTATGTTGCCATGGCATGTTGTGCAATGTCAACTAGCCAAACATCGCCCTTGCCAGGTCCCGCATGGCAATATGCTCACCTCTCTCGTGTTCTTGCCATGGTGATTCCCAGCCTTATACACAATTTTCGCCATTTCTGGGTTCATTGCCCAGTGCGGACACAGGCCCAGCACGTGTCCGCATACCGTCCGTCAAGCTTCAAACTGCTCACCATGTGCACAATCTTGAGCAAGTGTCTACCCTTGCCCATCGCCCACAATACATACACATGGCCTACTATTGTGCATAACGTGCCATAATGCAGTGTTTCAAGTGTTCGTGTGCTCACTATGAGCAACTAGTGACATGACACCCCAAATCCACATGATGTGCACGCTAGCCATACAAGCTCACCCCACGATGCAGACACCAACCATACAACTTTTGGTGCATATTGGCTAGTCACACCCGTACACCCATATTTCAACATTAGCGCTCATGAAACCGTGGCACGCATCGATATAAGGTCTTATGTTCCTAGTAGTAGCACATTAAAGTAGGTTGTCACTTTTATATGGGAAAAGGTTCAAGTAAAGATTGTCGAAGCTTTGCATGCTCATAGTGATTAATCATGCAGACATCTTTTTACAAAAGTTTTAAGAAGATATATACCAATGGAATATTGTCCAAGTTGGGCTATATAAATATTTTCATTCTAAGTAAGGGAGTGTCAAAATATGAATTGAACTTAGGAAGAAGGTTGTCACTGAATCTTCACAAATGTCTCCATGAGTGCACCTTCAACTTAGGAAATCAGAAAAGATTGCCTAAAAATCCATGGGGAGTACATACATCGGAATTGATGTCAACATTCGGTTGGGGTTGGCATTGTATGTTGTTGTAATTGGACTTTGGCGGTGTTGGCATTGTGAGGGCATGTGGAATGGTGGTGTTGCGTTGATAGAGGAAGGAGAAGAGAAAAAGTGGGGGAAATAAAGAAGAAATAAGAAGTATGCGATTTGTCTTATCTATATACAAGATATAAAGCACAATTATTCGAAATTCTTTGATATGTACATCTCAATAATTATAGATAGCACTTATCATGTTGGGAATATTTATTTAATTACATTCAGTTGTTCCCTCTTTCTCCAAGTTCTTCAATCTCCACAGTTTGCTTAATTTGAATTTAACTAAAACAAGAAAATTGGAACTTCGATGAGGACCTAAATTTGCTTTTTCTTTTTACATGGTGGTAGCCCCAATAGTTTTGAAAACGATTGGAGAATGAGGCGTTTTTGTCAAAGATCGAGCAACTTCCTAATTCATTATAATTGAACTTTAAGAATTCTTCCTCATTATCTTGTTACCCTATTGAACATAGCATCTACAAATTATTATACCGAATACATGTGATTGCCAAAAAAATCCATCTTCTCTATTCCAAATCCATTCATCAATCTACTCTAGGCATAACCACAACAATTGATGAAGCACTATGCAAAATTGACATTCCATCCCGACAAACAAAATCTATCATCTTTATCACAACACTTAACAACTTTAGGAAGAGAAACATTTGAATTATTACCTCATTTAATATAGTTTCATATAGAACCATACATAATTTGATAAAGTTATCTAGCTGTGGCCAAACATCTATATTGTCATATAATTGAAAAGACTCACTAACTATTAGCATCTTTGGTCCATTCTTTATTCTCTCCTCCCCTATTTTCCTCCTACTTAATGTATGTTCCTCTTTTTTGTTCCTCTTCTGTCTCCCCCCTCTTATCTCCATCAACACTTTACAACCTATTTTATCTTATTTTAAATTATTTTTTCACTTATTATGAATTAATAAACACATTAACATAATCAAAAAAGCATTTATATATATATATATATATTTGTATAAAAATTTAATAACATTATTAGGTTATATTTTGCTTTCAATGTGTGCTTGATTGCAAGTACCAATATTTAAGTAAGGACAAACTAAAGTCCATAAAACAATTATTTATCTATAATAGTAATACTTGCACACTCGATGCATGTGCATGATAAAAAAATAATTTGATTTAATGACATACTAACTTTTTTTTTGGTAGAATCTGTACTATCAAAATATGTTTAATTATTTTTAATAGATTTATAAAATTAGTAATAAATAAAAATAAAATAATTTAAAATAAAGACAACTAAGGACTCAATTATAAAGAATTTTTTTTTAAAAAAAAAAGAGATATTGAAGAGTATTGAGCGATAAAAGAGGATAGAGGGAGGAGAGAGGGAGGGGTAGAGAAAAAAGGGAAAGAAAATAAAAAGAATGTGTAAGATGAGAGAGAAAGGGAAAAAAGAAAAAAAAACAAATTGACAGACAAAAAAATTAAATAAATAAACAGATCAAAAGTAGTTATTAAAGGGTGCTGCCTCTTTATATAATAGTATTGATTTTGATTAATCTTACAAATTTTTTGCGAGCTTATCATGGGAGAAATGATTGTCTAATTGTTACGAATTTTTTTGTTTTATCAATTTTGATTAAATGGCTCATTACTCAATCCATTCCATTCCCAAATTAGAAAATAGTAATAGTTCACATTTTTCTTCATGGGGTAATGTATTCCCATTTCAACTACCAAAAAAAGGTATATAAATAATGGCTCGGAGGCATATCGTAACCATTTTACTTACATAAGAAAAGGAGTTACTCATTCAACGTTACAACATTTAATAGACATATATATCTACAAAAAATCGAATCGGTGCCTTATCTAAATAAATTGAATACTCAAATACATTTGATAATTGAAAACTAATGAATGCAAAGATAATCATGATCTTCATTTTCGTTTAACCTTTGTTACAATGCATCTAAAGACCAAGTGATTAATTGTACACTTCGCTTATCATGAACATAAGTTGTAGGCGTTTACATAGTTCCACAAGATTTATGATTTCATCATGGGAAGCACGAACTTTGGTAACTTGTAGTTGCAAATCATTTTTTCAAGCATCCCTTTTGAGGAAATGCTTACAAAACACAAAAATGTCAAAATGAAAAGTAGGGATTCCAAAATCCACATGGAAAGTGTCTCTCTCTCCTCGAGTCTAGATTGTATTGTCAAACATGTCACCCAAAGCCTCGGAAATTTGACAATATAGATTCCACTCTTAATCATGAATAATGGAATACTAAGGCAGAAAAGTAGATCCCAAAGCCTCGGAAACTTGGCACCATAGATTCCACTCGATATCTTGCATGGTGGAACACTAAGCAGAAAAGTAGACTGGTACGTGTACGATATGTGTGTACCTTCCAATACTACAAAGTCAATAGGTTAGGACCAATATGGGGAAGGATAAGGTCGCAGGGTCTTACTTCCTACGAGGTTAAGTTATTTACTTGTGAGAGTTTAAATCATACAATAACGATTTTAAAGTCATGAGGAGCAAGGGAGAAATATAGTTACAACCCAAAAACAAATGGGTGCAGAGAGCAAAATATGCTCCATGGTGAAATTATTTTTGAAATTAATATTATCAAGACATTAATTCTATAAGCCTAAAATTTATATATTTTTATGTGCTTAATTGTTATACTTTTTATTAAATATTAATAAAGTTTAATGATTATGTTGTTAAACTTTAATTAAGTCTAATTAAATTTTATTTTTAATAAAAAGTATTAAAAGTCTTGAGGGTTTGATGACACATTGCCCTTTTTGTTTAGGATTCTACAAACGAACAAGGAAATTTGATCTCTAATTGGATTCGGGTAGAAAAGGAGAAAATTTGATTCCGATTAGGATTTAGCCAACTATCTTCCTACATATATAAATACGGTTCTTCCCTACATTATTCCATGAACTTGGATGGTGTATTGAAGAGAAAAATTCAATGGGGACGTGACAACCATGAAGATTCAACTTCCAATTGCCGGAAATGTCCATATTAGTTTTTTTATGTTTTCGTTTATATTATTCATTGTTTTAGTTGATTTTACTTTTATGATGCCTAGATAATTTATTTCTTAGGGCTTTAGGTGGATTCATGAGATGAATTTCATGTAATTTATTTGAACATCCATAGTTTTAACTTTTATCACTTTCTATCTATAATTCAAACTTTTGTTACTTGTGAATTTCTAATCAATTTTACAAGCTTTGGAATTTTATATTTGAATACGAAAAGATATATAAAATCTAACTATTTGTTTTATAGACATAAAAAAACGCATAGGTTAAAAATAATCATACTCTTGTGCGATCGGTTAGATTAATTAGCGAGGACTTTTTAACTAACACAACTCTTGTATGCAAAGGGCTAAAGTATCCGTATGTGATCCCGAAATTAGACCCATAGCATTCTTTGGTACGTTTGTTTTACTTTCGAAAGGAGACTACAAATATTTTAGCAAGTTAAATCGTGGGATGATAAAAAGTCGAAACCTAGGATTGTTTGAATAATTATTTGAAAGGATTCGATTGATTGAACCCAGACCCTAGTTTTTCTTATTTGTTTTCTTTTCTTTATTTATTTGCTTGTATTTTTATTTTTTACTTTTCTAATCTTTCATCAAAAGTTCGAAGTCTAATCAATAAAAAATTTACTAAATTGGTACTTGATAATCCTATTCCTCGTGGGAACGATACTCTACTATTACTTGGGCAGGTACACTTGCGGAAAAACCGCAACAAATTCTACAATATCTAAGCTAGCATTATGTATTATAACATTAATCTTATGAATTAAGACTTGTTCTACATTCATTTATCTTTTCCGGGTCAATGAACAAGTGAGCTATTGGAGATAATAAAAACGCTATGGTTCCCTGCGGTCCAAACCGGGTGCCGCATTAGGTTAGGGAGTTGGACGGCATTGGTTGTAGTCAAGGATTCCTATACAAAGACAAACATTAAGAATACGTAACATTTAAACAAGTTATTCAACTCTCAACCATTTCAGTAGAGCATCTAGTCATAAGTAAATGCTTAATTTACAAACTACGGACCCCTTCAGTTATCAATGTTTCCAAAATGGAACGAAGCAAAAACGGGGAAGAGAATTCAATGAAGTTTTGGATATCCATTCATCATTATTATAACCAATTCAATTAATAAGAGCTTTTCGTTGTATGTGACTAAAGGAAATACCTTGTTTTAGTAGTTACATATTGGATCCACTGAAATGTTAATTTTTATGGTTAAAGTCTCATTTGTCTTTACATTGTTCTCATTTCAACTTAGCTTTGAATTTTCTTTTTCAATAACCTATTTAATTATATTTGAATTTCTATAAATTTGAGCTGATCTAGGTTTACAAGGGTAAAACAACATTTGTGTTTTCTTCTAAAAGGCAACAAGAAGGTTTTATTTAGTTATGCCATCATTATCATTGCACGTGTTACGACACATAAGTAGGTTCTATTTAGTTATGACATCGTAACATTTGCACTTATTCCTACAAAGATTATTTTGAGAGCAAACCATAGACACATTATACAAAAGAGGAATTACGTGCAAAGAAATGAATCATGGAATAGAAAGAAATTGGAAAAGAAACAATATTAGAATCATATTCATCTACTTGGCATGTCTAACGAACAAAAGATACGAATGAATTTAATTCATTTCATCATATTTGCTAAGTAGTAATGAATGAAGGAAATGCAAATAGATGCAGCACATGATTAAAATAATCTATGAATATTGCTTTAAGATTTTAGTTCACATACAATAAATTTTCATACTTCAATAATATGTCTTATATTCAAGTATATACTAAGATTAGTTTCTATTTATATATATGATACATATATTATATTGTATTCATATGGCATACAATGGGTTATATCTGTGCATCTATCATCTTATATTTGTACGTGAAGGACGTGTAAATATTTGATATGTTATATAATACGTCACCTGAAATAAATTTAATATAGAGTTGTATTGCATATAAAAACTATATTCAGTAAATTTCTTAATATTAATTGTATATCATTAAATATGTTAGCACATATCTTATTATTGATGTAAATATTAAAACTAAAGAGTATTTGAAATATAGTCTATGTTTTTCTGAATATTGATTATATCTTACGTACTATATCACCTAAAATAAATTTAACCTATAGATTTATTGTGTCTATTGAATATATTAGGAAATTATCTAGCACTAATTGTACATGATCACAAAAACAAATAACATTAGTATGATGTTGATGTGCTCAATACGTCCAAGCCATAAGGATGTGACTCAATTTGATTTGTTCTGTTCGTATAATTGTTTAGTAATGAATAATAAATAAAAAAGGGTTAATTACATTTACTACACCTCTAAAAATACAAAACTACAGTTGGTCTCCCAAAAATTTTCAATATTACCAACCCATACCCTGAGGAATTTCAAAATTACAAATATCCCTCTAGTTAGCTAGTTTCCAGTAATATTCTGCTAACGCCATCAAATTTTTTAAAAAATTCCAACAATACCCTTGTCATTCTCGGTTGAAAAAATTTTTAAATTGAAAATTATAGGGGTAAAATCGAAAGTTAAAAAAAATATGACTGGGAACCGGCTGACTGGGGGGGTATTTGTATTTTTGAAATTCCTCCAGGTATGAGTTAGTAATATTAAAAATTTTTGGGGGATCAACTGTAGTTTCGTAATTTTAGAGGGATAGTAAATGTAATTAACCCTAATAAAAATGAATATAAATTTTGTGCATGATTAAAATGATCTTCATATAGAAATCTTATTCTGAAATTTTAATTTAAGTACATATTTTCATATTCGAATAGTACATTTTACAGTTTTTAATCAATTCTCAAGTGTACCCAGAAAATAGTTTGTATACAGATATATGTTAATATATTATATTTTATATACATACATGACATTATGGTTTATGCATTTATTGTAAAGTATGTGCAAATATCTATTCTCTTAAGTTTATACATGAAAATTATATAAATATCTATTTTACATTGTATAATAAATATCACATAAAATTAATCTAATATACAGTTTTACTACATCTATAGGATATATGCAATAATGAGATACTATTTGTATATCATCAAGTATTTGGCATATATAAATATCTTATATTTTTAATATTAGTTATTAAAAATAAAATATAATATCCAATTATTTTTTAAGTATATACACAATTCATGTATATAAAGAATGTATAAAAATCTCTTATCTTATATTTATATATGAAAATCTTATGCATATTTATTATTTCTTATATAACACATCACATAAAATAAATTTAATATGTATTTTATAAGGACTCTGTCAATAAATCATTTAACTAATTATACATCATCATATATGTTAGCATATATGTATATGTTATATTTATAAATACAAATATAACAAATAAAATAAAATATTTGATATAATATATATAGTTACATAAATAATGTATTTGGTACATATTTAATATATTTGTTAATACTCAATGAGATGGACATTAACCTCACAATCTAAGACATGTTTAATAATATAAAAAGATAGATAATTCATTCATAACTTATTAGGAACAACTAAGCTTGAGGGGGGAATTGACAAACCATATGTATGGAAACAAAGATTTCTAAGGGAATAAAAGACTCCTAAGTCTATGTTTTATCAACCAAGTGATCATTATGAATTATTATTTTCATTCCCAGACACGAATCGTGCCACATAGTTACAACAATCTTGTTATTTTGAATTTGTGAACAACCAATTGGAATTTGGTTATTTGATTCTGAGGAAGTTAGACAAGTCGGATAATTACTCTTTCTAAATTGAGACATTATTTATACTCTGTTGTTAACTATATTGGAGTTTGAATAGTTTTCTTGCTTGGAGTCCGAATAGTCTTCAAGTTTATTAACATTTGAGCTCTTTTAAGTAGAGATCAAACCTCATTCCATCACTTTTAAATGGATGCATATGGACTTTTTACGAAGGCGGCTTTTAACAAAGAGAAGGTAAACCACTTTTACATGGATGCATATGTAACCTCATTACATATTTTTAAACCGTAATAAATAAATAAATAAAACTTTGTACCATCTAAATGCTTTAGGAGCTTGATGTTTCAGATAAGTTTAGCCAAACAACCTCTTACTTTGTTAACAATCAAAGTCAATTGATTCAAAAAATGGGTCACACTATTAGTTTTAATCACCTTTTGAACTTGGAACAGGCCACAAATATTATCAACAATTTAGCAACTAAATCTTTGTACATGGCCATTTTTTCTTAAAGAAGTAATATAATAGCTACAACCATATAAACAAAAAAAAAAAAAAGAAAAACCTATATAATGCAAACTTCTATTGTTTGTTTTAACGAAAAACAATATCCTATAAATCAACTCTTATTTTGATAAATTAAAAGTTATAACAAAAAGTAGTTTCTCGATTCAACATTTTTCTTAATTCGATGAATTCCCTCATCTATTTATGTTTCATACATGGAATAAAACTCACGAAACACTAAAAATATCATTTTCCTCCCTCATAGGGAAGATTAATTTCGTTAGGCTAAATTTGGAGAAGGGAATGTGCAGTTTTTACTAGGTGCTAGAGTGGAAGTACAAGCAGAAAAACAATCTTTGCGCTAACTACTCGCACCAATGTGTGTATGACTAACAGTGTGTTTGGCAACAGAAAGAAAATAGGAAGGAACGAAATTGAAAGGAAAGAAGTTAGGGTGGATTTTAATTTTCCACATGTTTGTTTGGATGAAAGGAAAATGAATGGAAAGAAGTTTCAATATAAATGCAGGTAAATTCAAATCAAAGAATCGTGATTACATAAAAAGTAATTGTTAGAAGTACTTGGACAAATAATAATTTAGAGTACAAAATAAATATTTGAATTTCTCCACTAACTTCTTACAATTTAGTCTATAAGGGCCTTAGTACAAGCAACAAGATACAAAGTTTATACTCAAGCTAGCACTATCTTATTAATAAGTTGTGGAACTTTGCATTCCATCCTTCCTAAATAGTCTAAAATTAGTAATTCTTCTACAATATATAAAGTTCCTCTTTGCGTACCCTTAATATGCCATTTCTCTTGAAACTCCTTAGAATCTTAATATCCATTGGACGATTAAATAAACCTAATTGTCTCATTTATTGAGCACTATATTTCATGTGAGTCTATTTGCTACAATTGGAGCATCCCATTTCTCTTGAAACTCCTTAGAATCTTAAAATGATTACTCACAGGCCCGGCCACCCCTTGATTGGACATAATCAAATACACCTAATTCTCTCATTTATTGAGCATTGTATTTAATGGGAGTCTATTTGCTATAATTGGAGTTGCCAATGACTGTTCAATAGCCATCAAGCACTATTAGAGGTATTAACACATAATCATATGCAAACTAGCACCTCTTTTATAGTATACGAAGCTCCTATTTGCTTATTCATAATTTTCCATTTATCCTAAAACTCCTTGGACAGGATCAAAGAGACCTAAGTCCCCATTTAATAAGGACTATAATCCTTTATGCAAGTCCATTTGCTACTATTAGCCATGTAGCAGTATTCAAAATATTAACACATAATCATATGCAAACAAAGTTGCAGAAAATAAGAGAGAGGAGGGAACAAGATTAACAAGCTCTACTAGAAAATAACAGCATCTAGGAAATTGAAACTATTGAAACATTGAGTATAAGTATGGCAACAAGCAAAGTAATAAATTCACAAGGCCTCGAATACGATCATCATCATCATCACCATCATCAAATAAACACAGTCGTGTCAAAGTAAATGTGAAGAACAAGTGGGACTGCAGCTGTGAATATCTCTCCAATATCTAGGAAATTGAATGGGGACTGACTCTCCTGAGGCCTGTACTGATTTCAAGTTTGAACATAAATTAGCTTGTTTTTCGAGCACGAGCTTCCCAAAGTGTCCACACAACAAACAAACACCGACTATTAATTTATTATATATATATTCCATTCTTTAAAATAATCCCATAAATCAACTTTCTTTTCTCATCTCATTGTATATCTAAACAAGAAAACTCCAAAAGCCGGTTAATTTCTCGAATATCAAGAACCTGTCGTCATAAAGTTTTGATCTTTCGTTTTCTTTTACTTTCTTTTGTTTTTTATTTGTTTTTTTTTCAGATTTCAAACGCTACGGCGCTACGGAAACGCGAGGGGTACGAACGTAGGGACACGTAGGGAATTTTCTTTTTTTTTTAAAAAAAAAAAAAAAGAAGAAGAAAAAGGAGCAAACTTTATTTCTAATTTAGGCCTATTGGGTTTCTATTTTGTGCAAGAAGATAAAGGAGCAATCTTAATTTCTAATTTAGGCCTATTGGGTTTCTATTTTGTGCAATGCGAAACCTAGGGCTCCCGAGATTATAATAAAAAAATAAAAAATCCCTAGAAAAACACTCAAATCCCCATAATCAGAAAAACACAAGATCTGAACTCAGAACATGATGAATTCAAACAAATATGATGAACAAACAAGGTGAATTTGGTTCGAGAACTTTACTGACCTGGTGCTGCTACAGTAATGGTAAAATTTGCCGCCGCAGGAGTAGATAATCGCGCCGACATCGACATCGCAGAGAACGGATAACTCCTTGGCTTTCTTGAGCAGCCCATTTCTCCTCTTCGAGAAAGTCACTTGCCTCGCACTTTTGTCCTCGATTCGCTTTATCTCAAGTTTCCTTCTCCCCATTTTTTTTTCTTCTGCGTTTTTGACAGCTTTCGAAAAATCTCGAACAATGATGAATCACATCAATAAATTGGGCCTCAATAGTTTTACCTTCCTGAAAAGGATCGAGTGCGTGTGTGTGTGTGTGAAAAAATGGAATGTGAATGTGTTTGTATTTATGGGCTGTAAATGGTAAGTTTTGAATTTGTTGGAAGGAGATGCGATGGGGCCATGGGGGTAGCAGTTTTTAAGTTTAAAATTGGAAAAAGGGGATAACCATTAACCAGTTAAAAAAGAAAAAATAAGTGCGCCAAGGAGAGGAGAACACGTGGCGGATAGCGGTGTGGCGATGCTGCGGCCCACGGTACGAAATCGAGGTCCGCATTGCGCGGTAACTTTTTGTGGCGGCGGAATAGTAAATGCGGTGGCCGGCACGGCGGAGGTCGTTGCCAACAATCACGTCGGCCTCTATTTCTTGGCGGAGACAGGATTTTTTTTGTTTAATCTTTTTCTGTTTGTTATTATATAATAATATATAAAAAGAGAATTATTTTTATCTCAGAATTTATCTTTCAATTGTTGTGAAATAAATAAAAATATATAAAATTATGGATAAAATTAAAAATTCATATGAAATCGGTGCAATTCAAATACCAAATTTTGATATATTAATTTTACTCTTTTAATTCTTAAACATATAATGAAAAAGTAAATAGAAAGGTCATTATTGTAATACATATACCTAAATAATAGTTTATTATTCTATTTAAATAGTAATTTTTTGTAATAGTTTAATTATGATTTAATTTGTAAATGATTTAGTTTGAGATATTAGTAGTGCCGCACACTTTATGTATGTGCAAGATATAAAATTTTCTTATTAAGTTACACTGGTTACGCGAAGGGGATCGGAATTCGGCGTATTTTCATGCTTATGCCTCGAGACGATTTCGGGTTAATCGTATCAACAAGTTAAGAAATGACGAGGGGCACCACTGCGAATCCGAGGAGGAGATTCAGGAGATTATTCAAAGTTATTTCGAGAATATCTTTACTTCCGTGCGGCCGGAAGACCATGAGATCGAATCGGTTCTAGAGGCGGTGGGGGCTCGCGTGGATGATGCGGCAAACAGGGTGTTGCTGGCTCCGTTCACAGCCGATGAGGTATCCCATTCCCTTTCTCTTATGTCCCCTTTGAAGTCCCCTGGACCTGATGGTTTTCCTCCTATCTTTTTTCAGAAATTTTGGGGGGTAGTTGGCAGTAGTGTTGTGGATTGTGTTTTGGCGTTTTTGAATGAAGGTCGGTTTAATCATCTGATGAATTTTCACGCACATTGTGTTGATTCCGAAATGCCCGAATCCTGAGCTGGTTACTCAGTTCAGACCTATTAGTCTATGTAATGTTGTGTATAAATTGGCTTCCAAAACTATTGCTAACAGATTAAAACCTCTTATGTCCAGCCATATTAGCCCAACTCAATCTGCATTTGTACCCGGGCGACTAATCGTAGATAATATTTTGGTTGCCATTTGAGGTTAATCACGTCCTAAATAATAAAAAGAGTGGTAGGGAGGGGTTTTTCTCTTTAAAACTCGATATGTCCAAAGCGTATGATAGAGTTGAGTGGTGTTTTGTGGAGAAGGTTTTGCTTAAATTGGGGTTCCACCGTCGAGTGGTTGATTTGATTTTGCGATGCATCACATCTGTCTCCTATTCATTTATGCTGAGTGGCAAGCAGTTTGGACTTATTGCGCCGGGAAGAGGGCTCCGTCAAGGAGACCCTCTCTCCCCTTACTTGTTTCTGTTATGTGCAGAGGTCTTGAGCTGTATGTTGGCGAACGAGGAAAACCTAGGCCGGCTGCGGGGGGTTCGGATAGCACCGACTGCGCCAAGCATCTCCCATATTCTGTTTGCTGACGATACCCTTATTTGTTGTCAAGCAACAGAGGGGGCGGCAGAGAGTATCCATCAGGTTCTTGAACGGTATGCGCGGGTGTCGGGCCAAAAGGTGAACTTCCAGAAGTCCGCAATTGTTTTCAGTCGCAATGTCCCGCAGCAGGTGCAGGAAGGGATTGCAAGCGTGTTAAGGGTGCCTATCATTCCGAAGCATGATTTGTACTTGGGAATGCCGGCGGTTATTGGTAGATCCAAGAAAAGTGTATTCGCGAATATTCGTAGCCGTATTCAAGAGAGGCTGAAAGGGTGGTCAGAAAAGAAGCTGTCAGCAGCGGGGAGGGAGATTCTTATTAAAGCTGTTCTTCAGGCGATACCTACATACGCAATGGGGTGCTTCCTTTTACCAGTCACATTTGTGCGGGATATTGAAAGTATGGTGGCGCGGTTTTGGTGGGACAGCGTTTCGACAAACCAAACGCATTGGCTATCTTGGGACAAAATTTGTGTGCCGAAGTACGAGGGCGGGATGGGCTTCCGTAGTCTGAGGGCATTTAATTTGGCATTACTAGCCAAGCAGGTGTGGCGTATTATCACAAGACCAGATTGTCTTTTGACTCGAGTGCTGAAGAGTCGGTATTTCCCACACACGGAGGTGTTTGATGCAGCGAGAGGTAGAGCGGCGTCTTTCGCTTGGCGAAGTATTTTAGAGGCTGTACCCATCATTATTCGGGGCTCTCGTTGGAGAGTGGGAACAGGGGTGGGCATTCGTATTTGGGACGATCGATGGTTGCCCAAACCTGTCTCTTTCCAGCCGCTACGATGCAATTCAGCTCCCTCGAATGTGGTCTGGGTCAGTCAACTGCACAATGGGTTGGGAGAGTGGAATGAGCCCTTGGTTCGCCAAGTTTTTTAGCCCGAGGATGCCGCTTTAGTTCTTGGATTGCCATTGGGGAATTTGGGGACTCCAGATGTTTTGATTTGGCACTTTGAGAAGCATGGTAAGTTTACGACCCGGAGTGCTTATCAAGTTGCGGTGCAATTCAGCTTGGGCATTCATGCAGCTTCCTCTTCTGGGAATCGGACCAGGCTATTCGGGAAAATCTGGACCTTAAACGTGGCTCCAAAGATCAAGGTTTTCCTGTGGCGGTTCTTTGAGGGATATTTTGCCAACGGATTCGAATCTCACTAAGCGAAGGAGTGGGGGCTCGTCTGGCTGTCCTTTTTGTAGGGAGTTTGAAGAAACTGTTAAGCACACTTTTCTTCTATGCACTTTTGTCAGACAGGTTTGGGCTTGTGCGCCATTTCCGTGGTCCTTTATTAGTAGCTGGCATAGCGATCAGTTGGGATGGCTCGAGGGGCTGTTGGAGAAGCTGGAAAGGGCACAAGTTCCTATCTTGGTGACACTGTTGTGGGCTATTTGGTTGAATCGGAACAAGAAGTGGACGGAGGGCTCTTGGTGGGATCCGGCGGAGGTAGTTTCTTTTGCTTTTGACTTTGCTGTCAAGGCAGCTGACGCTACAGCGCCATCGTCAACAGTGCAGGAGGTGTCTTCTAGAGCTCCATGGTCTCCACCTATACCAGGGGTTGTCAAATTAAATTGCGATGGAGCAAAGTCTAGCGACGGGTGTATGGCCAGCGTTGGGGTGGTGGCGCGTAACTCAAGTGGAGAGGTTGTGGGCTGGTGTTCGCGGCGTAAGGTTGGGTCTTTTGAACCAGAACACATGGAGCTTTTGGCGGTCTTGGAAGCATTACGGTTGGCGGCTGAGAAGGGGTGGTCTTGCTTATTGGTGGAGCTTGATTGCAAGTCTGCTGTTTCCAGGCTTTCTTCACGGGAGGCTGATTTTTCCAACTTGGGTGCTTTGGTTGAATCTATTAAACAGAAGCCTCTGGAATTTGAAGCTTGTAATTTTCAGTTTGTTAGACGGATTGGTAATAGGGCTGCTCATACTTTGGCTAAATGTGCTTTAGGATCTACGATGAGGCTGCTGGAGATGCCTCACTTGGTTTTGGATGTTGTATCGGAAGATATCCCGTCTTGATTGATTTCAATAATATTCCTTTTTTTGTCAAAAAAAAAAAAGAATACTTTTTTAGGAATTATTTGACATAATTTATTAAATAATTAGATAAAAATAAAATTACGCGATAAAGAAATAAATACAAAAGAAATAAAAAACCTCGGATAATTACAATTAGAGAAATTATTTTGTGTGTGTGTGTGTGTGAGAGAGAGAGAGAGACAGAGACAGAGACAGAGAGAGAGAGAGAAGAACTAAAAACAATAATTAAAATTGGGTTTCAACTTTCAAAATCTAAAATAATGGAGAAAGTGGTTTGTAGGTTGAGAAAATGGATTTTTAAATTGGATTGTGATATTACAATATTATCATCTCTATTTGTTTATTTGTTGTATATGTTTAATAATTAAAATGGTAAAATTGGCATATCAAAATTTGGTATCCTAATTGAATTGATTTCATGAAAATTTTCAATATTAGCCATAATTTTATATAGCTTTATTTATTTCACATGGAGTTGAAGGGTAACTTTTGTAATATTACGAAAAAAACTGTCATGTTAGATACAAAAGTAACTTTCTTTTTATAATAGTATAGATGATGCTTGTACTCCAAGAGTTTCGATGTAATCCGACGATACGTAATCAAAAATAGATTAAACATTTTATTCATGGGTTTGTCAAATATAAGAGTTAATTTTAAGGAGTTTTAAGTATTTTTTTTAAATAGAATTAGTCCTTTTATGTTTTAAAAATCTCATCTTTCTTAAAATTATAATGTTTTAACTTTATTTTGTCCCAATTATGCAAAGGGGGTATTTAGAATTTGGAATTAATTTTTTTTGATTAAATTTATATAATTTTCTGTTTTTTGTACATAACTTCTAAAAATCTCTATAATATGGTCAGCAAATTGTTTTTCTTTCTTTGCCTTTTGATTAATTAATATGATCTGTAAATTGAAATTTTAGGATTTATCGCTCAGAGTAGACATTTAAAAAAGTAAAATAAAATAAAATAAATGAAACTTTAGGGACGTTTATAGGTGAATTTAAATTGTATAGTTAATTAATGTGCAATATAACAGAATTAATTCATAACAAAGTTTGTAAAAAAAAACATTTCTAAAATAAAAATAAGTATTTATTATTTTCATAAGTGATGTTCTATGTATATCCATAGCTCTGTTATTGTTTTTATCTCTTGTGGTTGGCATTTTGCATTTAATTATAAGGACTGAACTAGATCGTTAGCCCTATAATTTATGAACAAGGGACATAAAGTGCTCTGGTCCAAGTAGAGGCTTTGTTTTTATCTAATGTAGTCCATGGTTTAACTCTCACTATTACTTAATATTTATGGCACTAATCTTGGAGCCAAATAGTGGGAGTTTAAATTTGGTACTAATAAGGTCCGGAGTTCGAACCATCTTATTCGTTCCCCATTTCCCCTTTAGTGAGTGTGTGCATGTATATGAAGTGTTTTTTCGATTGACATCTATAAAGTATTTCAAGTTGATTGTATATAAAAAAAAAATCACCAATTATTTGGTCTTTTTTTTTCTTCCTTTTTTGGTAAGAAAACGAAAGGAAGTAATAGTACCAATCTCGTCTCCTTTCGCTATATATGATTGTATTTTTTGTGTTCGCCCATAAACATATTAGACATGTGAACAACCAGTGATGCACCGGTCGTGTTAGTGTGACATTGAGTGCGTGGAGGTGTCTTTTTCAATTGATATTTATAGAATGTCTTGAGTTGATTGTATTAAAAAAAAAAAAACTCTCACCTATTACTTGGTCTTTTTTTTTCTTCCTTTTTTGATAAGAAAAAGAAACGAAGTAATACCGCCGAACTTGTATCCTTTCGCTATGTATGATTGAATAGCCAACGAAGCATTGGTCATTTTAGTGTAACATCACCAAAGATCAAATATAGTTCACAAAAATTGATATTAGTTCATACCTAAATTGAAGAGTACACAACCGATAAATGTTTTGATCGATAAATGCACAATAGAGAATGAAGATTTGATTCCAAATATACACTTACCAAACTATCTAAAAGTAAGTTTAGAATCACCAGATCACCGTTCTCTACAGAAACATATTGGAAATGCGACAACGGAACAAATTGAAAAAACACGAATTTAATTATTTAAGAATCAGTTTTAACCGTCACACGCCTTGCAAGTATAGTTTATCTTTTTTCAGAATTTGAAAGGACGGTGTCCATCTTTATCTTAATATACCCAGAATTTGTTTGATTATATAATTTTATTCTACTTTAAATTATTTTATTTCTCACCTAACATAAAATTCAATGAATACCCAAATTACATTCATCCGGAAAATTTGATAACCTAATGTATCAAAACAGATGAATTACAAGTAAATTTGCACTTTATTTTATTTTTTTATTTTCTGGTCTTAGTCATCCGGTTCCGACTCATTGGTTGACTAATTCGGATCGGATATTATAGAGGCCCATTATGGGGGCGATCCTTCCAACCCAATTGCTCCATTCATAACACTAGGATTCAAGCTATGGACGTTGCTTAAGGAATTTAGCGCCTCATCCTGTTAGACAAACTGGTAGTTGGTAATTTGCATTTTATGCGATTAAATATATGTCTCTAGTACAACAAGATTTCTCATATATATATATATATATGTATGTGTGTATATATATAATTCAAAAACCTCGAAACTAGCCAAGTAATCATATACGTGAATAGCCTTATTTTACTATATTTTGCTACATATGAAATAAAAATATTTTTATAAAAATTTAAATAAATATTTTGTTATTTATAGTTATCCAAAAGAACCCAACATTCATACAATACTTAAAATAAGATGGATTAAATTATAATTCAAACAAAACAGCAAAATAAAACTTTTTTTCTTATTTTCAATAATTTTCATTTACTTTTAAATCTGAATAATCAAAATTATTTGTCACATAATTTAACATAAAATTTTTAAGAACTTCAATACATTAATTATACCAAAATCAATGCTTAAATCGATCATATTTTATTTGACGTGGGGTAATTCCGCCTCTGCCACTTGGGTGCCATCTCGGGGTAAAAGGCCAACTATGGATCGCCACCAGCTGGCACGACGGGTTACATGTGCCATGGTTTCACAAATCTCCACAACGGACATCGTGTCCTCGAAATTCGAGGAGTACACCGCCGTCATGGCCCCTTTCTTAGCATGTGTCTCCACAAACAACTTGCACGAACTCTCTGACGAGGTGCTTCAACCCTTCTCGGGTGGTCCCCCCCACCTCCTCGAGCTGCTCCCAAAAATAACCGTCTTTGACACAACTGATGCGCCCAACTTCTCCATTACCATGTGTTAGGAAATATCCCTTGTACGAACGATGAGGCTGGGCCGAATGGTAAATGTCGATATTTCTTGGACATTCGATTAATGGGGCATTGATATACTTGGACCTTTCCCTCAGGCCTCCGGGCAAAAGAAGTTCATGATCGTGGCCGTAGAATATTTCACAAAATGGGCCAAGGCCAAAGTCCGTGACCAAGATTACTGACTTAGCCATCCACGTCTTCATCTGGTAAAACATTATCTGGCGCTTCGGACTGTCCAGGACCATCAACTTGGATAACAGGACTCAATCCCAGAGTTACCGAACAAGGGAATGGTTTATGAGCCTCAAGATCGAGCAGAGGTTCACGTCGATTGGGAATCTGCCAGGCAATGGACAAGTTGAAGTCACCAACCGCACCATTCTCCATGGGCTAAAGACAGTTCCCGCGGATGCTTGGACTAATTGGGCCGATGAGCTTCCAGGTGTGCTTTGTGCTTATCGAACAACGCCGAGGACCGCAATAGGTGATACGCCGTATGCCTTGGTCTATGGATCCGATGTTGTAATCCCCGCCAAAGTGCTACGCCCTTCTACTCGGGTATCACACTTCGATGAAGTTGCCAGTTTTGTCGCTCGACTTTTTGAGCTGGATTTCGCCGATGAGAAGAGAAAGGTCTCGTCTAAAAGAATGGAAAATTTTATGGCAGCCACCGTTCGAGCTTACAATCGCCACATCCATCCTAGGGTGTTTAAGATTAGAGACCTCATCGTTAAAAAGGTGGAAGTCTCCCACCCTGTGGCCAAGCTCTATCCCAAGTGGGATGACCCGTTCAGGGTGATCAAAATCTGCAAAAACAACGCCTATTGCTTGGAGGACATGTTCGGGAAAGAGCTTCCCCAATCTTGGAACACCACGAACTTAAAAAAGTTCTATGTTTGAAGACATCACCTCATTAGGATCCAAGCAGGCAGCCTTATATGCTTTCATTCGCTAAACCTCTTTGTACAAGCATGATGTTTTTGACCAATAATGAATGATTAAATTTCTGAATGGAATATCTCCCTATTCGAATTTCATTTGGTTAAATTTGATCAATGTTTTTGAAGACTTGAAACTCGTACATTTTAAACTTGTTACTGTTGTATCATTTAAGTTTTAACTTGATCAATGCTTCAACTTGTTACTTGTTTTGGATTACCCAATCAAGCTTACGGCTTTGGCCTCATTTGCAAGGTTTTCTATTCGGACTTTAGGCACTTCGAATAATGAAATGATGAAATTAACAAAAATGAAACACTTTGATAAGTAGCAGCTTTCATTAACAAAATACAAAATACATTAGATGAAAGGAAAAATTCCCCCTCGAGCTTACAATCGCTGAAAAGCAAAAAAAAAAAGGAGGGGGAAAAATAAACTAAAATAAAATGCAACTCCATTGTCTACTGCTCTTCCCGGACCCCGACTATGCCGAGCAGCCTGACCTGCTGATTGATTCTGGCCAACTCCTTCAGCGGGGAACCCCTCAACTTGACGCGGGCTTTTGGCTTGCCCTTGGTCGGATTTCCATGCCCCGACCACGAGCACATCATTTGACTCCACGTTGGGCTCCAAGACCAACCCCTTGGCCTTGTTGTCTTCATTGTGAACCTGCTGCTCCATGATGGAGATGACGCTGAAAACTCGACATTCTCGAAGTCGGGCTGGGCTACATCACTTTTGTCCTCCTCCCCAAAGTCCATCAGGTCAAGGCCAATCCTCTTCGAAGTGAAGTTCGAGGGCACCACCCCCAAGGCCTTCAGTTGGTTAATGGCCTTGTCGAAGCCAACCTGGGCGTCGTTTGCCCCCCGCAGAAGGGTGGCCTACCCGAACACAGGTACCCGGACGAATTGATTGACCGCCCTCTTCTCAATCCCAAGGATCCTCTTGAGGAACTCCGCCCTCATTTCCGCTGCAACCTTGTTTCTACCCTTGCGCTCGGACAGAATCTTCTCTTTGAGGACTCTCTGCTCAAGACTCCTCACTTGCACTTCTACCTAGGACTTCCGGGGTCTTGAAGTCAAGTTGACACTTGTGGAGGGACTCCTCTAACTGCTTGGCCCTAGTATGAGCCTCCTTGATTTTTTTTTTGAGTGACCTCATTTTTCTACAACTCCTCGTCGACTTCTTTTCAGAGAGTTCGCTTCCCCTGGCCTCTCTCTTTGCCGGATCATATCGATCCCGGCTAACCTCTAGTCGGCGTAGTGCATTGAACACACAATTCTACATGGCGAGGATGGTATCACCTATTTGCTAGGCAAGCTTGGGCAAGCTTGGCATCATCAAGCTTGGTAAGCATCTTCTGGTCGTGCTTAAAGATACAGCTCTTCCACGGTCAGGACTCTACGGCCGAATAGATCGCCTTGCTTGGTGTCAAAGCGGGGTTCGACCATCTCGTTGAAACTTATCACCTCCATCTCCTTGAAGGTATACCCGGACCCCATTTGCGAGTCATTTTCCCTTGTCCTTAGTTTAGGGAACGGTTTTTCCCAGGGCGGAACCCTCTGTCAGGGTCTTTTTCGACCCTGTGGAGGCTTCGGTGGCCTTCCTCTTTCTCCTTACAAGCTGAGGAGAGTCCTCTTTAAACTTGATCATTTTGACCCCAACCGGGGCAAGAGCACTCCGATCAAATAGGGGGTTCAATGCACCAATCCCCACTTGGGCGCCGGTCGATGGCGCAATGGTGGCGCTCAATTTGCTTTCCTTCGGGGAGGGGGACGATCGCCTCTTGGAGCTTGAAACCTTCGCGAGGAGATTTGCTCGAGACCTTTCTAGTACTCGGTTACCTACGAATGAGAATGAATCCGATCAGACAAACTAACAAAAAAAAAGGAGCCAGAAAGGTTAATACCAAATACCACGCTTTCGCTTTCTAATGGGCCAGGGAGAGGTCGACCTTTACCAAAAACCTTTCCTTGGTCAGGAAGATCGGGCACTTGAGCCCCCGAATCTTATGTTTGAGGACCCATTCCCTCCTCCAATTCACTGACCCGAGCTCGGCCAAGGACAACTTATTTGCCTCGGGATTGTGGAGGCGCCCGACCGCCCACCCTTGCTCAAAATGAATGAAGCACCACTTCTGCTTCCAGTAGATGTCGTATGAGAAGGAGGCGGTCTAGATGATTTTTCTCCCATTCTTTGCACTGATGAAGAAGCAGTTGAACTCGTCGTCAACAAAGGATCGACTAGAATGGTTTATCTAAAAGAGTTCGGAAAAATTGGCTATGGAAGAAGTATGCCCAGAGCAAAGGCAGAAGACAACAAAGGCACAAATCAAAGCATATGAGTTTGGGGTCAGTTGAATGCGACCGATGTTCAGGCGGTTAAGTATAGAAGATATGAATGGGATGATGGGAAATCGAAGCCCATTCTTGATGTAGGCGTAATGTATGGAGATGCACCCCTGGGGGGGATCGATTATGGAGTCCTCATCGGAGGGCCATATTAGGCTGAAAGGGCTGCGGATGTAATGATTCATCACCTTCTCAATGTCCCGGTTAGAGTTACAAGTAATGATGTTGCCCCAGTTGATCGTCGTCTGGTTCTCCGATATAGCTTTCCTCCTACAGGCTGATTGCTCGCGGACCGGTTCCTTTCCGGACATTTCTCTCCACCCTGGGATAGGTACTTCCATCATCGGTGGTAGGCTCGCCAGGGCCCCGATGGGGGACCTCAACGATAGGGCTCTAGCCAGGCGATAGTTCTACATCCGAGGAAGATGACGTGCTGACGTCTTTCTCGGAGGGTGATCTTACGAACCTATTTTAGCTATCACTACTCTCCCCGAATCCGCTCAAGTTAACCCTAAGGCTTTATGGAAGTTTAAACAAGGAAAGACAGGAATTAAAAAGGAGAAGGAAGAGGAGTACCTAAGTTTTGTATGCTCGATGCTCTAGGTATTCTGCTCGGGATTGCTTTCTAGCTCAAAATTAAAATGACGTACTGACAACCAAGCCCGAAGCCCTTATTTATAGGATGGTAAAAATTTCTTCGGGAAGTCCAATCATTGCCCGCAATCATTACCAACGGTCAAAAATTTGAATTTACCACCACAAGTCTTGGTCGGACCCATGCTTAGAACCAGTTAAATTAAAACCTCCTTGAGTTTTATGGCCTGCTCAGTTGAGCTCCGAGTACCCCATAAACTGGGGGAGGCTAACGACGTGGGGGAATCCTCCTCCGCCACATGGCGCCACATTGGGGCAAAAGGCCAACAATGGATCGCCACCTGGCACGAACGAGTTACACGTGCCATGGTTTCACAAATCTCCTCAACAAACATATGCCATGGTTTCACAAACTCGCATGAACTCTCGACGAGGTGCTTCAACCCTTTTCTGGTAGTCCACCCACCTCCTCAAGGTGGTCCCAAAAATAACCGTCTCTGACACAACAATTGCACTTGATGTCTCCACTACCATATGTTAAGGAATATCCCTTGTACGAATGTCGAGCTTGGGCCGATCCAACCTTAGCCCAGCCCATCCATCTCCGACTACTATAAATAGTTGGTCATCACTGTTCAATGTTCATAAGGGTGAGCTTTTTAAATTCAGACTACGCACTACCTCATCTTCCGATTACCTGCTCAAATACTAACTTGAGCGTCGGATAATCTTCACTGGAGACACTTCCGACTAGGCTCACATGTATTCCATCATTGCAGAATATAAACCCACCAATATTCAGAGACCTTTACTCGTACTATTGGAGCATCCCTGCTCGAAGACCAAATCCGACCACATCATTGTTATTGAATAAATTTTAATATATTTATTTATCGATTTATATTATACAAATCAAAGAGTTATTTATTTTTATTAAATTATTCTTTCTAATGAGAACTTATAATATATATTTATATATACATACTTCCCATGCCTCGGGCACGGGTAAATACTAGTAAAATATGAATTAAATGAAAGGTGCACAGTTAAAATTAATTACTGTTCAGTAAGTACATAAATGTGCAGGCCCTCAGCTAGGCTAAATTTAGTATGTGATTCACAACCAAGTCAAGTCAATTTTGGGCCCAATATAATTGTCTTCACGTGCAGATTAATTATTATTAGTTAAAATCAAAAGACTTAGAATAAATATGTATTGATTATTACATGTTATAATGCTGGTAATCTGTTTTACAATATTTTATTATTGTTTGATACTTAGATATACCTGGACCAAGTTGACTGACAAATCCAATCTGGTCTCGTTAGCTTTTTCATCATATGATTAATGACTTGTGTTTTATTTTTATTTTTTTTTGAAAGTATTATTAATCACTTGTTAACATCAACTTTTGCCACTTTTTATTGGCTCGTAAGTATCACAATAAATAATCACTTTTATTTGTCTATTCTAGATTATGGATTAGCAAATCCCATGGTAAATAATATTGTTTTTTCTTCCATCCCCTTATTATTTTTATATATTATTTGTTTTATTCTACACTAACATTTTTTTTTCTATTTTCTATTTTTTTTAATTTTTGACATCATCGACTAGAAATAGACAAATCTTAATAGGGGGAAAATACAAAAATCGTCATGTAAGTTGACACATTTTGAATTTTTATCCTGTCGTTTATACTTTTTGAATTTTCGTTCTCTAATTTTCTTTTAAATTAGCAAATTTAGTCCTATTCTTTGCAGGAATTTCCATTTTCTGGTGATCCCACGTCGACGTGGACTTAAAGTGGGGATTATCTTAAATTTCCCTCCAAATTAAATGGCTGATGTATTAATCTGAGGTGTACTTTTCTTTTTAAACCAAAAGCCATGCGGAATATTTTAGTGGAGGGGCCTTCCGACTTTAAGTCCACGTCAGCTATTTTGGAGGAAAGATTAATAAAATTCCCAATTTAAGTCCACATCAGGAAAGTACCATCGGAAAATGAAAATTCGAGCAAAAGTGGGATGAAATTTGTCAAATTTAAAAAATTAGAGGACGAAAACCCATATATGAAAATAACAAGACGAAAACACGAAACATGCCAAATTTATAGGATGATTTTGAAATTTTACCTCATCTTTATAGTATCTCATAGGAAAACAAAGTAATTAAATAGAGAAAATTAAGGGCAATGGTTAATTAATTAAGCTCACAAAACACAATAACTTATGGCATTAGTTATTCCAACAAGTGGAATATATATGAGCAACAAGAATGTCTTATAATAATAATAATAATCCATAACGACAATATTAAACACGTTGGTCATTAGTCTTTTTTTTTTTTTTTATGAAATTAAAAACACACATAAGATTAAAAACTTGCTTAGTTTTATGAGAGTGAGCCAAAAGACTTGACAAGTTGTGCTCGAACGCGACGGTCATGGCAACCACCCTGACATGTAGTTATTCACACTAGGACCTGCTACTGCTGCAACTGTTATTGGATCGGTCTGGTACCTGAATTTTCGATATTATTTACATTAATTGTACTAAACAAATATATCAACTGAGAAGACTCTATAGATGTCAATCTGAAAGTTACGTACACGCACTCACCCAAGTAGGGGTGTAAGATGAGGTGAGCTGCCTCGAGTTAGGCTCGACTCGAAAGCTCACAAGCCGCTCATGAAATTTAATTTGAATTTTTTATTTAAAATATATAAAGAATAATATTAGTTATATTAGTATAAGTATCAAAACTATATATAGCATCAGCATATTTATAATAATAATTCAATTTTTTAATACATACATATTAAATATCAAAATTCATCTTATTTCAAGATTTGTGACAAGTTTTATTGGAAATGAGCTTGATTTTTAAACTCGAGCTCAAATGGGCTCCACTGCATTGAGCCAAGCTCTTGAGCTCAAAATTTTGGTGATGAGCTTGAACTTGAACAAAAATTTATAAGCTTAATGAGCTAGAATTTGAGCCCAAATTTTTTTTTTATGAGTTTGAACTTGGAATCTAAAGATTTTTAAAAACTCGACTCAGATTCGACTCATTCACACCTCTACACCCCAAGGGAAAGGGAAAGCAACAAGAGGGCTTGAACTCGAGACCTCAATAGTATTAAGTTCAAACCCTTTTTTTTGAGTTACAACCCCAGTGACAGTATTAAACAAATAAATTATAATCACACAAACATAATAATAATAAAAGTTGCTGCATTTTATGTTTTATTTTCTTACCCAATTTGTAGAGTGGGTTCGCATTCGAGAGGATGATAGAAACCATCATGAGGGTGAGGTTGAGGATGGGGTTGTCTTCCATAGCCAACATCCTGATGATTGGGGTTCCACTGGAGACTTATTGGGCTTCCTTCAATCAACTACAATTAGAAAACGTTTCGAAATATATCCATTATTCGATTCACTGACTGAATTAATTCGGATTTTGATATTGTAGAGGCCTCGATAAGTTTGATAGCTAACAAATTTAAACAGCCCTAATGCATAATCATAAATATGTGCAATTTGAGGCAGTGATCTAAGCAAATATTCATCACTTGAGGATCAATTTCTTGTGCTAATAGTAAGTTTTTATTGATTTATTAGGATACGCTTTGTTATGGTTTCAAGGATTTTGATGAGGAAACAATAATGCACGAACAAAGAGACACAAAATCAAAGAAACATAAAATTTTGTGGCGTTTTAGCTGGTCTAATACAAACAACAACAAGAAAGCACAAGTAAATAGACTTTTTGATAATACTAGCAAGAAAACAATCGAATATATATATATATATATATATATATATATATTAGCATAGGCTTTCATTTTCCTCACCAAAATTCTTGTAACGAACATAATATGAAATGCAACATATAAATATTTAATTTCCATAATTCTGATAGGAAAAGAGTAAGCGTACCCGTTGTTTCAAACTCCTGTTAGCTTCGTTGAGGGCATGCTCCTAAATACATAGACAACAAAAATAAGATAATTAACACAAAAATGGTAAAATATAGTGAGAAAATCAATGTAACCAATTTCAAGGCGTATATATATATATATGTGTATATATGTGTATGTATGTATGTATCTATACCTTTCTCTGAAGATCTGTGAGGGTATCCAACATTGCTTGGGTCTGCGACATAAAAATGTTATAATTGTAGAAAATTACGGCTATCAAAAAAATCTTAAAAACCAGGTTGCGACAAACAAAAGAACATTTTTTAATTTTCACTATATAAATTATTCAATGATGATAAGTTATTGACACAAAAAAAAAAAAAAAAAAAAACTTACCCGTGTTGATCTGATCTGCTTGAGTGACATGTCGAGCTGTCTTTCGAGTGATTCGAGCTCCTTGCTGTTCAAAGGACCAAGATCCTCACCAAGTAGATTCCTATATATATAGGATAGAAGTTACCAATTTCCTTTTTTGTTTAATGTTTCAATTTATTCACGTATAAAGTTAATATTTTTGATTGTTTTTTAAAATATTAAAAAACCTTTGTGTGCGTTGTAGCGCCTCATAACGTGCTTTGAGCTTCAAATACTCTTGCTGACTGCTCAGTTCCTATAACCATAACATCAAATGTTACTTGAAATTAATTAATAGAATGTAAAATACTTTAATTTATTTCAATATTTATAAGCTCAAGTGAAATATTATGGTGAGATTGCAAAAATAGAACAAAATATCAACTGATAATGTGAAATGTTTTTAGATATTGTCTCATTTAAGACAATTTGAGAGGTTTAAGGTTAAAACTCTCAATAACTATTGCATGGGAACTTAAACGAGACATTAACTAACCCTCAAGTTTGTTTTCTAATTAATGCTGAAATTTTATGGTATAAAGCCCATCTGATACATGATATATATATATATATATATATATATATAGCTCTAATGTTTATCTTTGAACTTTTGGATTTGAGCGAGGAAATAGAAGGAAATAATTTTGTTTGCTTTTGCTCGAAAAGGTATATTTTAATCCACGAAATAAAAAGCAACATTTTCTACAAATATAGTTTTTTACCTTTTCGAAATATTATCAATAAAACTTTACATGTCCAACAATTACATTAGCAAAACACATATATATATATATATATATATTTATATTTCTAATTATTATTGTAATATAGAAATGTATATATATAATATTAATTATGATGCCACCTAATAATAATATTTACAATAATATGTAGTAATATAAAAACTTGATGCATTACCATTGATGAAGGGAAAAAGTGAAATTTGTATCTTTCAAAATAAAATCGAACATACTTTTATCCTCTATACATTCTTTAATATTCCCACTATCAAAAAATATTTGGCTCAAGTATTTCTTCAAAAACAACCCAAAACAAAATCGAACACTTCCAAAAGAATCGAACACAATAAAGAACTATCAAAGTAGAACACAAAGTATTATTATTTCAAGAGAGAAAGAAAAACAGGTAAATCAATTTAAGTTATTTAGCTGTCGAAAAGTATTAAAGAAAACTAAGGAAAATTTTCAGGTAATTGAGCTAATTAAACTCATGTCCCTTCTTAATCTAATGAACAACTACTACTAGCACATAATCCATGTTAAATTATAATTTCCATTCCTATCCAATTGAATGATATACGCTCCATTTTTTTTTTAATTTTTCAAATTAACGATGTGTCGACATAGGTATTTTACATCTTATATTTAAATAGCTAGGGACGGAGTCAAGGAAGAACCGGTAAAAAGAATGCGCAAAGCTTGCAAAAACAAAAGGATTTGTAGGACTATATTGTGCTTCAACATTAATTTGTGTTCGAAAACTATAAACACACACACGCACATATATATATATATATATATACTTTATGTACGAAATCAAACTGAGATGCATTTAAATATACAAATTATGAGCAAAGATATATAATACCAGGGCCTCCCTGGCGGATACATTAGGCTCTGGGGCTCCATAGTTGCACTTCTGATACCGTTCCAGTGTTTTCAGCATGCTGCTAGAGTGAAAAATAAGCAACATTGGAGCAGAATAAGTATACATTTATAAAAAATTTAAAAAAAAACTTAAATCACACAAATTTCAAGAGGTTAAAGGCATGATTTTGCAAAAATTCACACAAAATTCAAGAGAAATAAAAATGAACCTGAGAGGTACCAAAAATGGAATTGCACATTATCCAGGGGTATTCTCATAGCATCTCTTTGGGATTGTCAGTAATAAACTTGTGTAAAATTGCGGAGACAAATAGTAGTAAATAAACCTTAATGATGAAATATTACAGAAACCTCCCTTGTAACTGGATACAAGGCTGTTTTAGATGAAACCAAACACTCAAAAAAATTATCAAATGAAGCAAGCAAAAAATAGGATATCTTGTTATTTAAGTCAAATATCACTGACAAAATCCAAAAGATCTGAGAGTAAAGCTGGGGAGAGAAGGAAAAAAAAAATCTGTAATTTTAGTGATTGTAAACTAGAAAAAATTAAAAGCCTTATCTTTGATTCACAAAAGAACAAATTAAGGAAGCCAAATCAAGAAACAGAGAGAACAAATCAGCTCCATTAAGCTTAGAAATTTGTCACAATATTGGAAATTAGGGCTTCTAAGTTTAGGGATACATATCCCTATACAATTTTTCCTTAAAAAAAAAAGAGAGAAATTTGAGTTTTTATCTTCAATGAATCAATTGTATTAAGATCTTTAAATGGGATTTTTCACTATGAAGAAAAAAACCTAAAGGAAGAGAGTTGATGAACAGGAAAAAAAACAAAGAAAAAAACCCTAAAAAGTTTGAATCTTGAAAGGACTAAAAAACCTAAATTGGGGGGGAAATAGAGATTTTCACAAGGAAAGGCAGGGTCTTGCAAAGATCAGATTTTAAAACAAATCTTTGTATCATTAAAGTCTAAAAACATCCTTAATACTCGAGAAGATCAACAAAATGAACCGAAAAAGTGAAGAAGATTAAAGAAAAATTGAAGATAATTGCTTCATTTAATTTAGAAATCATCAGAGTATACTGGATCGGACCATTTTGTGATCCAAATTGTTACAAAAAGACTGATTCTTGGAAGAGAGAAAGAGAGAGAATGAGAGAGAGAGAGAGAGAGAATCAAAGCCGGATTTGCAACACAAGCTGCAGAAAAAAAAAATCAACATAAATATAGAAATGATCTTCTTTTCATGGTTTCCTCTTGCAGATCTAACAAAACCCACAAGCACAAAGCCCTATAAAACCCAAAATATTCACTAAAAAGGCAATACAAGCTCTCCCACAACACCAAAAAAGATAATTTGCTTTTCTCTCAATTTTCCCCATCAAAGCATGAATTTTTTTTTAGATCTCAAAATCGAAAAACAAGAATCTTGTAGCACAAAGAGAGAAAAGAAAGAAAAAAAAAAAGAAAAAAGAAAGCTCCAAGATTGTGATAATATACATGGATATGGGTGATACAAGTGCAGAGATATGAAGGGTTGGTGTTTGTTTGTATTTATATACCTAGAGCTACTGCAAAACTCGTACAGCTTTCCCCTATTGGAGAAGATGATCAAAGCAACCTCAGCATCGCAAAGAACAGATAGCTCATAAGCTTTCTTCAAAAGGCCATTCCTTCGTTTTGCAAAAGTCACTTGCCTGTTGATCTTGTTCTCTATTCTCTTCAGCTCAACTCTCCCTCTTCCCATCTCTCTCTCTCTCTCTCTCTCTTCACAATCACTCAAACTCACAAAAAACACAAAATTCTTTTACTCTTTCTTTTTCGTGTTTTTCTAGTACCACCTTCTTTATATATACATACAACAACATATATGTATATATATATGTAGGTACAACTTTTATCACGTATGCATAGGTAAAGTCAGAAGAGAATAGTTGAAGTGGTAGTAGTAGTATATATGAGCATGATCCCATGATTTTTTTATTCACACAACTAGATTTTTCTTTTTTACTATTAATTATTTTACTTTCTTTTTTACTTGGGGTTGGATTATTTTGGTTGGGCACTTGCTATCGTAAGATATGCAAAAACATGAACTTAAGATGATTATCGATGGTTTTGAGGTTGTGGGGGTAAGAAATTTTTACCTATTTAGGTTTGATCCGACGGTAAGAAATGGGAACCATGAGGGTGAAAGGACGACGGTGAAAAAAGCTCCCAACTTGGGGGTGGGGTGGGATGGGAGGGGGGAGAGAGAGAGAAGAGGAGGAAACCTTAAAACCGATGGGTAATATGAATGCAAAGTGCTACGTGTCAGTATCCAATGTGGTATGAGACTGAAAAAATTTTCTTGAGAGGACACTCATGACCAAACCCTAAAGAACCTCAAGACTTTAATTTGTTTGATTACAATGATACGCTCAAAGTGCCATAGGAATTTTTGTACCAATATCAATTGGCACTCTTTCTAGAATTATTTATTCAATTAGCTTCCTGGGTAATATATATACCTATATATATATATATGAAAAATAATAGATGTTTCATTTCTAACAAGGTCAAATTGTTTCCAACATTTATTTGTGTGTGTGTGTGTGTGTGTGTCTATATGTGTGTGTGTGTGTGTGAAAATATATTCTTCTTGTCTCATTCTTTAGTGGGTTTAATTAAATTGAGAAAAAAGTAATTATGTTGATTTAATGGAATAGTTGTGGTTATTCTTTTTCAAAAGAAGTGCTTTTTGGGACTTTTTGGAAATGGATCTCGCCAATATGTTGCATCAACACAATGAGCAAAAAGCTAAGGATATTAGATTACCAAATCTAGTAATCGACCCACTTGTATTATGAATATGAATGTACATAACATTTTTCTTAATTGTATACACATATAACAATAAGACCACTTCACTAAAAATAATTTCAAATGAGTCCGTTTAATATTATCCCTTTAAGCAACACTAATCAGGATTTAAATTCTAAAGCTGTGAATTGAGCAATTAAATTAATAGGATGATTCTCATATTGAGCTTCTACAGTATTGAATTCGGATTAGTCGATCAATGTGTCAAAAACCGAGTGGTTAAGAGAAGAAAAAAAAATTATTCGCATATGTTTTGATTGTTTCGGTTTAGAGAATGTGACATTTTACTCCTATTGCTCTCAAAAGTACTGCCATCTGCAATTCCATGTGAAATTTGCAAGATTTAATTCATCTTAGCTAAGACAAGTTGCCTAATATAGGCAATCTAAAACATGAAAACTCAACAATCACAATGAAAAATTGTTTAGACAAATTGTTACACACAATGATCATCCATATTTAGGATTTTTTTTTTTTTTTGTGGTGATAATGATTAATCATGTGTGACAAATCAAGGTGTTCACGTTATATATGTTTGTTCAATTGAATTACTTTACTAACCAAAAAAGTTGGGACTCCAAATGAGAAGCCGTAAATGGCCAAATTAGTTAAGGATGTTTTATTCTTCTTTTTTTTTTTTTTTGGTTTCCCGTAAGGTATATCCTGGGCCTTTGGCCCAAACTAATCCCCACCGCAGCACTGCATGTCGGGCCCAATTGGGGGCGCTGCTCCCACCAAGGTATTGCTGCGTTCCCTGGTCTCGAACCCGAGACCTCAGGTTAAGCCAGGAGAGTCCCATTCCAACTCACCTCCCAAATTGATCTATGAGAAATTAAGGTAGAGATATTAATCATATAAAAAATGTGAAATTTAATTGCCAATTTCTTCGATATTGACATTTGAAGTTGTCGTCGTAATGTATAAGTAAGAAATTGGAAAATGAAAATAAAAATCAATCGAACTACGAAAATTCTGGATGAAGTATTTATTGTTTAGCAAATTTTGAAAGATTGTGCGTTGAATTAATGAATCTGACCCTTACAAATTGATCAAAGCTAGTTACTTGAACGTAACAAATTATAAATGCATTTGTTACATACGTGAATGAACCACATGAGATGAATGGCTTTATTGTAGCATGGAAAAAAAAAATCAGTAATTATTTAGTAACGAAACTCATTCTCGAGTCATTACTTACATATATAAGCTAACATAAGCTAACGATGGATAAACTGATTGTCAATAATAACATATAAAATTTTCCGTAAAATTATGAATTAAGATATGACGAAGTTGCGGGCTCTATTATAGAAACAACACCAACATATTATAATTGAAACAACAATTTATTCTTGTTGATTTGTTCAAATTAATTAAATCAACCGCTTTCATCTTTTATATGATACACACATATCAGGCCACACATGCAGCTATAAGGGTTAGAATCCTCAGTAATACGTACCCCTCACGCCACTTAAAATAAGGGCTTAACCAGATTAAAAATAAAGTATAAATTGATCATGTGTGTGTGTGTGTACACGCGTGTGTGCACCTTAGTCTTGTATAGGAAAAACAATACACCAATCCAAAATCCGCCAAATAAAAACACAAAAAACTTGAATTCAAGATTACATGACCTAGCCACTGGGTGGTAGCTCAGTGGAGGGGTTCAAACCTAGTACAATTGAGGTTCTAATTTCAAATTCTCTTATCCTATCCTCTTTTCCTTTGGATGAGAGCGTGTATATAGCGTTTCGATTGATATCTATAGGGTGTAGTGAGTTAATTATATAAAAAAAATTGCATAACCTAAGCCTAGCGCTTAAATTAGGATAAGGGGTTGTTTAGGAAAATGGGGAGATATGTTTTTGAAGCAGTCAAAAGGATTCACCAATTAAGTTAAAGCAGCTTCATTTCTTTTGACTTTTGTGTTATATTGTTAGCCAATAGCCTTTTGACACGTGTGCTCGGACTTAATTAAAACTCAGTCAAATGAAGACCACGTCAGCAGAAAAATATAGGCCCAACAAACAATGGTCGTTCGCAATTTGCAGGAAATGTATGACACCTGATTATAGCACCAATTTTCCATTTTGCTTTTCCATTATTATGAAGAAATTAAATAAATGCTAACAGTATAATTAGCGATTTTTAGCGTTAATGATAAGATTTATTGTTTTACCCAAACAGTATATTTCTTCTCATAATTTTGTTTAGTTAAAATTTTGACCCCGACAATTTTGTTCATTCTCTTATTAGCCAAACACGACCTAACCAGTGGGAATTAAGTGTTGAAAACTAAATGATTATTAATGGCTTAAATTATGATTAGAACAATAATCCCTTGGGACTAGTATGTTTAACGTAAAAAAGAATAACAGATTAGCTTATAAATATATAGAATAAAATTAAAGCTCGTGATTACATAATTTATCATTCTAAGCTGAAACTTTTTGTACTAAATGTAGCGTTACATGACAGCTTAGCATACAAAGATTTAAGTAAAACGTATAATAGAATCACTACACTGAGAGCATGTTAAATTGACTCGGTCCATATATATATATATATATATAGAGAGAGAGAGAGAGAGAGAAGTCAATTCCATACATGCTAATTAGTCGGTGCATTGAAGAGTTTAAAGTTAAAATAAGCACTAAAATTTGCCCAAGTTTGAGCTATTTCAATATATGGCTTGCAATTGGTATCTTAGCTAAATAATATTTCTAATTGAATCCACACTTTCTCGCATCTCCTTCTTCTTTATACTTGCATCAATCATGTCAAACTTGAAAAATGTGGCACATGTGTACAAATTTTATCAGAAATTGATCGAAAAAAGGCATGTGTTTTGCACGTGACCTAATCAAATGAGAATTTGTATTTTTGGCCATTCTAAACATACGTGGCATCTCATTTTACCAAATCAACATATGTGCACAACCTCAACAAATGCCTTTTTTCTTTTAAAAAAAAAAAAGATAAGATAAATTCCCTATTTAACACATGAAATATTTTCTTCCAATTTTTTTTTATGTGGCATTTATTATTATTATTATTATTATTTTTAAAATAAAAGGCATGTATTGAGATTGTGCACATATTTAATTTGAAAATGGGAGGACACGCTTATTCAGAATGATCAAAAAACACAAAATTCGTATACATAATTCTACGCTTACCCCATAGCTAGCTACTTATGACTTCCACTTGTGATCTAAAAGAAAGGGCCCATGATTTCAACTGACTTCACACCAACTTTCACATTTGTGCAAGTCCATAATTGAAGAGTTACCATTTAAAGGTTCACTTTGTTTCATATTTTCAACACGAAAAAAGAAAAAGAAAAAGATCATAAATTTCACTTTCGCCCCTCGACTATAATCACATTGTACTCCCATTCTACCAACAAAATATAATTTATTTTTCAATTTTATAACGTCCTTTCTTTCCAATACACATTAAAAATATTATCGAAGTTTAAAATGTTAGAGATTTTAAAATTTCATATATGATTCGTGTTAGTAATATCGAGAGTTTTGAGATCTAACTCTTTTAGTACCAGTGCTCCTTGGCTTCGTCTCTGCTTGGATGAATGTATTAATAATATCGAGAGATTTGATATCCAACTCTTTTAGTACTAGTCATTCTTGACTTCGTCTCTACGTGTACAAACGTATTAATAATATCAAGAGATATGATGTCCAACTCGTTTAATCGGTCCTCCTCAACCTCATCTCTGCATGTACGAACAACGTATTAACAATAGGAAAAATTACACTGACCACCCTTGAGGTTTGGTTGATTTACGCAAAACCCCCTACTTTTTCAAAAATTACCAAAAACCCCCTAAGGTTTCAAAAATATTACAAACTTATTTGAATTTTCGAAAATACCCCTTCCCCTTTTTTGGGTGATTTACATTGACCACCCTGAGATTAGGCTAATTTACGAGAAACCCCATGTGGTTTCAAAAATTACCAAAAATCCCCTGAGGTTATACTCATATTACAACTAGCACCTATTTAGGTTGACTTATCAACAATATTAATTCTTTTTTTTTTCCCTCTGTAATATTGTTATTATAAAATTTTCATTTAATAGATTTGAAACAAAAATGTGATTACTTATTCAAATAAATATTTCGAATTTAATGCTATGAATTAATACTAAATATACGTAATATGTGCTAAATTTATATTTGAGAAAAATATAATTATATGCATCGTATATATCCATTATGTGAAATGAGAAATATAAACATTGATTGAAATAAAAAATTGAAATTAAATAATACACTTGAAAACTTTATTTAGCTTGAAGACTCTAACTCATTTCTCTTAAAATTTACTCCGTATTAGCGATAATATAACATACTTGATGTGTTGGTAGATACCTTTAATGCATTAAATTCAAAATATTTATTTGAATAAATAATCACATTTTTTTTTCAAATCTATTACATGAAAATTTTATGATAACAATATTACAGAGAAAAAAAAAAATTTAATATTGTTAATAAGTCAACCTAAGTAGGTGCTACTTATAATATTTGTATAACTTCGGGGGGGTTTTGGTAATTTTTGAAACCATAGGGGGTTTCTCGTAAATTAACCCAATCTCAGGGTGGTCAGTGTAAATCACCCAAAAAAAGGGAAGGGGTATTTTCGAAAATTCGAATAAGTTTGTAATATTTTTAAAACCTTAGGGGGTTTTTGATAATTTTTAAAAAAATAAGGGGTTTTTCGTTAATTTATCAAACCTCAGGGGTAGTCAGTGTAATTCGCCCTTAACAATATTGAGAGATTTAAGATCCAACTCTTTTAGTACCAACTCTTCTTGGCTTCGTCTTTGTGCGTAAGTACAATTTTGATGAAACTTGATGTGGGGACAAAAATGAAATGAAAGGCACAAGAGGCTCACCATATAAAGCTAAAGCTCAAGGCTGGAAAATATGGCCCATTGCCCCTGTGCAAATTAACAAGAATTCGTATTTTGGCTCATCAGCCAGTATATATTGTAAGCTAGCAAAGACAAGATATATGAAATTATAAGATCACATTTTTGGTAAAGCAATTCTCATTACTTGTTTCTGCCCATTCTCGAAAGTTACTTCTCACAATTACCAAATTCATATATATGATGCCTCCAGTTTTTGTTCTTTTGATTTCAAAAAAAAAAAAAAAACATGCATTGTGTGAGGTGAAGTAAAATTTATTTATTCCCTTCAGTACCCTAAAAATTAACTATTTTACCCACTTGCTCTTTATGGGTCGATTTCAGAATTCATAATTGCTGCATTCGTTGGTTTTCAGTTTTTTTTTTTTTTTAATGATACATTTATCAATCCCACACTACAAGAAAAAGTAATATTAGTGATGAGATATGAAAGTGACAAAATAAAAGTTGTCACTAATAACTGTATTAAGTGACAACACCTTCTATTTTGTTATTAATTAAGTTTTTTAAATGACAACAATATTTATCTTATCACAATATGTTCTTAATGGTAACAAGGATTAATATTTTAATGACAATAATTAATAATTAGTAACGCACTTATAGTGACAATTTGGTGACAAAAAAAATCGTGATTAGGATTTTGTGATAATATTTCATTGTCACTAAGTTGCCACTATAAATGTCTCACTAATTATCAATTCTGCACCATGTTGTCGCCTTTTTACACTACGTTGTCACCATTAATATTGTATAATTATATTTTGTGATAACATAATTTTATTATTACTAAATGCACATAATAATCAATGATAATTTTTTTATTATCACATATTGTATTGTCACTAGTTTATTCGTTTTCTGTAGTGCCAATAACGCATACTTGTTATTATTCATTTCATTATAATTTTCTGTAGTGCCAATAACCCTAGCACTTCATTTTCCTAAGCCTATAAGGACGGGATACATGCATGCACATTGGACCGACAACCCTGGACAGTTTTTAAAATTAACTAGGAGGGGAAAAAATCAACCTTTTTTTTTGTAAGTTTTGTTTCATTTAGCTTATTTGACTGTGAACACCATCAACATATATAATGTAATTAGGTACTGTTACATATATAATATTAGTGTTATTATGAATAATTATGCGTGAGTTACTAAATAACCAAACCATATGGATGCAAAAAGTACTTTAGCCATCAATTATGTTACTATATATAATTGGCTTAAGCACCCGGCTTGCAAATAAAAGTTGGAAAAGGACAACTAAAATTAGTAGAAAAAAGATTATGGAAGATTTGATTAGGTAGACGAAAGCAAAAGAAAGTGGGGGAAATATACGATTATAGAGGAGTTGAGGGGGTACCAAGCAAATTTTGATGGAGATTTTTTATGGGTACTAGTGGTAGAGTTATAAATGATGTGGGGGCCACAAGGGGTACCGTACATATTGCTTATCAGACTTATTAACGTTAAACAAAGCAGACACTTTGGGCCTCAGCCATTATGACACGTGGACCTTATGCCATTTTTGGAAAATTCACTTTAAAGTAAGTCATATCCAATTGAAAATATGGGGTCACCCATAAATATGAGTCTTATCACTTCAAGGGGAAATTTTTATTCGCATCGAATTCGGCCACACCACGACTAATTAGGTGGTGAGTGTTTTACACTTATGATGTGATTGGTGTACAGTTTAGGGAGAGTAACCAATCATATGATAAGTGTATTAACACTTGCTATATAATTGGTTGGGTGCGGCCAAGTCGGGTTTGGGCAAGAATTTTCCCACTTCAAGAACATCAATTATATACTTCTCTCTCTCTCTCTCTCACACACACACACACATTCTCTCTCTTTCTCTCTCTCTATACATATATATATATATATATATATATATATATATGTCTACAAGAAGATCAATTATACGCTTGACTCTGCTAAACGCCACTCTCTACGCACACACCCCTCACTCTCTCTCTCTCAATTAGTGTTGCAATATACTGCAAATACAGAGTACTTGACTGAAAAAAGCAACAGGAAATAATTTAGATGTTGGCCGTTCATAATCTCTCCTCATATAACAAATTTGGCAATAAAATAGATCATCTTCAAAACTTTAGGTCATTTGAGATAATTTAGCGTTACACAAATTGCAGGCGTACATTAATTCAGTTTGTTTTTTGACAGTTTGAAAAATAGTACAATAATATTTGACAAGAAATAACTAATGGACAATCAAAAGTGAAATTTGTACTTTATTGAACCATATGTGAAGTCTATACTTTATTATTTTTCATGAAAAATCGAAACTCTAGCCAACCGCATAATGAAACTGCTAGTCATATATATATATATATATATATATATATATATATATTTATTGTTAAAATATATTGAAACGACACTATAAATTAGATCAGATGTGTTGTTGCTAAAAGTCCAGATGTGGGTACCTATTCACAAGTTTTCGTAACTCAATTATAGATGTCTGACCATAAGAGATTTAATCTTTTCGAACTAAAATGACTTACTAGAGGCTTTTCTTTTCACACATCATGTTATGAATATATTTTGGTGTAATTATTGCCAAGTAGTTATGGAAAATAAATGCGAATAGGAATTCAATTTGGGATGTGTTTAAGGATAAAGACAATGGTCCCAAAAGCGAAAATGAAGAAAAAAAAAATTAAGAATGAGGAATGTTATATATCGGAGGTGTCCGTATCAATAATTCATATGCTCATAATAAGTGAGCTGGTTATGAAAGGAACCTGAGGTCAGATGACATGTTACATCTGATGGCTCTTTCGGCCACTTGCTACTCAAACTATAATTCCACTGCCCTTTTTTTCATAACCATTTTTCTTTTCTTCTTTTTTTACTATTTCTGCACATTTTTTAAATTGCGGCACTCACAAAAATTCATTATTCAGTCTTTGAATTTGTCACTCCCCAAGTCTGCGAGTCTGTTGGATGCAAGAATTGCCTACAAATTCATCGAGTGCATCATGTTATTCAGTTTTTGAATTTGTTGACTCGCGAGCTTGTTGGACGCGAAAGTTGCCTTCAAACCCATAACCCATCGAGTGCATCCTGTTATTCAGTTTTTGAATTTGTTATGCCCCGGGCTCGCGAGCTTGTTGAACGCAAGAATTACCTCCAAACCCATTGAGTGCATCATGTTACTCAGTCTTTGAATTTGTCATTCCCTACCCTTGTTATTTAGTCTTTGAATTTGTCATGCCCTACCTCCAAACCCATCGAGTGCATCCTGTTATTCAGCCTTTGAATTTGTCATACCCTGACTCCCACAAGCTCGCGAACCCGTTGGAAGCAATAATTGCCTCTAAACCCATCGAGTACATCATGAAATTGAGCTATAAACAACTAATTGCCCAAAAAGAGATATCCGGTAAATGCTCTTGAGTTATTGAGCAAGGCTCATAAGGCTCAAAAGTTTTTCTTAATTGGATTCTCAATATGGAACGGGGTATTACAGAATTGAGTAAAAATAAGAACAATTAACTTCTGGCAATTTAATATACATGTATGTGTGTGTGTGTATCATTATCTACAATTTGGTGGCTTTACTACCAACACAATTGTAGGTTTAGTTAGCCAATATACGCAGGGCTAATGGAGAGTCAAAGCTATTTTGATATGAATTGCATCACTTATAAACGGCAAAACACAATTTAATGCTCCAAAAATTGAAGCAATTAAACAGTTCCCACCAAGTATGGTTCTGGTCATCAATTAATGAATTTTGAAGTTCCCGTATATGTCTGTGCTATTATACTATTATTTGACTTTTTGTATCATGGGACTAAGGTTATGTTTGGATAAAATGGTAGGTTGTAGATAGAGAGTATTTCAAAAATGATTCTTCACTGAATTAGTGTTTTTGTATATTCAAGAAGCATACATACAGTAATTGTATTGATAATTTTTTGTGTCTAAATGTTGAAATTACATTATTATAGTAAAAAAAAATGGTTGATAATCAATTCATTAAGGAAAAAATATACTTTGCCCCCTTGTACGTGCTATGCTATTTGTAACACTTATCCCCCTATACTATCTAAAACATCACTTATCCCCTTGAAATTAATTACCCTAATTTCTAGTGACAAAATGACCCTCTATTTCATTATACATATATTTTATCTTATTATTTTTATATCAATATTTTTGTAAATAGTTATTAATTTATAATTTTTTCTTAGTACAGTATATTTTAAAACTCTTAAATATCTCTCAATTTAAAAATGTTCATTTCTCAAGTAAAGCATGTATTTATGTATATTTTTAATTAAAATTAAATGATTAAAATAAAATATAAATAAATTATTTTTCGAATAACTTTATATTAATTAGTTATGCATAGTTGATTGATGGAGTATTTTACTATCAACATTTTGAAAATAAAACACTTTAAACAATTTTACTTAATTAGTTAATATTAATTATTTATAAAATTTAATTATATTGCACTATAATTTAATTATTTATTATTCTTTATGATATACATGTTTTAATTGATGGATGAACATTTATAATTGAGGAAATTATTTGACATTATCAAAATATAATTTACTAAGAACAAAATAAAACCAATTATTAATTTCCACCAATATAAATATAATAAGACAAAGCATACATATGATATAATAAGGGTAATTTTGTCATTAATATTTAGGATAGTCAATGTTAGGGGGGTAAATGATATTTTCTAGAGTACAAGGGGTAAGTGTTACAAATGATATAGTAAAGGGGGCAAAGTGTAATCTGCCCATTAATTAATATTCAATAATTTACAACTAAGACTATTGTGAAACATTAATAACAAATAATTGTGTCTGTGCTTTTGGGTGGGCCGGATTCAGACCCCGGACATTTACATTTCTTAATATGTATTTCTTGGGCTTTACGGCCGGGCGTGGCCTACAAATCACTTTTTCTGGCCCAATCTATGTTGTTGATGTATGTTATGATCTTGGGCTACTCAACAATTTGTGGCCCATCTTGTATAACCTTCACGGTCATCTTAGTTTCAAAAAATAATTTGTATGGAACTCTCTCTCACACACGCATGCGCGCGCGCACGCGCACACACACACATATATATATATATTGATAATATCAACTCAAAATACCTTATAAATGTTAATCAAAAAGCCACACAAGCGCGCACACATTTGTTGCGGGGAGTCCCTATGTATATACTATATACAAATTTATGTAGGACAATCTTTTGCCGTGGATAAATTTAGTTCCTCACGCCTAAGCCGTTCTTTGACATAAGAAATATAACTTGTAGCTTTGTTATCCACATGTTCATCTCCTCCACCGCCGCTGGGGCCATGAACATAGCCGTCGCTAGACCTCCCAAAACCTACCCCATCGTCTTTTACAGACACCGTCTTCGCCGCCACCGACATAACCGGCTTTGGCCTCGTGGTGGCGGCCGACGGGGGCTTGGCGGCGGATTGATAGAAGGACAATATCAGCTTGCTTTTCATTAAGCTTCCTTGTTTGTGGCTTGCTAGTTCCATTGGTTTTCAGTGTGAGAAACAAGAGAAGTATGTGTGTGTTGCATATCCTTCTTAGACTAGTTGTTCTGTTATATAGAAGGGTGTGGTTGAGATAGAAGTGAATCTTATTCTTCTAGTTGGAATGTGGTCCGATGGCTTATTAGCTCAATGTTATGGAAGAGTTGACTAGCTAATTATTGATATATTCTTGAGTACGTATATATTTAATTTGATTTTGATGGCTTTGTAAGATATGAATGTTGTTATGGATATTGTAAATAACTTGCAAGGGGATAGACAGGAATAAAGCTCTTCAATAGATTAATACCCGAGTCCTTTACACGTGTATGGTTTCCTCAACTGTATTACATTTTCTCCTCCACTTATCAATATGCATCACGTGTATTAATAAACAGTTAAGATATAGAAAGAGAATCTTTAAAAAAATTTCTATATCATAAGTGTGTTACTTTCTTCATTTCAATCGCTTATCAATACACATATAGCGTGTATTGAATATGTGGCATAATTATGTAGCAGAAGATCTGAAGTGTATCACATGTATACGTCCCTGTGTGGACTTGTTTCAAATGTGCAAGTAATACATAACCAAATATTTGTCACAAAAAGATACGCCTTATCGACTGCAGTACTTCATTAACACACATCGAACAAGCAAGAACAAATGTTTGGTAACTTCACCCTCTAGGCATAGTTGACATCAGGTTTGAAAAAACAAAAAAAAAAAAACGAGACGAATTTGCTAAAAAAATCCTAAAATTTACTCCCACATGAATGTGAGAGTTTGATGAGATCCAGTAGTGGATGATCCCTCATGGCCTTGCTGAAACATTTCAGCGAAATTTGCAGTAGATGCATCACTTTCAGCTGCAGACACTGTAACACCTTTGCTTTCTTCACCAAAATGATTGTACTGGCCCAAACCACCATAGTGCAAGTCATGAACATGGTTCAGCCCAAACTCCCGAGTTACGGGAGGGGGCGGTCCCGATGACAGAAGAGAGAGAGCACGATCAGTGCCGACAACCTCGTGATTCAACCCGTCACAGAACATCTTCTGGCTGTGACTGCTGCTGCTGCTTCCCAGTGCACCAGCATTCGTATGATCGAGAAACGAGTTCTGTCTCTCAATGTAGTGCTTCATCTGATCCTGTTGTTGCTGCTGATGATGATGATTGGTGTACAGTACTATGTCGTTTTCGGGTTTAACAACCCCGTGGGCCCACGAGGAGCTCGGGTGGATTTGCGGGCTACTGAAGGAAAGAAGTCTTGTGCCAGGCGTGACGCTTTGTTGGGTGGGGAAAACCAGTCCGGGGTTGCGGGATAGGGTGTCAGGCTGAGGCTTCCTTCGCCTCCGATTGTGGCCATCGAGCCGTTTTCTGCAGCTTCGTTTTCCTTCGTCAAACTCAACAAGTGAATGAAACCTAGAAATAAGATGTGATAAGGTGACTCAGCATTCCAACATGGTGCATAATCCCTCAAACCGCCAGACTAATCGAAAAGGTTAATCAATTTAGCCACACGGTGGGACCATCATGCATGGTCCCGACAAAAAGCTATGAATTTCACCAGATACCGTATCTCAGTGGCATTGTAAATGGGGAATGAATGTCAGAAAACAAAGATCAAATTTTTATGTTTTCCCTTTGGAAGAGCATGTCTAGCCAACAGAAAGGCCAAAGAGCATTCCAATCCTTGTACTGCATGCAATATTACTAAATTCTAAAAGAATTCACAAGAACAGCATTACCAACATGACAAATAATGTGACAACTCAAGAAAATCAGCAAACATTCCACAACCGATGAAGATAAGAGTTTTGACGTTTACCGGCTGCACTGTTGGCAGAAGCGCTGCTCGCGACCCCCAATCATGACCTTAGGGGTCTTCGAGTGAGCTTCGCACACTTTATGCCGGCGGTGATAGTCTCTACATAGGCTTAAATCAGCGGTACACCCATCAACCAAGCAATGAGCTACTTGAGTAACGTTTCCAGGCGCCTTGGCCCTTTTGGACGAACCAGAAAAGGATGATGACGATTCCATTTTGACGGTTGGGATCCAATACTCGACAGTTTCCAACTTCTTCACTACTAAAAACTTAGTCTACAAGATTATTTGCACTTCTCGTTCGCGAGATAAGAATCTAGTCTATTTGTGACAACATTGCAAATCAAAACCGATCAATTGCAAATCAGCCTTTCCTGCGCAAGTTACAACTTTTTCGTACTCGTTATCCTCTTTACCCTTACCAAGATTAGTCCAGCCATGCTCATCAACCTGTAGAGGCATCATGTATGTCAAGAAAGCAGACGGTTTGAGGATAAGCAAGACAACAGCATGAACATGGTACAGATATACTTTGTAGCTCAAAATATTGAACAAATAACAAAGAAAGAGATATGCCAATCTAATCCTATAAGGGCTAAATTGAGTAATAGCTATGTCCTAACACGACTTTAAAACTTGAATATTGGCAAAAAACTATGTATGTTACTAGTTCGAGCAAATTAGTGAACTGAGTTAACATGTTAGGCATAAAACTGTCATCTTGAACTTCATCAACAGAAAACACAAACATGTGTGTGTGTGTGTGAGAGAGAGAGAGAGAGAGACAATCCAGCATAAAGACTTGGTTTTTCCCCAACCTTAGATTTTATTTAGAGTCCAACAGCCCATTTATCCCACTAATTGCAGGGACAAAAGCCATAAGAGGACCTAAAGTTTCAGTGTTTTCGAAACTGTAAATTTATAAACTCCATTATCAAACCCTCAAGCACCATCCACTCACCCAACAAGAACCACAGTAATTGAAAGGGCAGACACTAAATCAACGCAGGAGAGATGATTCAAGAAATTCATAGTGTCATTATTCATGAAATTGGCAGGCCATTTTATTCAAGATAACTTAAGAAAAAACCATAGATTATCACAAATTAATAAGCTAAAACAACTGTCAATCATTCATTCATAGACATAGAAAACCAAAAACCAAAAAGAAAAAAAAAACAAAAAACAAATAGAAAGATTCGGTGTAAAATATGCTGGCACCGTCCACTTGAAGAGAAAAACAAGAATTGTTAATCATTCAAAGAAATGACGGCAAAAATGGGAAAGGTCAAACTTTGTTTCATCTATCAGAGTACGAAAAATGAAAACAGTATAAAATCAGTAGACCTATTACAAAAAAAAAGAAAAAATGGATGCTTTTGGAATTTGAAGTAAACACAACATAGAAAATACAACAAAAAAAGTCTTTTTACGTATAATTTCATACCACTGTTAAAACACCTTAAAAAATTTAGTCCTTAGTGGGGGTTTAATGATAAAGACTCAAAGAGAGAGACAGAGAGAGAGAGAAAGAGGGGTTTGGGTCCTTTGGGAGCTGTACCTCAGCAATGAAGCCAAAACAGTCCGCCCAAAACTTGACAAGCAAAGTACCAAAGAAAGTGAAATAGGAAAACGAAGAGGGCGAAATGCACATAAATTGAAAGAAAGGCATATTAACATACAAAATTAAAAAGGTAAAATGAAATTGAAGAGGGTATAAAATATAGTTACAGACTAACTCATTTTTCTCAGCCATTCAGTCTCTGACAGCCACTCCATTATAGATGGATCGCTAGCTAGAGTGGCAACTGCCAAAGGGTATTTCTCTGTGTGTGCGTGTGTGTGAGAGAGAGCAAGCAGTAGTAGGTGTTGCAGCAGGCGAGTATGGGATAGGAGATGGGGGTTGTGAAATGTGTGTACAATAATAGAGCATAAATGAACAAGAAGCTGTGAGATAACTGAGAACCAAAGAGGCTCTAGTGTGCCTATATGGGGGAATTATTGGGACTAGAACAAAGAAGAAAAAACATATAAAAAAAAAAGAAAATTAAAATAAGAAATTTACCAGTTTCAACAATTTATTCACCTTCCTTTTTCAGGCTTGTAACCCTGTAACAAGTAATTAAAAAATACATTCTTTTGACAGATTAAAAAAATAAGCTAAAAGATTAGGGGCCAAACCATAAAAAAGAGAAAAAAAACGAGTGGCAAAGAAAGGGACAGGGTGTTTGTAGCTTTCGGTCCTTAGATTTATTTATTTGTTTTTGTTCAAAAAAATAGAACTAATAATTCTTTATAAGTTGTGAAAAATCTACAGTTCTTGATGATATATTTTATAATTCATTTATGCTAAAAAAATTTACCATAAAAGTAAAAGAATGATCCACCGAGAACAAAACCCTAAACAAGCAAGTGCTTCTCATCATAATAATAATAGCAATAGTATTGTATCAAAATAAATAAATAAATAATAGTAGTAGTAGTTGCAGCAGCAACAGTCCGAGGGTTGTTCGTGTTCAAGTTCCAATACAAGATGAGTAAAAAAATTTCAATCAACCTAAATTATTCAGAAACGAGTTATCAAGTACCAACAGCAAAATCTGCCGGAGACAGAACTATAATTCCTCTCACTAATTTTAACTCTTGTAGTTTGATGCTTATTGGAATAACCAAAACATTGGGGATCGTATTATTATTTGATTATTTCTAGTTGCCTAGTGTGGGAAACGATGGGGGCAGCTTCATTTCCTAGATTCACAAGTTCAAAAATGTGAATTAAATTATATTTATCTTTAAAAATAATAAATGACAAGAAAAAAAAACATGTTTGCCTCGTACGTTACATGTTAAACATGCTTCCTTTGCTGCCAAAAAAAAAAGAATCCCAAAAATGTGGCAATATCACAACCACGTGTTGCCGCATCATCACCTCTACATCACAACTTATAAACAATATTTTTATGCCTAATAATATTCAAAGATTTGAGCTCAAACTGAATAAAATTCGAGGCGAGTTTGAATAATTTGATAATTTAATACATATATACTTTACAAGTTTTTAACTAACTGAGTTGTGTTCGAACAAGAATTGATATCTTATCAATAGAGAAACGCATCCAAACTCAATTTATTACGCCTAGCAAGTTAATTTGTTCGAACCCACTTTTAATCATCATATTAAATGAAGTTCTAGTTACTAACTTGATTCATTTTCTAGGCCAAGTTATAAACTTCTGTATTTCCTTCTTTGTTGCTTGTTTTTCCCCCCTCAATTGACGTTTATGGATTTTGTACAAAAATTAAAGAAGAAAATTAATAACGATAATATTATCTATAGGTTAATCACTTAACATAAATTTCTAATTATGTTCCCCTAACTCTCTCTCCTCACTCCATTAATGATTAGAAAGGCATGTAACGAAAAAAAATCAATGAATGCATTTTTAAAATTCAAAAATGATAGATATTTTGAAATTATATATATATATATAATATATATATTAAAGGGGAATGGAATTGTGAGTGAGTACTTTAGCATCATAGGATAAATCTAAAGAAGAAAAGCATTTGGAACCTTAATAGGTAAATTAAAAGGTTAATAATGTAAAGTTAAAGCAAGTGTGTTTACTGTTTAAGAGCATGCCCCACATTTGTTTCCTGCAAGTATGATATGAATGGAGCCTTTATACAATCTACCTACGTATCATAATTGCATACGTAAAACAGTTCCACAGACCTGGGTAGATTAATAAAATAGTGTGGTCCACACAAGAAGGGGGTCCTTATGCCAACTTATATATATATATATATATATATATTATTGATTAGTTATTCTTTATTATCTATTACTACAAAAAAATATCCTATTCATTGATGAAAAATTGTGAAGGAGAGATCATTCCACCACGGATTTTAAGGTATCTGTGATGTCAATGACGGAATCTAATATAAGCGGAATTGAAGAAACAATCATTGATGAGACGTTCATTAACGAATTTGTTATGATCGAAATTTGTTGTAAAAATTAAATTTGTAGTGTATCAGTTTGTCATTGGAAAAGACGCGTTCTAGTAGCGTGTGGTGATGGAAATGCTCGAACAACCCACGGCCAACTTCCAAGAACATCGAATGCGCTAATCACACTAAAGTATAGCGTTTAGGGGCTCGAGTCATTTATATAAAATATCGTGTTCGAATCTTGTATATATATGTAAATAATAATTGCCGTAAAAATAGTCATTCATGCAGGTTCTCCCAACGCTCATCCAGAATTTAATCGAATCCCGATGGAGATGTAGGAAACCGGTGGTCCATAGACCTAGCTAAGAAAATAGTGAACCTAAAACATTAATTGAATAATTAACCTAGGCTGATGTATTTCAACCTTATATATAAAGTCCGTTTAAATAAAAAATTAAAAACAATTAAAAATACAACCTTTTTCTTTAAATTTTTATAATTAATCATGCCGTGTTGCAATTTCTAGGGCGGGGTTGATAAATTGAGAAAATGATAATGCAAGCTGCAGGCAGTCTGTAGTGGATTTTAGACTGTCGGCAGCTGTTGAATTATGGAAGCATCAATCTCACCCACAGAGACAGACTTGTGGGCCTTCTCTTTCTCTCTCTCTCTCTCTACACACACACACACACACAAAATCGGCAAAAGGGGAGGCAACGAAAACTTAGGGATTTTCACTAAAAATCATTTTATTGAAATATTGAATAAAATTGAGATTCTTCCATTAAAAATATAACTTATTTTCGCATATCACTATTCCAACAAAAGAAAATTTAATCTTGTGATCTTGCGAAAATTAGTCAATTTAATATGACACTGACAACACATTAGTTAATTAACTATCAAGAGATTATGCTCTAAATGAGACTATATATATATATATATATATATATATATATATGTAGGATAAAAAAGTCAATCGTGTGCTTCATGCACTTAGGAATTTTAAAATTGAATGCAGAAATAAAAGATTTAATTTAGGACCACTCACAGGGACCACTTTAATTATTGTAATATCCATTGACCAAAATGAATTAACTATGCAAACCCATAACTTTAAAATTGCCCAGCTGCCATTATAAAGTTAATTAATTCCAGTTTAATATATATATATATATATATATATATAGATCACTGAAACTCAAAGTAAAAGGGTTTATTTATAACTTCTAAGTGTGACCATTAATTAACCTAGTAGTTTGCTATAAATGGCAAATGGACAAGGAAAAATGGCAACACTTTTATGGTATAAAAAAAAATTATATATTGAGAAAATAATACATGCTTTTAAGAAATTATGGGACGACAAAATTTATAACTAATTAAACATATCCACTTGTTTCAATTAATCCTAGTTAATTAAAGTATTAATTAGGAGCCAATAGTTGTACCTACTGCTTATAGGACGTGACAGTAATTATGTTATTGGGCTGTGCATGCTAATTATGCATTAACTATAGATTGTTAAGGTGTCAAAATCTTGAGGATCCACGTAGTTATAATTTTAGATTAATTAAGACTTATTTAGAGTTGGATTCTGATCAATTTGAAATTGACCCATTAATGAGACTCACGAATTAACATGATCCATTAGCTTGTATAGGCCCATAATGGATGGGCCCAACTTTGTGATTGCGATATGGGCATGGTTGCTCATTTTCATTGTTTGAGTGGGGCAAAGTGAAACCAAACAATAGTTTAGGGGGCAAAGTGAAATTCACCCAATAATTTTTCCCCACCTTTAGATGGAATAGTATAAAATTTGCAGACTTGGGAAGATTAATGCCAGGATACGAATTCTGACAGTAGTGTGTGTGCGTGTTGCGTGCATATCATCCAAAAAATAAAAATTTGAATCTATTATCTATTATAGTGATCCAGCACTTAGATCTTCTATTCCAAATCGATATATATGTGATCAAATAGACAACTCAAGGTCTTGTTATTTATGGTGCGAATAGTAAAAAATGATACGTGATTATGGAAAAATTCTTGTCCAAACCCGATTTTGTTACATCCAACCAATTATATAGTAAGTGTTAATAAATTTGTTATGTGATTGATCACTCTCTCTAAACTATACATTATGATAAGAGTAAAACACTCGCCACGTGAGTCGAATCCGATGCGGATAAGAATTTCCAATGATAATAAGGTAACTAGAAACTAGAAAGAAATAAATTGAACCATTAGATAATTTTACATGAGATTAATCCAAGTCTAGACCATATACGAGGTACAAATTATTGATTACTAGTGTGTTTATCGTTGTACAAAGTACCTACAGGGTTCTCAAGTTGTTTGGGTATTATTGATACAAATCAAAGGGTAGTGTAAATTTGCATCTGACTAAGAATGTGCTCGAAATTGTCTGTAGATTTCTCAATGGCATGAGAGTGCATGCCTTCGTAGGTTGTTACTACAGTCCCTTCATCTTTGGACAGCCTCTGAATTTGTTTTTTAACATTGCAACCTTGATGAGTGCACCTGTAATAGCTTCTGCAATTAACGTTAACGCAACACAAAAATGTTAAAATTATTAATACATTTCATTGGTGTATGTGTGTGTGTGTGTGTTTTTGCATGTAATTGCATATTTTCTGAAACTGAAACTAAGCACAAGTTTGTTGTTAGCTTCATGATTATTTTGTAACACTAGATTATATATATATATATATATATATAGATGTATGCATGTGTGTGTGTGCGTGTACTAATAGCATCACAATTTTAAGTGCAGCCACAACATGCCTAATTTGCTGATAAGTAAAATTTGCATTTGTATATATATTGATAAAAAAAAAAGTTACATTTATATGCAAAATAATCACTAAAGTTTGTGTAATTTTAATAGTATTCATATATATTTGGGGAATATTGACTCATTAATATTAGGCGGATTTCAGAACTAGTATATCTCAAAATATATGTTTTAAGGACAATTAGAATTTCCTTGTAATATGAAATTATCCAAATATGCTGGAAATGTTTGAAATTGATTAATTTCAAATGACTCATGTAATTACATGGAGTTTAGATCGACTATTGTAACTCAAAATATATAGTTAAAAATGAGAACTTAAGGATTTGAAATCGATTTTAATTAACATAAAATTATACATACAAGTTTAATGAATTTATTACTAGAAATTTGAAATGATTAACTTTAAATCCATCAATGATCAATCCAAACTATTTTCTTACCGTGAATCGAATTCATGGAAATGAATCTATATTGGACACAGACACAACCTAAAATATTTAGAATGCACTTTAAATTACTGCATAAGAAACTCGAAAATCAGATTTCTTTCATACGAAAAATTAAGAAAATTAGGCACTATTTGATCAACATTTCCTATTATTTCAAACACTAGTTAACATTAACAAAACCCAACTCTTTCACGAATTATAGCTAGGCTGTACAAGCATATATAGGATAAATATTTGCATCAATTGATCAGGATATACACGTAATATGTCATCTTGTATAACTTAGAATAGCAGATCGGATCCTCTATCGTAAAATCGTACCATTGATTAAAATGAATTGAAAGAAACAAGAATAAGGAAACAAACCTTGGAAATTTGTTGTTCTTCACAGCCTTTTGACCGTATTTCCTCCATCTGTACCCATCATCAAGTATATCGACTTGGCTTCTTGTCTGAAATGCATACCTAGGTTTTTTCAACTTCATCTCTCCCTTTTTCTTGCCGGGTTTCTCCTCGTTTTCTGCGCCGGCGACAGAGGGATTAGCAACGGAACTGGAGTTATTAGGGGTTTCCATGGCTTTCATGAGCCCCAAGTACCCATTATTAGGCTTTTGATGATCTTGGAATTGATGATGATGATGTTGTGCATGGGGATTATTCACCATGTTCATTAGTAGGGGCAAATGAGAATTTTGTTGAGTAGAGGATGTGGGCTGAAATATGGGTGGATAGCTCTCCATGAGAGAGAGAGAGAGAGAGAGAGAGAGAGAGAGAGGATCAAAATTTTGTAGAAGAAGAATTGGAATTTGATTTGTGTTTTATAATAAAGGTGGGATGTAAAAAAGTTAGAAAGGCTAAAGATGAAGTAAAAGTTGAAGGCGGCTTGATGGGTATAGTTTGGAAAATTCTTGGTTGGGTCCTCGACTGCCCAGAATTTTAGATAATCGACCCACCATGTATCACAATCTTACGGCTAAGTATTATACTTGGCTACTGAATTATATTAATCTTTTGAATTAAGTAAAAAGATATTATGTTACCGTAATTAATTATCAAATACAAAACAAAAATCAATTATGCAGTAGACTGCGTCTTACTATCCAATAAATAAATAATCACATTAATGGAATTTATGATTTTGAGGCCTCTATTTTACGCACCGATTATTCAAATATTTTTCTCGTGAGCTTTTTAAGTCATTCCAGAAAAATTTTAATATTACAATATTTGTTATATCATGCTATTTTAATATGAAAAGTTGGGAGTCATGATGGACACGCTAATTAGTCAAAAAGATTAGTGGAAATGGTTGGTATTTTAGCACAAATTTTGATCTAATGAGATTTTGTGGGGTGGGGTTAGCAGTAGAAAATTTGATCTAATCATCATTTTTGTTTTGAATGTAGCTTCAAGATTTAACTTTCTTGATTCTATCTAACTACAAAAGTGATTGGGGTTTGACGATAAGTTCGCCATATTTAGCTAAAGATTAGTACTATATATTATTCACATAAAGGTGTTCTTATCTTATACTAGAGCTAAACTTTGATTAATCGCTAATGATCTTAAAATTCTTGCAAAGCTCTCTTTGTTTCTCTCTCTCTCTCTCTCTCTCTCTCTCTCTCTCTCTCTCGCCTTCTATAATAGTTGATTAGTAATCAATAATATATCAATTCCTAAATATTTTAACAATTAGCTAACGAAGTAAATTCCTATAAGTTAAGAAAAAAAAATTGAATGCTATCATAGCTTGAAGGTACAGTTGCCTAATGTAATTTTTTTAGAAAAGAAGGAAAGAAAAAAATATTGTTGAAATATCTGGCAGAGATTTTGTAATATCTTGCGCCGTAGTCATAAAGGCACCTCCAACACGTCTAAATATTTGGAAATGAAAAAGACTGCACACAGACACACACTACTTGCTAATTATGTTAGAAATAGTTTTATAAATTTGTTCTCTAATTAATTAATTAATTATAAAGATTTGTCTTTTTTCCAATTCTCCAAAATCCCCCCCGCGCGCGCGCGCGTGTATATATATATATATATATATATATATGTGTGTGTGTGTGTGTATATTCACACAAATAAATAATGTCTATTCCTTAAAGTTGCGCAACACATTAGATCAATCAACTTTATTTATTTTTAAATCTCTGATGCCCAAAAATCCATGCTTTTCGTGAAACAATTGGCGGGTCAAGGCACGTGTTTTTAAACTGAAAATTATTAATTTCAAGACTTTAAGTTAATAATTGTATTTGAATAAATTATATGATAAGTTAGATCTGACTTTTTTTCCTCAAGTTGGACGCTCATATAGCTAGAATCTTTAGTCCTCAAAAGGACAATTTAGTTTAATTAATAACGCTAAACATGCCAAGATAAATAAATAAATCTATAATTTATAAGAAAATGCGCTTAGTTTTATATCCTAGTCCTGGATGCGTCGAAATGTTCCACAATCGACGTGTTCCACTGACTTATGAGATATACATTGGCTTATATATATAGATAGATAGATATTTATATTTGAATCGTATATGATTAGTTTGGTGTTAGATAATTAATGAATTAATCTTGTTTTATGTCTAGCTAGAGAGGTTTATAATAGACTAAACAAATCGTATTGATGAAACTATGGACAAGAGTACACACACACATATATATATATATGTATATATGAGTGAGTTCAAATTAATTTCTGATTAGTTTGATAAGGTAAAACTGTTACTGATTTGATTTACTTTTCTGTATTAATCGTAATTTGGTTTTGAGACACATAATAGGCAAAGAATAGGTTATTATTTTTCTTAAAATAGTATTTATTGTGTTGTCACGTCTAAAAATCAAAAAATATATTTATGCAATTGCTACGTTTAATTTTAGTGGTTGGTGGGGATGAGAGCGTGGAGGCAGCCAAGCTGTTTAGTCAATGTTCAAACCATATATAAATAACGGATATAATATAGTCTTCACGTGTATTTTGGGTAAACTGTAATGAATTTTATCATTTCTTTTTTGTTTTATTTTTATTTTTTCCTCCATGACATTGAAATGATAATTAATTTGTTACGAAAGCTCTAGATCCATACATTTAGTAGCTAGCCATAACGAAACTTATTATATGACGAGTGAATTACACTTATTATGTCATTAGGTACAATCAAATCGAATTTTAGTAAATTTTTTTCCATAATTCAATAGTAAGGTTTTATTGTGCATGGTGGATATACGAGCATGTGGAGCTTTAAAAGTTATTTATTTCGTTGATACATATTATTATTATTATAGATTATGCACATTCAACGAAAAGTATCTAGGTAATTAACATATAAACTAAATCATGGTAAGTATTATTTTTTTTTTGTCTTTTTTTTTTTTTTGGGGGGGGGGGGGGGGGGGGGGGGAAGGTTCATGGTAAGTAGTATCGTACTCCCATATTCTTCAGTACGTTCAACAACGTGGATTTGACTCGGGAAATATTAATATTAATCTACGTAGGAATCCAAGGAATTGATTCAATGTATGTGGAAAATTAAAAACAAACTTGCAACTATTGATAGTCCACATTAGTTGACTGTTGCTCATAACCTCAACCCCTTGATTATTTGTAACTTCTTCGAATTTTCTCTTTTAATTCCATCTTTGTAAATTTCCAAAATAAACTTAGAAATTTGATTTTTTTTTTTCCCCAATAGATTAATTGCAAGTCATAACTCTACTCAAGCTCTCTATTAATTAAAAAGATAATGTGTTAACAATTAATTATCAAGGTATTCAAACTCGATTGATGCTTGTTATTTTGTCCTTCGAATGAGACTAGTCTCTCAAAAGTCCACAACAGGTCGTTTTCGAAGATGAGTTCACAAGAATTTTTTGGGCACAACTAGACAAAACGTAGTTCAAATTCTATATGTCCATTTTGCATTGGTCTCAATAATTGACGTTAGAAATATGCCCACACGTTATCTAAATAAGAAAAAATTCTACTCCAAATTCGGTTTGATTGAACCCAATTAATTATATAGTAAGTATTAATGTATTCATCGTGTAATTAATCATTCTCTCTAAACTGCACACTAATCACATAATAAGTATAAAATACTAGCCACCTAATTAGTTCTAATATTGCCGAACCTAATGTAGGGTGGCAAATGATTTTAGCATTCCCTTTTTCCCCGTTAAGGAAACCTATATTCATAAAATTGAAAACACTTTCAAAGTCCTTTTGGATGCGTTTTTTTTAGAATAGAAGTACTTATTTTTCGAAATAATAAAAAAAAAGCACTTTAGTTAAAAAAAATTATTGTATTTAAATGCAGAACTGCTTGATTTAAAAATATATATATTTAAAAATATTTTAAATTATTGTATCCAAATGCAAATTATTTTATTAAAATGGAAAAAAAAAGGTTCTACTATAAAAATACGGCTTGAAAAATATATTTTTTAAAACCTATCCAAACAGAGCCTAAATTTTGTTCTCTATTAAAGAACCCTAATTCCGAAATTTTCCCTCCAATTGAACTAGAAAGAATTTCAGTTAATTCCTTATAATTTGCATTTTTTTTTCTTCTTCATTTCCATTAGGTCCAAAATTTATATTTTCATAAACACTTGTTGAACAATCATTTTCCCCATAAACAAACAAAGATTGCGAAATTAATTCACAATTTAGATGTGGCAATTGGGCAGGTTGGGTTGGATTTGGATTGAGTCATAGTGGGTTGGGTTGAAAATAATTGGGTTGAAGATGGGTTTTAAAAAGTGGGTTGAAGTTAAGTTGGGTTGGGTTGGCGATGGGTTTGATATGGTTCTTAAACGGTTCAATGTATGATTATTGTATATTTAATCAAGACAAAAAAAAAAAAGAAAAATCTAAATTATTAGTTCATATACTCTTTAAATGATTTTAAAATACTAAAATAAATTGAAATTAAATAATTTTTTTTTCTTCATGGGATAATTTATTTACAACCCGTAATCAATCTATCTACCACTCATTATCAACATAAATCAAATAAGATCCAACCCAACCCAACTCAATCCAACCTACTTTAGAATATATTAGACTCAATCCAACCAATATTATGTGGATTGGATTGAACCTGCGATTCCTAATTTATTTTGCCACCACTAGTTCACGGTAAATTTTAACCTAGATTCGATTCGATCGAATCAGTGCTAATTACATAGTGAATATGTTATACTTATTATATGAATGATTGATAATTTAAAAAAATAATCAATTCCTTAATAAGTGAAATACATTTATAATGTGATTCATTGGATTCAGTTAAATCATATTCAAATAAGAATTTTTCCTAGTTCGCATGGATTGACTATTTGTAATACTATTGACTGAAAACCCAAGATTAATCAAAATATTGAAAATAACCCTCATTTTAAAAAAGCCAAAAAAAAATGTGCATTTTTCCATTCAAACTGTCAACCCATCATATCAATCACGTACGCGGGATCCTGTTTGGATAATTGACCAGTGTTGTTCAGGGAATATTAATTGGTCAAGTTAAAGAAATAAAGAGCCTTTTTCCTTGTAAAAAAAAAATTAAATTGAAAGATATAATTAATTGCCCCGGTAGTTCGCCTTAATTATCTGCTCTATCGTCCGAGTAATCATTATTCATAATTATATATGATGAATTTGATTTATGATGTAATAATTAACATACTTAAATATATATATATATATATATATGATGTCATGCATGCAATTATATGGATGTTGAAAGAGGTTTATAGAAATATAGAGACGAGTTAGGGTCATTTCAAAGTTTAATTTGTTTTGGATTAATGTCAATGTAGTAGGTGCATGCATAAGCAATGACGAAGCCAAGAGGGTGGCTGGAGGGGCGTAGCACAACCCCCCCCCCCCCTCGTTAAACTTATATCCAACAAAAATTTATATGTATTTTTATAAAAATTTTGAATTTTTTCCCTTTTCTCCTCCCCTTTTCAAATTATATATTTTTTTAATATTTTATAAAAATTTAATCTCGCTTCTTCCTCCTTCAAATAAGAATTTTTGACTATGTTCTTATGCATGAGAGTATATATATATTCGCAGTCAAAACAATGAAAAATGTGAGTAAATATATCTGCAGAGTTAATTAATTGACCCATTGTCAGAATGTTTCTCATTTAATAATCTGAAATTGAGGTGTTGGCAATGACCATTTTCCAGTCAATATTTTCTAGAAATTGAATATATTTCTGAATAAATAGGTTGAATATTGGTGCAATGTATCACCGTTTCGGAAACTTCAAGCGGAATTTTTTAATAGTGAAAATTTTAATTGATATCAAACTTTATTTTTTGCTTTCTAGATATTATTATTATTATATGGAAATCTATTTTGGTGTAACGAGGGAAATTTTACTTTATTCAAAATTTAATTAGGTTTTTTCTGTTATTGGGCCAAGTCCCTAGATATTTTGTGTTTTCATGGGCCGTAGAGAGATCATAGATCTCTTGCATGTGGATATATGTTTTCGATATATGAAGGCCCAAGTTAGCCCAACTAATTTTTTCGTAATAAAAGCAATGATAAGAAATAGATTGATTAGCCTCACCGATCTTCAATTCGATATGTTTTTGAATTCGATGTGTTTTACTTATCCCAAAAAAAAAAAAAAATCGATACGTATTAGAATAGAACCAGATTCCAGGTATTTGTCCTCTGTCGATTAGTGCATTTGTAGTGCAGTAATAGATGTTCAAATTTGGCATTATTGAGATTTCACATTCGAATTCTCTTATTTTTTTTCTTTTCTTTTGAGTGAGTGTGTATATACATATGATGTTTTGATTAATATTTAAAAAATATTTCGAGTTAATTATATAAAAAAAATTATTGCATTATAGAGTGTAAAATTAAATGCAATCAACAAATAATTTCTTATTAAGAATGAGGAAACCATTTTTAAATTACCCTTTTTTAATTTTCAAATCTTTAAAATAACCCATTTTTCTAAAACATTTCTAAAATACCCTAAACCGAACTCTAAAACCTCGGTTTTACTGTTCATATGGGCCGGCGTGATTTCTTAAAAACCCACTTTTTATTCTTTATTTCATCAAAACCCATTCTAAAGTATTTTTGATCAATTTAGTCCATTTTTCCTATAAAGTCTCCTTAAAACATATGTTTGAAATATAAAACTTCATAACTATCCTTATTTACATTAAATAAACTTGAATCATAAATTTTTAATTATTTATTACTTTTCTTAAATTTGTTATATTAAATTAAGTAAAACCCCCCTTTGTTTATTGGTATCAGAGCCATAAAGAGCCATAAAAGATCAATAAAAATCATAAAATATGGAATATTTAGACTTGATAAAATTATCAATCATCTCTCTTTTAATAATTAAAGAATTATTTATTTATTTACAAGAAATAAATGATAAAGAATTTAGTGATAACATAAATATAGAAAGTTTATCTTGCGATTTCTCATGTGATGAAACTGATTGGCAGTTATCTTCACCATGAAGAATAGACTGTTTCGACAAACTAAACGGTATCCAAAGGTTAAGAAGTACTACAAAATCTTAATGTCTCTAAAGAAAGAAGCTAAGGCACATAAAGATGCTGAAATAAGAGCATTGTACTATAGAAAGCTAGAAGAATATAAAAATCGTAGAGCTGTAATGATTCTACTTAGTAATGCCTATTATACATTACATAGGCTTCAAGTAGAATTGTATCTATATCAAAAGGAGTTGGATTATATATATAGAAAGCCAACTTATCATAGAGGAGATGCTTTTAGAATTAATTTCCTAAAAAGCAAAATAACACAAATAAAAGAAGGTCTTGATGTTTTAAGTCGATTATGAAGACAAATAAACATCTTAAAAAATGGATATATAATATAAATCTAATTCTAAATTTAAATATAATTCTTGAAGAATATAATCGAGAATATGAACACATTAAAACAAAAGAAACTAAAGTTAAAATACAAAGTTGTAAACAAAAGATAAAAGTTACACAACAACATGCTCAATTAGCTTGGAATAGATATAAAAAATATAAATGGATAAAATAAATAAAAATATTGAAGAATTAAATACAGGAATGAATAAAATACTTGAGGCATTATATATTTTAAATCAAGAACTTAAAGAATTAAAAACAGAGGTTCAAATCTTAAAGATTTGTAATTCAAATGTTGAAGATTTAATAAAAAATACTTGTCTTAAGAAAAATAAATTTGACAAGAAAATAAAAGAAAGAGAAATTATAATAAAACCAATAAAAACTAACAAAGAAACTGTGCATCCAAATTCCTTTGATGCATATATGCTTAATGTTAAATTACCTAAAATATTAGCTGAAGAGGAAGCTCTTAAAAAGGAAGAAAAAGGTAAAGATATTGCTACATTATCTAATCCACCTAAAGAACAAGATTCAGAGTCTGAAACAGATAAAGATGAATGAAATTAATGAATTAATAGATCAATTTGAAAAAATAGATCTTTCTGAAATTGAGGAATATGAAGTATTAGTTAACACTAATAATACAACTGGAGGCCCAAGTGGTACAATAAAACCAGATATGGAAATAGAAGAATCAGAAATGATGCCTATTCCTAAATATAGAAGGCAATATTATGATCACATAAAAAATAAATCTTATAACCAATTCAATAAATTCACACCAGATACTAATTATGGAGAACCTATAAATCATGGAGGTTCTAAGTTAAATATAGATTGTAAAGAAGATACTAAAAAGGCTATAATTTCATGGGCAAATACTATGAAAGTTTTCTTTTTATATAACGCCGATGATACATGGACATCAAACAGGCAAGTAGATTATTTAATTGCTACATTTGATGGTATTGTTTTCAATTGGTGGCAAGGATTAACGGAAAATATTAAAGCTATAATAAAAAGAAATGTACAAACTAAATTAATAGATAATACTGATAGAGGAATTGAAATCTTAGTTGCTTATCTTTCTGATGAATTTCTAGGAGAACAGTGGCATGACCCTGATAAAGAAAGCAGTAAAGAAAAAGAAGAAGCTAGAACTAACTTGATAAATCTTAGAATCTGTAGCATGAAACATTTAAAACAATATACTTGTGAATTTAAAGATTATTATTATACTCAATATTATAGTAATGATGATCAAAGTATATATCTTAATATGTACTTTTTAAAACTTCCACATCCTTGGAATAAATACATAATGAATAAATGGAAGGAAGAAAATAAAGAGTCAACTTCAACTCTAGGAAAAAGAATTAGTTTTCTCTTTTCAGAGTTAAGTAAATTATGTAAATCTCAAGATTTATATAGAAGAACTAAAAAATTTTCACCCTTATATTGTAACGAATTTGAGGTACCCAGTCAATGGGGATGTAATAAAGAAAGAATTGTTAAAAGGAAAAGAAGGTTTCATAAAAAGAAGTATAAAAAATATACTAATTTTCAAAAGAAAAATATAAAACCAAAAAGAAGATATTTTAAAAGAGAACCTACCTTTAAAAGAAATAAAAATCTTTCACAATGTCAGTGTTGGAATTGTGGAGAAATTGGACATAAATCACCAGAATGTAAAAAACCTAAAAAGATTCGAAGTGTAGAAGCTGAATTTATAGAACTTCAAGACGAATTGTCTGAAGTTTCAGATATAGAAAATTATTTAGATAAAGAAATATATATTGAAGAAGAAAAATACTTCAGTCATTCTGAAAATGAATAAAGATATAATTGAAACTGAAGATTCAGATAAAGAAGTAGAAATATATGAAGGAGCTGAAGGTTATGCTCAACGAATAACCTTTGATCAAGAAACTTTAGTAAAAATAAAAGGTTTAAAACTTGATGCAACAAATCCTACCAAAAGTATTTTTAAGTCTTTTGGTGATTTAATAAAAAGAGAAAAAATAAATATATATGATTACCATGCAGTTGAAAAATCTATAAATGTTGAACATACTAAAGGGCAAATTAGATTAAATTTGCTTACTAAATCTTCAATAAATCAAGCTTTAAATAAAATCAAAAATAAAGAAGTAAGAAAGAAGATAAAATATGTTTATCTTGGTAGAATTCAAATTCTAGTTAAAGCCTTATTTAGAGATGGCATAGATAGTCCTATGGTTATTTCACTTCATGACCAAAGGTTTACAGATGCTAAAAATAGTTATTTGGGAACAGTTGAAGGAAATTTAATATATTCACAATTTCGCTTTGATTGTTATCCAAAATATAGTGTTGATATAAATGATCAAAATATAAATGATACTTTAAGTTTACACTTTCAACTTTTGAAAGATTTAAAACTTAGAGATAAAAGTCAAGCATTTACCTTTTACTATAGAGCAATTTATGCCTTTACTAATAGTAATTATGGTAAAATATATCAGGATAAACCATATATTGAAATTGATAATGAATGCAGAGATATAACAACAATAAAGTTACCAATGATAGAAGAAATTAAGGAAATAAAAGACTATGAAATTAAAATAAATAGAAAACCCATATTAGAATATGGATCTAGTAGTGGTACTATACCGCAAATAGATTTTGAAAAAAATACTATATCTAGAAAAAGTATTAGTAAATCATTACTTACTAATGTTGAATTTACTAGACAAAATATAACCAATACAATGATTATAAATGCTAAATATTTTAATGGTCAAGAATATATTGAAGGACCAAATATATTAATTGATACAGGAGCTAGTGGCAATCACCTTGCAAAACATAAAAATAAAGGTTTAATTGCAAAGGTTGCTTCTACAATATTTCAATATAAAAACTTTGAAGGACAATTAATAACTTGTGATCAAGAAGTACAAGTTTCAATAATTTTTGAAGAATTAAGAATAATTGTACTTTGTTACATAGATAGTGATATGGCAGGAGACTATTACGATATAATTCTTGGTAATAGTTTCTTAAATCAATGTGATTACTATAAAATAGAGAAACATGGAGTTACATTACAATTAGAAAATATAAAGATCTTTTGTAAAAAACATGAAGGGAATTAATTTTTCTTTAAGTGTCTTTGTACAATTGACAGTACAGGATACTAATATAACAACATGCGCCTTAATAGATAATGGTTCAGAAATAACTTTGTTTAAATCCTTTCTCTATACTAAATGGCAAGAGAATGGGAATATAAAAATAAAGGGTGTTACGGGTCAAGCCGAACACATTAATAAAAAGGCAGATAAAGTAAATGTTATATTAGGAAGTAAAATTATTACTATAAATACTATATATGATTATAACTCTCTTGAAACTGATATATTGTTAGGAAATGATTTCTTACAACAATTTCAGTTTTATTCACAGAATCTTTATTCTGTTATTCTAAAAACTAAATGTAATTATTATTTAAAATTACCCCAAATAAATGAGCCATTCAGAGTTCAACCAGCGAAGCTTGGTGGACCGTATGATAAAATTCCGATAAAAATACACAATATAACAATAAAACGAATAACTCTTGAAGATGTAATAAAACAATTAAAAGAAAATTATAATGATCATCCTCTGGCTTTTTATAAAGAGTCAGATTTAAAGGCAAAAATAGAACTAACTGAAAACATAGTTATAAAAGAAAGACCTATGTTATATACAGAAAAGGATAGAAAAGAATTTGATAAACAAATAAATGAATTATTATATAAAAATCCACCTTTGATTAGAAGAAGTAATAGTCCTTTTAGTAGCCCAACTTTCATGGTTGAAAATGAAGCTGAGAAAAAACGAGGAAAACCTAGAATGGTAATAAATTATAAAAGACTAAATCACTTTACTAGGTCAGATAGTTATTATCTCCCTAATAAAGAAGTATTACTAAATCTTGTTAAAAGAAAGAAATATTACTCTAAATTCGATTGTACTTCGGGTTTTTGGCAAATAAAAATGGAGCCTGAAAGTATACAATACACAGCATTTAGTTCCCCTCAAGGACAGTTCGAATGGTTAGTTATGCCATTTGGATTAAAAAATGCACCTTCTATATATCAAAGAAGAATGGATAAAATCTTTAATAAATATAAAGAATTTCTTGTTGTTTATGTTGATGATGTTTTAATTGCTTCTAATACGTTAGAAGAACATAAAACTCATCTACTACAATTTGCTAAAACTTGTAAAGAAAATGGTATAGTCCTATCTGAAAGAAAGGCTATAATTTGTAAAGAAGAAATTGAATTTTTAGGGTTAAAATTGAATAAAGAAGGAATTAAACTTCAAACCCATATATCTAAGAAAATTTGTGAATTTCCTGATAAATTGGAAAATAGAAATCAAATTGAAAAATTTCTCGGTTGTTTAAACTATGCTGAGGGATTCATAATTAATCTTGCTAAAAAGAAGCATGAGATTCAAAAATTGCTTCGAAAAAATAATACTAAAGGTTGGAATAATCAACATACAGAAATTGTTAAAAATCTAAAGGAAGAATGTAAAACTTTGCCTAAATTAAAACTCCCTGATGAAAATGATAAATTAGTAATACAAACGGATGCGTCAGATCTATATTGGGCAGCATTACTTAAAACCGATCTCAATGAGATATGCAGGTATACAAGTGGTACTTTCGGTCAAGCTGAGGTCAACTATACAACCCATGAGAAAGAACTTCTAGCCATCATAAAAGGAATTCAGAAATTCTCTCTCTTTTTATATCAAAAGCCTTTTAAAGTTCAAACCGACAATACCCAGATACAATCCTTAGTCTTCAATAAATTACCAAATACACCCCAATACAGAAGGCTACATAGATGGCAAGTTTTCCTGTCCTTTTACAGTTTCAAAATAGAATATATAAAAGGTTCAGAAAATTTCCTAGCCAATTTCATTTCTAGAAATACAGAATTTGGAAACGAATGAGTTCTCCAACTCTAAAATGGATAAGATGGGTGTGCATTTCCCTATAAATGCAAATAGAGTGATTGTATGCACTATACATACAGCTAGTCCACTATCTAACGGTTGGTGGTAAAGACTTATCAAATCCGTTGATGGGTGACAATTTCCCAAAAATTGTGTTGATGATACAGATCATCTTATAAATTCTTATTTTTCAGGAGGAATAAAATAATAAAGAAAGATGGATCTGGAAGAGCTAAAGAATGAGATAGACGATATTGTCTTGGTCTGTCAAGACATTGTTGACAGTAATAAAGCTCTGAAAGATTTGATAGAATTAAATTTTAAAACAGTTACAGATATCTCTCAAGAAGGACTTAGGAGAGCCCTTTTCCTTCAAGAAAGTCTAGATTTGCTCCTTGAATCTAGAAATAAAGAAAAAGAAAAAATGAGTGAAGCTGAAAATGAGAGTGATAAAAGAGAAAGTAATAAAGGTAAAGAAAAAACAGAGTCTTCTGGAAGTCAAGGTACTAAACCAGTATCAGATAAAGACTTTTTAGACTCCATGAAAAATAAAGAAAAAATTTCTAAATCTCAAAGTGATGCTGAAGTCATTGAAATAAAAATCAATAAACCTGAAAGCTTCAACAGGGGATCCAATGAAGAATTTGTTCCTACAAATAAATGGGAACGAGAATACAAAGAAGTTGCTGAAGAAGCCTATAAATGGGAGAATTCGAGAACGCTATTTTACTCTAAAGGATATAGTGTTCATCCAAGAATCACCGCCATATTTGGAGCTGATCCTTATAAAGTTTTTCAGCTTGCAAATTATGGATTTCTAGATCTTCTATATGTTGGAAAGGATCTAAAGGAGATTTCAGAATTTGATGACCGCTTTAAATCCCAGGCCAATCAAGTTGCCAGAAATAGAGAAGTCGTACTCAAGTTCTATTCTATAGCCCCAGAACCTGAGATGCGAATTTGGCATGAGGTCCAACACATGATCACTATAGATGTTATAACTACAAACCTAAAGATTGAAACTGGAATAAAGAATTTTCGATCTTTCAAGTTCACCAGTTCATGGATCACAGAGAGAAGAGCCATGGGCATTAAAGTCATTCAATCCATTGCTGAGTCTCTATGGGAGCGACAATATGAAACTCTCATGCAGGCCAATAATTGGATATTACTAAAGAAAGGCGGACAGATAAAATCTCCATTGCTAAAGGAATTTCTCAATAAATTTTTCAGACATGAATTTTACTGCACAGAGACTACAAGGAAGAAAGCTTGCAAAATGATTGGTTGTTGTAAATCATGATGTAAGCGCTTACGTCAGTGCAAGGAGTGACGGATGCCATGACGTCATCATCCACTAAAACATTATGGCAGACAGCTGTGGAGGCAGCTTTTGACTTCTGAGGCTAAAGATGATAAAAATCCAGCTAATAAAGAAAGAGACAGCGGACGCCAACTAAAATTTTGAAGTCCGAATAGTTAGATTTCTAGATCTATAAATTGTACTTAGATTTCATTTGAAGAGGAAAAAAAACTCACAAATTCAGACTGATTCTCACTCTGAAAAATATCCCTAGAATAGGAAACCAGCTTTCTAGATCTTTGTAACCATCTTTCTAAATCATGTTTGTATAAATCATTTTTGAAGGAAATAAAACCAGTTTATTTTCATAAATATTCAAGTTAGAAATCTTTCTATAGAAATCTTTTGAGCTTATATTTCTCCTAAAATTTCCAAAATTCTCTAACCCTGCGAAGGCCGTAGTGATTACACCATTCGAGACAGTAGCCGTTTGGAAGCATAAGTCCCGTGAAGCCAGGAGGGCGTTTGGGCGAAAACCAGTCAGGCTTGTCGAGGTGATTGAAGACGAGTCCAGAAGAAGGATTAAAGAATTAAGGACATCGAGGAGGTAATATACTTTTAAAATATTTAAATAGAAATATTTTTACTTGATAGTATGAAAGTATGTGGTTTTAGAGTACTTCATCAATTATTATGAGATTTATGCAACTGTATGATTATTGATTGGTTATATAAGATATAAAATAATGGGAAAATAATTTGAAATCATAAAAAATCAGTTTAAAAGAAAAAACAATAATAAAAAGAAAATAGCAATTTTAAAACCACTAGAAGATCTACCCGAAGATTTAAGAATTCTTATTGCGACATATAATAATAAAGAAAATTATGTTTTTGATCTAATCAATAAAACTATAAATCATGAAATTCTTAAAAATCATGTTAAACAATTAAAACAACTAGACAGAGAATTAAAAGAACTTTGGGAAGCAGATAGAATATTAGAAAATTATATTCTTATGCAGTGTAAAAATTTAGAAAGAGTAAAACTAATAAAATTTATACATGACGAAAATTGGGACATACCGTACTTTTTCTAAAAGTTAGAGGTATAAAAGCATAAAGAAATCAAAAGTTTGGATCATAAAGCAAATAAAGAAACTTTAAATAGTGAAATTATTATTTAAATAGTAAAATTACTATTTAAAAGGGGTAAAATGAAAAACTTTTTTCAAAGAAGGACATTTTAAAAATAAAAATACAAAAGTAGGGCAAAATAAAAATTAAATCTAAGAATGAGTAAATTTTACTTAAACATATATATATATATATATATATATATATATATATATATTTAACATTATACACGTACATGCATCTATCTAGCAGAAGGCAACAAGTGTTATTTTAGTAGTATCTAGGCACAACTTTATAGCTTCCTCATCAAATCTTTGTTTATTAAAGGTACACAATTGATGATCATATTAATATTAAATAAATAAAGAAAAGAGGAATACGATTACCCAAAATGATTCCACGCCAACACGAATCAAAACAAAACCTAAAAAGTTACGTCCCATTCCACATTCAACAAAGATAACAACACCAATAATTCACCCACTTCTACAAACAAACTATATTTTATACAGTTATTAAACAAATTGTTACACCTTTATTAACGAACTCGATAATTGTGAGGCAATTTATGGCAAAATTTAGGATATATTTGATATTATATTAAAAATATAAAATATTAATTTTTAAGTTAGAGAATTCCATATTTTAAGTATTTAATAAATTCATTTATTTTAAAATTTTAAAATTCGTAAAATTCACCGAACGGGTGACATTGTTATAAAATTATATTAGGTATAATGTGATGAAATATGTGATTAACTTTATATGAGATGTAATAATTAATATAAAATAGATGTGCACACATCATTGGGCTATGTCAAGAAAATATCACGACCTACTCTGCAAACTTAGCCACCAAGTATCACATTATATCTTAGGTATTAATAATTAAGTTACTTTCGTGATAAAGAATAGTTGGCAAAAATAAAAAGATAATAATCTACACTTCCGTGCGTCACCGGGAAGATGACGTCACGCCGGCAATAATATAACATCTAACTAAAATGCAATTAAGAATAAACAAATGCAAAATGATAAAATAACTATATATATAGATATATATGTATATATATATTAAATTCCAGTGCGAATATACCAAGACCGGATTTTTTTTTTCCTGATCTTTTACTACACATTCGGACTCCAAAGACTCCAAAAACGCGAGTTCAATATTCCCATCACGTCCGGCAGCACTTTCCTAGCCAGACCTTTGTGGTTGCGCACCGCGGCGGGCGGCGGCGCCTCGTCACACTCCACTCGATCCTCCATACTATCGGCCTCCGCCGCAGCCACCTCATTCTCCGGCGGCGCAACAGCAGGACCGTCATGATTTTCCGGCGGCCCCGCAGCGACGATTTCGAGGGCGGCGGCGCTGACTTTCTCACTTTTCCGGCGACCCACTTTCTCTCTCTTCTTGTTCTTCCCACTCCCGTTCTTCTTGGACTGCTCCCCGCTGCTCAAGTGCTCTTCGAAAGCTTCAATGGCTTGGTGAATGAGCTCGCCGTTGGGCGAAGAGTCCCACCTGAACCAAAAGCTAGTGTAACAGTCAAAGCAGTCGCAGTCGAAGAGGGCCGGCGAGTTATGGCCGCCGTGGCAGTCCAAAGATTGTTTTTTGGAGGGTTTTTTGTTGTCCGCCGCCGGGAAAAATGGAGGGTTTGTGGTGGATTTGAGGGACCTGGTGATCATATAGGCGAGAACTTCACGGTCCTCCAGAGACAGAACTGAGACTAAGGTGAAAACGGCGACGGGTAATAGTTCTAACACGGAAAAAGGGTCACTGTTTGGGTTTAGAGACGGTGAAGACGATGAAGTAAAGGGGTGGACTTTGCCTTTGTTTCTCATCTTCAAGCTTTGTTTTTCCGAGGAGAAAATTTTTGAAAAAACTAAATAAAGTTATGGTAATAACTAATAACCAAACAAGTAAGAGGAACTTTCCTTTGGGGTGCTTTTGGGTAATTGCACTTTGCACCCTTGTGAAATATTAAATTAAAAAAGTGCCCCTATTGTATTTTATTGCACCTCCTTAATTCCGACTATTTAAAACACTTCAATCATGGTTCACTAGTATTGTTGCCCCACCCACACATTAAGAATATACAATAACTCCATTTTTGATTTAATTTATTGAATAATAATTAATTTTATTAACGAAAGAGCAATCTAACATAATATTTCTTTTTATTCTCTTGACTTTTTATTTTTCTTTACTTGATTGTTGATCAAGGGCATTGTTGGTGGATTACTTTTGAAAATAATTGGTGAATTCACTCTTTCAATTGAATATATTAAAGGCGGCAAAACTAAAATTAACATGTTTTTGGTTACATTATTACCGAATGTTTTGGGAGTTAATTAGGTGAGGTGACCAATTACTGATTGATCTATTGGAATGAAGTATTACATTCCTTAAACAATGTTTAGGAATTCAATTTCTGGAGTTGTAAATGAAATAATTAGATTGGATGACCGAGTGGATAAAAATGAAAAAATTAGGGGTAGTGGAGGAGATAGGGGTGAAGGAGAATATATATTGGGGTGGCAATATTAATATTGGGATATAAAATGCCATCCACTTATGTATATATCAAAATAGTGCATACATCATTTGATTAAATATAATAATATCATAATTTTACCTTTTGATTTTATTATATTTAAATTTAACGATTAATATACCATTTGAGTATATATCCAAATGTGGAGCATCTCATGTCCATTAATATGAATATTTTCATATTTTATTGTTCTATTTTATTGTTCTACTAGCATGACAAGATTGGTACGTAACAGTTTTAAAAAAATATATGGCATCTATTCTTTTTATTAATATTTATTTTGTTTTGGACTTTGGATTTACGATGAGGTGTTAGTTGATTTTGTATTCAAATGTTGTTGAACGTATTTGGCAATGGACAGTATTTGTGGTTATCGTTCTCTCTCAGTCTCTCTCTCTCTCTCTCTCTCTCTCTCTCTCTCTCTCTCTCTATATATATATATATATATATATATATATATATATATATATATATATTGCACCACCACATTGTCTGTTTAAGGTTGACAATGACAATGTATACTTCTAAATTTATAGCTTTAATCTCTTGTCGTTTCAATATTTGGCGTCATAGGGAATTGTATAAAAGGTAATTAGAATATATAATATGGTTCTTGTAACTTCATATTTAACTCGATCGATTGATATAGTGCTAATATGCCAAAATTAATTTAGTTATCGATAACTTATTGTTGCATAACAAGACAAATTAATTAATTCCTCAAAGTGGAAGAAATTATAAAATAACATCACTGGTTGTGTGTATATATATATACTAGAAAAGTTGACATTGCGCAATGCACGATAATTAATGCCCGATGACATTAGTAATAGATTTTGATCGTCCCATGAGAGCTTCTCATGGAACAAATGCGAACTATGGGCATCCCCATTGCCGTCAGAACAATACGATCCCCAGTCCAATGGACAAGCAGAAAGGTTCCAATAACCGATAATCACAATACAAGAGCGACAACAACTCCTCGTCAATACAATATAGTAGCACCAGTAACAAACAACAACCACAACCAATCGATATCAGGAAACAGTTGAAGTCTATCACGGCTCAAATAGGCTGCAAGCCCGGACAATACATCAGACAAGGCAACAATCATGAGAATACAAGCTAGACAGTAACATGATTCAAACACAACATGAAAATGGGCGGCAAGCCGAAAACAATTCAATACAAGAGCATTGGTTCAAGAGATCGATCATGAGTACAATACGATTCTAATAGGCGGCGAGCCTAAACAATTCGAAATAGTAAGATATATTTGAGCTCATAGTCAAATGAGAGCAATAGAAATACAGTGGCTACACTTCCCAACAAGAAAGGTAGAACCCTGACCTAGATGCACTTACCAGAGCTTGTTACGTTCACTTATCAGCACCGTTGCGCACGTTCACCTAGAATTCAAGAATAGCCGAATCCATTAGGCTCTGTCATGACTTGGTTGTTTTCTGAAACATGCTTATTCTTGTCTCAGCATAAGCCCCTCAATCCGTTACAGACTACTTTCACATACCGACCTAAATTATCTTGTTGTTAGATATAGCATAATTTAACCGAGTACAATCCATAATCTGTTACACTTCCATATACTTCATTCGCTCAATTCGTCCACATGCACAAGCTTCAATTACTAACGTCTTTACACATACATAAATTTACTCCATGCACGAACAACTTTCCATCATATACATACATCCACATTTTGTAGGACTTGTGTAATTCAAAATCCTAACCGAATTATCCGCATATAGGTATATATATATATATATATCAAATATTGGGTCAATAATCGATTACCACTTAACCAAGTGCTAAAATGGGTCCAATAGCTCAAAATTTGAGCTCAATTCGTCGAGAAGGGTATTCTGCCCGGAAACCGCTGCCGGAGCTGTCGTCCGCCGGAGCTGTCGTCCGCCGGAGCCACCACCTACTTTCCCCGAAATCAAAACTTGTTTCAAGGCGATATTCATCTCGTTCCGGTCTATCAAAGTCCTCTTATCAATTTTGTAAAACTTCAAGCCGTTTGGGTTTAATTGAAGGAATTTGAAATTGAGCACTAACTTACCCCTTTCGCATTCGCCGTGCAATTGCCTTGCCCTTAACCGTTGAATCACGAAATTGGTTGCGCCAATGTATTGCCCAAGTTGAGACGCTCCAAACTCAGCTAAGAAGTCACCGGAAAATCGCCGAATTTCGGCGACCTGCCGCCGTCGCGCCACCACTGCCTCTGGTGCTCTCATTTCAATCGGTGAAACATAACAACACCACCACCATCTCGGTCCTTTGTTCTGGGGATCAAAACGACATATCATTTGCATGATTTGGTGAAGAAACGAGCAAGACACGGGCTTGGGAAGTTTAGGAGAATATAAGTGTATATATGTAGAAGAAGCAGCAGATTTTTTCTTGGAGCAGAAGGCTGGGGAACGATGTCGTTTCCAAGAGTAGGGATCCAGTGTAATCAAGGCCTCGAGGAAGGATGCAACCGGGCGACGAAATTGATTTTGACATAGGGACCTTCACTCTTATATATAAGAGTAATAATATTTGCAGTTGTTGCTCCAAAACACTTTTAATAGCCATATTACACCAAAGCCTTGTTGTCAGTTAAATAATACTAGGCCCACAGTCTTGTAGGTTTGGGCCTAATTTTTAATGGGTTCTTATGAACAAAACCCTTCAGCTTAACAGGCCCAAAGTTGATGCAAACGTCATTGGGTTTTTTCTGTTGAAATACCAAGCCCAAAATTACGACTAATTTTGCCAAATAGTTGCCATGCATTCATGTCATTTGAGAGTAGGGCATCTCTTAATTTGGCAAAATACTATCCAAAACTTGACTTAAAAGATCTGAAAATCTCACGTAATCCATGCTAAAATTAAAAAAAAATCATATTATTTCATCTCATTTTACATTATTTTATCATAAAATTCAGTAAATAATTTGAAAAACATATTCATCCATTGTGATTGAGAGATGGATATCTCATTGTTCCAACGTGTCATTCTAGTTTATGATAGGGATATATTTGATATATGCTTAGGGGGTATTTATACCTCTTGAAATGTATTTTTAAATACATTTGATTTATAATTGAGTTTTTTATGAGCCGATCAATTGTAATTCGGCTAGTATTAGAATGTCATATAATGTGATATAATAATCTTATATAGGAGGTGAGATTTCGATATTTCAAATTTTGTATTTCAAATAATCATTGTAAATTGTCTATTTTCTCTACAAAATTGATATATGAAATTACAAAAAATGACATCCCATGGGGGAAAAATCGACTTTTGACCCTTAAATACCAAATCCGCACATACAAATCAAACATTACCATCCTAAAAAAATTTAATTAAGAATATTATCATACTAAAATAAATACACTTATAAAATATCAAAAAGTGGGACCCACACACTTTAAGCATTAAGCAGCTTATAGGTGAAATTCATTATCAAATATGTCATAGGGATTTTATGGCTTTAAGAGTATTATTCTTATGACATAATTAATTACATCTTATAAGATATTTGCGTCACAATAAGTTATTTTATAAGTATGTTTAATTTGGTATTAGATTTCTTATAAACCGTGTGGCTTGAAATTCGATTTGAATTTTAAATTTTATAACATGATTTATAACAATCTCACCATGCGAGGTTTATTTTACGAATTTCAATCAATTGAACTTATATTCCAAAATAAATATACTTACCAATTATTTAAAATATGAGTCTACTAATTTAATAAATTGAACATTTTTATATTCGATTTTCTTAGTATAATTATTATTTGTCAAGGCGAACATGAATGAATAATTTGTGTAAAACAAAAGTGGTTTCCTTCATAGTGAAGTGACACGTGTTGATGATGAGCTTGGGATTGCGGACACACAACAATGTTTTTAACTTATCCGCAAAAACCAAAATGGAAGCCAAAAAAAAAATAGTCGGATAATTAATTAATAGCCTCCAAATTGGAATTGTTGTTGGCTGCTGAACGTGGAGTAGCGTGTTTAGAGGTTTCCTAGTGAGTGATCTATCAACCAAACCAAAATAGCAGCCGGAATCCTCTAATATAAATTGGTATTATATTTTTTTCTCTACTCATACATCAATACATACCATACATATTGATAAACAATTAACATAAAAAAAAGTAATTTAAAATTTTTTCCAATATTGTAAGTTTTCCTTTTTTTTATGTCAATCGTTTATCAATACACATAGCGTATATTAATTAATGAATGAAAAAATATAACACCATTTATAGCATACACGAGATCCTTTATTCCAAATCATGTTTCATCTTTTATTCAAACCCATAAATATACTCTATTTAACACAATATAAACAAATATTTTATCATATTAATTTATATATTTTATTTACATTATACTTATTTAGTTTAATTTTATTAATCTATTTTTTGAGACAAATTTATTAGTCTATTTTAATACATGAATTCGTAACATAATTATAATATATAATGATATAAGGGTATAATTGTTATTTAATAGAGAAATCACTTTCTTTCCTTCCACTTTTTCATTCAAACAAACAAGGAAAAATAAATAGATTTTTATTTTCCTTCCATCTATTTTCCTTTCAACCAAACATACATATGGAAAATTAAAATCCACTCATTTTCTTTCTTTTCATTTTCTTTCTTCTCATTTTCTTTCCTCCCTATTTTCTTTCCTCTGCCAAACGCAGTGTAAGTGTAAAGATCTTAGATCAATTGTATAATTGAAGAAGTAATTTTATTCAAATGGCATAAATATAAATTATAGAATAGGAAATCAAACATCATTTTAGAATAAAGAATCCTATTTGGGAAAGATAATATATCAGCAACAGATGTTAAGTTATAGGACATATTTGATTACATTTTATACGGTATTTGCATTCTACAAAATTACTTTATAAGTATGTTTGACTTGGTGTTGGATTTCTTATGAGCCGTGTGGCTTAAAATTAGGCTTGAATTTCAAATTTCATAGCATGGTTTATAACATTTTCACATGTAAGTTGAATTTCGCAAATTTCAATTAAGAGAATTTTCATTCCAAAATAAATATATTTACCAAATGTTTAAAATATAAGGGCTATCAATTTAACTGAGTTTATCATTTTATACTTGTAATGCAATATCAAACATTTCCATAATATTAAACCTTTGTCATTCACAAAAGACAATCATAAAAGTTGAATATGCTACACCTCATGAACCTTCTTGTCCTCGCCCCCTTTTCCATTGAGTGAGTGTGTGCATGTATGTGAGAATATCTTTTCGATTGATATCTATAAGGTGTCACGAGTTGATTATATAAAAAAAAATAAAAAATTAGTGATCATGATTTTGATTCTATGACTAAACATTGGATCACTATCGCTATGTTTTTTTCTTTACCTAGTGTCATAATTATGGCAACTCAATTGAAAACTTGTCTGGAGAGTCAAAATTTTCTACGATATTAATGTTGGGAGTGATGGAGTAACCAGATTTGAACAGAAATTAACTAAACAAGATTAGTATTTGAGTCTCATGTTTAAATTAACTTTAGTACTAATTCAAATTAGTCTGCTGTAAATTAGTCCCAAGTTCAATGTATTACTGCACAGGTTTCTAAATATCACCATTTACATAATGAAGAAGGAAGTTAATTATTAATTAATTAATTAATGGGAATAATTAAGGCAAAAACAAATTAATTAAGCAACTTCCCGGGGGTAATTTTTTAAATTAAGTGTCGTGGATCTTGCATTGGTATTGTTGAATTATAGATATATATACTTAGGTTCAAAGATATAGATCTTAATTTCTAGATTCAAAGTTTAATGAAGTAATCGTCATCATGGTAACAAATAATGTGTTCAAAGTTGTTTAATGTTAAATTAAGAATCTTAATATTTTATCTTTAATTAACTGATAATTTTCCTTTAGGCTGCTAAGCCCTGGCGGCCAGACATTTAGGAGTATCTGACGTCCCTAAAAAATTGTGATTTTTTTTTTTTTTGGCCGGTGAGGCTTTACCGTCAGGTGGAGGCTTGATAGCGATTGATTGCAATAGTTTGCTTTTTATTCGAATTATTGATGTTATAATTATAATATATTAATTTTAAAAAAAATAATTGAAATAAATTAATTTTTAAAAAATCTTTTTTTCCAACTTTTGCTAAAAAAAATTAGTTAACTTTTATTTTTCACCTTTTTATGACAAAAACTACGTAATCATTCAACTTTTTTATTTTTCACAATTTTTATTTTTATAAAAGTAAAAATATTTATAAACACTCCGTAGAAGCACCGCAACCAAATTAAACTCGTAGAACTTAGGTTCATCTTATATATATACATATATATATTTCTGTGTATATATATATATATATTTAATTTTAATTATTCGATTTTGATTCGTTAATCCATTAATTTGGATTTGAATACTATATAAATAATAACATAATATATATGGACGGAGCATCTCTGTGGGTCACGAGACACTACAAATATAAAACATAATATATTGCTGACGGCCACACTTTAATTTGTTGCGTTACACTTTTCACTACGTTCCATATTTTATTATTTTGTTATAGACATTAGACAAATACGAGTAGTCAACATCTCAATTTAAGAACTCATCACTCCTCGCAATACAATATTTGCCACTAAAACTTTTTCCTAATTATCTGATGGCGGCACTTAAATTTTTCACCTTTTTATATGTAAGAAAACTCCCCCGAGTAATTCCAAAACTTTGCATGCGTCAGGGAAGCTGATTTAGCATATGTTAGGTGTCATCCCATTAGGGATGCACCTCTGACCAGTGTTTTTTTTTTTTTAACTAATTTCTCTCTCTCTCTCTCTCTCTCTCATATTACATGTTTTTTTTTTTTTTTTTTTTTTTAACTCTCTTTCTTTCTTGTTCCCTGTCTCATCTCCAACTTTTTAAAACATCTTTTACCTTTTTTATACTTGTTTTCTTCATTAATTTTAATATATAAAAAAAATTAAAAAATTATATTTATACAAAATTATTGGGATTATTGCATTTTTTATCCACTATAGTGTCCTGTTTTTACATTTAGAACACTTATTTTGATCACTGGCAAAATCGATACACATAGTTTTAAAATTTTTGCAATGTTAGGGCATTAGTCGAATTCCGTTCAAAATTTGCCAACTCAGCACCGAAAAAGTGTTAGTTGGCTAATTTTGTTTACGTAGAAGTCCTAGTTGGCCGATTTTGCTCACGTGGATGATGAGTATGCAAACTCAAAAATTATTGTTTTAAGAGGGAGCTGAACCCAGGTGTTTTGAAGGCAAAACATTACGCCAATCTCTTAAACCACTTTGACACACATAGTTAATGTTACTTATATTGCTATAACTTATACTTTAAATATTTCAAATCTCTAAGTTCAATTTTTAAAATTTATTAATCTAATTTTAATATTTTACATTCAATTGATATTTTAAACAAAAAATTATATAAAATTTATCAATCTACTTATAATATTTTACATTTGATTGATTTTTTTCCAAAAAAAAATTTCTAAAAAGAATTTTACACACACACACACACATATATATATAGATATATATAACCTTACAAAAAGAATTTATGACAAATTATATTTATTTTATAAATACAAATTCTTTTTATAAAAGTTTGTATATATTAAAAGAATTTAGTATACACACACGCACACACACACACACAAACATGTATATATATATATATATAATTATAACAGAATTTGTGAAAATAATTATATTTTTAAAAAGCATTTATAATTTTATATGTATTAAAAGAATTTTACACAGACACAAACACACACAAACACACACACACACACACACACACATATATATATATATAAATTTACAAAATGAATTTATGATCAATTATATTTATAAAAAGAATTTATAAACATAATTTTTTTTATAAATTTTTATATGTATAAAAAGAATCTAGTTTACACCCCCCCCACACACACATATATATATATATATATATATATATATATTTATAAAAAGAATTTGTGAAAAAATGTATTTTAAAAAAATAATTTATAACTGTATATGAATTATTTTGAAAAAAATTTAATTGAATGTAAAATATTAAAATTAGATTAATAAATTTTAAGAATTGAACATGGAGATTTGAAACATTTAAAGTATACATTATAGCAACATAAGCAAATACTAACTATGTCTATCAAAATAGTTTGAGAGGTGGGCTTAAAGTTTTGCCCTCAAAGCACCCGAGTTTGACTTCCTCTTAAAACAAAAATTTTTGAGTTTGCACACTCATCATCCACGTCAGCAAAATCGGCCAACTAGGACTTTCATGTTAGCAAAATTAGCCAACTAATACTTTTCCGCTGTTGAGGTGGCAAAATTTGGCCCGAATCCGACAAATGTCCTAATATTGCAAAATTTTTTAAACTATGTGTACCAATTTTGCTAGTGGTCAAAAGAAGGGTCCTAAATGTGAAAACATGTCACTATAATGGATCAAAAATGCAATAATCCCCAAAATTAATAACATCTATAAAATATCTATATTTTATAATTATTATTTGCATTACAAAAGTTAATAAATATTATTCAAAACATTTATATACATATATATATATATATTGAATTTTAACTTAAAAAACGTAGTCGTGCACTTCTTTTTCTTCTTCTTCCTTTTTTTTGTGGTGTGGTGGGGTGGGGGGGGGGGGTGTTTTAGACGTTTAGTGGTGCAATATGCACTTCTTTATCTCTTTCCTCCTTTTCTCATTCAAACTTCTTTTGCTATGCAATTTGACTTTCTTATTATTTTTTTATTTTTTGTTTTGTTTAGTGGCTCACTTTTCCGATTTAGTATATATAGAAAAAAAATCTGAAAAAAAGAAAAATATGTAGATATTTTGAATGATATTTATTAATTTTTATAATGCAAAAAATAATTATAAAATATAGATATTTTATTGATATTTATTAGTTTTGTATATATATATATATATATATATATATATATAAAATTTTAACTATTTCTAATATGTCAAAATAACTGAAAAAAACAAATATAAAAAAAGTAAAAAAAAAATATTAAAAACTGGGAGATGAGAGAGGAAAGAAAGAGAACTAAAAACAATTAATAGGAGAGAGAGTGGAATTTCTTTTAAAAAAAAAGACACTTATCATGAATAGGATATACTAAACCAAGCAATCTATGCTACAAAGCGTACAATATTTAATTACCATCCATTGGATTGGGAGAATTGTCCCGATATTGAGCTAATTAGTATTCAAATTCGAATTAGTCGGTCAGTGGGTCGAAATCAAATTGCAATAAATTGGTTGGCCAATAGGCAAAATTCCCGACAATGGCTGAAATGTTTAGTCGACTCCATCCCCCTTTGTGGAAAAAGGGGGAGGAAATAAAGAGGCCTTGGTGAATTGTCATAATTAGTGAACGAATGTAAGTTCCATTGTCCGAAAATATAGAGTCCTGAGCACATCGAGGGATAGACTTGGGTGACTAAGACGATAAAAAGGGGGGGGCAACTAAGGTTTCTGACTAATGCCCATATATAATAACCACCATATTCAAGTCCCAAACTTAAGGGTTTTTCATAGATATAAATACTCAATTACATTCAATAACTTATATTTAACAAATATCTAAACCTAAGATAGCGGGTTCACACAGAAAAAAAAAAAAAAGGAAAAGAAAGAAAAACAGAAAAAAAAAAATAGAGCTTTCTCACTGACTAAAATTGTGAAGAATTCATTTTCAAATTTCCTACAATGGGACTGACTTAGAGGTTGTTTGGCTAAGCTTATTTAAAATATTTTATAAACTCCTACATCTTTTAAGATATTTTAGAAGCTTATAAAATGTTGGATCTTATTTTAAAAATAAGTTATTAAAGTGTTTGGACAAATAAGAAGGGGTATAACTTATAAGTTGTTAATAATGACAATATTATAATTAATTTAGTTGAAAACAAAAGGGTTTTGATAGATCTTAAAAAATAAGTTGCCACCTTCCTATTTTTTTTAAAAAAAGCTTAAAAGCTTTTAAACATCTTATTTGAAGAGCTTATAGCTTTTAAACATCTTATTTAAGGAGCTTAAAAGCTCCTCCTCCAAAATTTTTATCGAACACTTTTGCACCATCTTATAAGCTCTTCAAAACATTTTATATAAGATATTTGAGAGCTTATAAGCTTAGACAAACACCCTCTTAATCATTGAACACAAAATTTTGTCTTTGGGGGAAAACATAATAAGTTAATACAATTTGTCCACTAGGCGGTAATTAAATATTAGAGTTTTTTTTTTAAATGTTAGTCTAATAAAATATAATTCTCAATTGATTAGTTAATTAAAAATAATTGTCATGTTATAACTCATAATCACATTATTTATCTTTCTATACTTTCAACATAGAATTTTCCTCCTTAAACTATTCCCCTTTATCAAACCGCTCCCCTACAAAATTAAATTTTGTATGATTTACTCCCTTAGATTGTCTTATATAGCACTTACTCTCTTTATATTGAATGAATTATCTTTAATACCCTTTTCAAAAAGAAATATATATATATATGAAAAATTTAGATGCTTTTGGAAAGTCAAAAGGTATAATAAATTTTAAAATTTAAATAAATTTTAAATATAGAAATAAAAATCATTAATTGAAAACGGAAAACCAATAATTATCCTTTTAAGTTTTTTACAATTTTTTTGTCATCTTAAAATTTTATATTGGTATCAAACTTAAAAATTAACTATATATGTTCCTAGCCTTATATGATAATCAAATTATTAGCAACATTTTGACTTATAAAAAAAGAAGAGGAAGAAGAAAAAAAAAAAGAAATAGAATTGCATAAGCTGTCATATTATATATATATATAGGGAGAAATGCACTCGGCCCCCTGTGATATCTCTAATAAACATGAATGATCCTGTGAAAAAAAAATTCTCAAAAATAACCTCGTTGAGTTCTACGCGCTTTTACTGCGAATCTGATAATGTTCTGTGAGTGAGAAATGTCTATTATGCCCCTTTTAATCTGATATATTTGTTCTTCCTCCCAAACCAAAATGTGAGCTTGAAACCCTAGCTTTCTCACCCCTTTCTCACGGTAATGGGATCTCCGTCATCTCACCCCCTTCTCACCGCCTCCTCCCTTTTGCACTTGTGAACTAAAGGTGGCTATAAAAGTTGTGGAGTCTCAAGTGGGTCAAAAATTGTTGCTAGAAGAATAAATTTTGAAGATGGTGGGAACTTGAGTTTGGCCTAAGTTGTTTGTAGGGGTTTATTTTTTCTTCTTGTTCTACTTTTGTTGAAAAATTAAATGTACTAAGTAGTTGGTGAGGAGGGTTGTTGTTGTAACTTTGATTTGTAGTATTATTAATGAATTTTTATTTTGGATATTTGTTGTGATCCTCTGTTTTTTTTGTTGTTGCTCTATTTTTTTTGCTGCTACTCTGTTTTTTTTTTTTCTTGAGTTTGATTTGCAGAGATCTGGGTTAGATCTTTTATTTTGTTATTGGCACAACAGACCCTGTGTTTTGATAATTTTTTAGAAAAAACCCTATATTTTGATAAACTTGCAAAAAAAACCCTGCCGATAGAATAATACATGCAGTAATCTGTGCTTTTTTTGGTATTACTCATCAGTGTTATATTGACAGACAATTATACGAAACATTGTGACAAAGAAATTGTCAATGGGGTGAAAGACCAACAAATCTTGTTGATAATCAATCGATTAATCGATGGAGATTTAGCGCCCAAATTATTTTGTTAGGGTTTTTAAATTTTAGAGAGAAAAAGGGGGGATTCGTGATTTCATTTTTTACTTTTGAGGGACTATAGGAGGTGGTAAAAAAATTGAGTAATACTAATATGACCCTAACAAGAATGGCAAACCCACAAACACTAAACAATACAGATATACTAAACAATATATATATGGATGGGAAGTTGCCATTCTTCGTCTTCACAGAATGGCAAACCACAAACACTAAACAATACACAGATAAAAAAGCAGCCTTTCGGAGATCTCAAGAGCCTAAAATCCTCGACATTTCCGAACTTCTTTCTAACAGTTCAACAGATATACTAATAACGATTCATTGCATTTCAATTATACCAAAGAAATCGATAAATACTCTTGTTTGACAGAATTTGGGGGCAACTGAATTTGTGATTATGGCTGCATTTTCTGCATCCAGTCACTGTTGTTCTTCATCATCAGCTTACTCCAATTCACCCTCTATTGGGTTTCATCAACAACATAAAAATATCCCATTTCATGTGATTCCTCCGAAGAGATTGGGCTCAAAGATTTGTTCTTTGCAATCCAAGCGCAACCACTTTTCCAATGAGATTCTCGTGCACGATGGTTAGTGTTTTCTCTGTGTGTGTGTGTGTGTGTGTGAGAGAGAGAGAGAGAGAGAGAGAGAGAGAGAGAGAGAGAGAGAGAGAGAGGTTCTTTCTTTTTTGTTTTTGGTACTAAGTTGCTGAAGTGATGATGGACACTCAATTGAGCCAATTTAGTTTTCATGTCCAATTGAAGAAAGTAGGAAGTCAAAATAGATTTTCTAAATCGAGTTCTGTATAATTTGAGTTATGACTTCCATTCTTGTGAAGCGCCCGTAAACACAGAAGGGATGAACTTTTACAAATCATGTTCCCTTTTGTTGGTTTTAATTCAATTTAGTTTCAATGTATGCAGTGCATTGTGGTTATCTCAAATTCATTTTTGGGACAGGGCTTTGTATATGTTGATCAGGTTAGCATTTGAGCTGTCATATCTAAATGAATAATTGTTTAGGTGCTTTGGCCACTAAAGTGGCTGGACTGGAAAACGAAGCTCCTGTGAAACAATTGAATGAAGGGTTGTTGTCGGTTACTCCGCCGGAGGAGGAAAAGCCTATTGATTTGGATATAAATGATGATAAATCCACGGTCACTATTACTATTGTTGGGGCCTCTGGGGACCTTGCCAAGAAGAAGATATTCCCCGCCCTTTTTGCTCTATACTATGAGGATTGCCTACCTGAGGTACATTTCAAATGAGGTCTTGGTCATCAAAATGATTTAAGTGATGAACAAGTTGAAATATTTAAGTCTTGCTTATTCTGATCACTATTGTGCTGCTTGATTTCTTGGTTTCCACTGAATCGATGAATATTTACTGTTTTATTGGTTGCAGCACTTCACAATCTTCGGTTATGCCCGTAGCAAGATGACTGACGAAGAGCTGAGAAATATGGTTAGCAAGACTCTTACTTGCAGAGTTGACAGGAGGTAATGGCTGCTGATGATATACATATTGCACCTTCCTCTGTAATCGTGTTTTTAGTTTTAGGTACTTATTGTGCTCATTTGTGTTATGAGTGATGATTTTAAGATTTATAACATGCGTGTAGGGAAAATTGTGGTGAAAAAATGGAAGAGTTCCTAAAAAGATGCTTCTACCACTCTGGCCAATACGATTCCCAGGCAAACTTTTTGGAGCTTGACAGAAAACTGAAGGAGCACGAGGTAAATAAGGAGCATAAATTGTTTCTAACATCTGTGCTTATTAGTATTATTTATGCTTGTTGGTTGAAGCCGAATATTGTCGGTGAATTCTATCTGTATCTTTTTGTTGTATTCATTTAGATGGTTCGCATAAATTGTGCGGCTTCAATTACTCGTTTCGCTTGTAGAGATAATAGTTGTTGAAATTTGCTACTATGCCACTTGTTCTATTATTAGAGTGACTAGGATTAATGGAAATGTTATAGGATTTTAAGCGTGTTTATGCACCTATTTGTTGGCTTTTATTGCATATGATTCACATGTATGACTCTCTGGTTGGTTGTGAATTTCATATGATATGGGGATGTTATGATGGTGCTAGAAAATACATCATATATTTATAATTGAAGTCGTAATGATGATTGGCTTTTGTAGGCCGGACGGGTTTCAAATCGACTTTTTTATTTATCCATCCCACCGAACATATTCGTGGATGCTGTAAAATGTGCCAGTCTATCTGCTTCGGCTTCTGTTGGCTGGACGAGGGTCATTGTTGAGAAACCATTTGGGCGGGATTCTGAATCCTCTGCTGCTTTGACTAAATCCCTTAAACAATACTTGAATGAGGACCAAATTTTCAGGTACATTCATTTCATTTGGAGGTCAGATGAAATAAATCAATGACCAAATAATATATGACTGAAGATTTTTATTTATGATGATACATGTTCTTACAGGATAGATCATTATCTGGGGAAGGAGCTTGTAGAGAATCTATCTGTGCTTCGTTTCTCCAATCTTATCTTTGAACCCCTATGGTCAAGACAGTACATAAGGAATGTTCAACTGATATTCTCCGAGGACTTTGGCACCAAAGGAAGAGGAGGGTAATTTCATAACTTCAATTTGACATCAAAACAAGTCGTGATGATTTTTTGAAAACTTTTGCTTATTAATCGTTTTTTCTGTGTTGCACACATCAGTTACTTTGATCACTATGGAATAATTAGAGACATAATGCAAAATCATCTGCTCCAAATAATTGCCCTATTCGCCATGGAAACACCTGTCACTTTGGATGCAGAAGACATCAGAAACGAAAAGGTCTCTCTCTCTCTCTCTCTGTGTGTTCATATTATACATTGTTGAGTTGAGTACATTATTTTGTTCGAAGGAAATAACTAACTCTTGAGTTATTATACAGGTTAAGGTTTTGCGGTCGATGAGGCCTTTAAGAGTCGATGATGTGGTCATAGGACAGTACAAGAGTCACACCAAAGGGGGTGTCGCCTACCCGGGATATACAGATGATAAAACTGTTCCCAACGGAAGTTTCACTCCAACATTTGCTGCAGCTGCGCTTTTTATAGATAATGCAAGATGGGATGGAGTGCCTTTTCTAATGAAAGCTGGAAAAGCTTTACATAATAGGAGGTTAGCAAGCTATACACTTTTCTTGCACCGAACCGAGAAAAACAAGAAAATTCTTATAGTTTTAAGGTTTACACTTTCACAGGGCTGAGATAAGGGTGCAGTTCCGACATGTTCCGGGTAACTTATACAATAGAAACATAGGGACTGATCTAGACCAAGCGACAAACGAGCTTGTAATCCGTGTTCAGCCGGACGAAGCTATTTATCTCAAGATTAACAACAAAGTTCCTGGACTGGGGATGAGATTGGACAGAAGTAACCTTAATCTTCTATACAAAGCAAGGTAATTTGTTAGCGTTGCGAATCGTGTTGGCATTAGACGCTCGTGTTTTTTGTTTTTCTCCGATGATTTATCGCGCTGTGTCATGCAGATACTCCAAGGAGATACCCGATGCGTACGAGAGACTCCTACTGGATGCCATTGAAGGCGAAAGGAGACTCTTCATAAGAAGTGATGAGTTAGATGCAGCTTGGGCACTCTTCACGCCTGTGCTGAAGGAGCTTGAAGACAAGAAAATAATACCAGAATACTATCCTTATGGAAGTCGAGGCCCGGTCGGGGCCCATTATCTTGCGGCCCAACACGACGTTAAATGGGGCGATCTCGGGGTCGACGAATAACAGCGAGGCCCAAATTGCCCTCCCAACCCAAGATCATTATCTTGGGGTCACAAAACAATTGTGAGTTCCTTGGACTAATTTCAACTTCTGTTGTAGCAGTTTAGGTCGAATAATGTAGATTGAATCATTTGAGCATGCCTTGTAATGAATGCTTCTCCAGTTTCCTTAAACAAATTGTAAGAAATTTGTATTGCATTGATCATGAGCATAACTACATTTTTTTTTTCCTTCTTTGAAATAGTACATTTTTCATGTTAAGACTTAGATGCAAAGAAAAGTCAATAGTAATGTGTGCAAAAATTTCAAACATTCGCACTTGAAAAAGCTCTTTCAAAGAAAATTCAAGAGAATGAAATATAACTACTATGTTAACATTGATTGAGGGTAGATGTTTGTTTATTTATTTATTTTTTGTTTAATCAATGCAAAAAATCAAACTTTGAATCTAAGTGACACCAAATGATATGTCAACAACTTAGCTTTAAAGGGGGTCCCCATATGTCCCCAAGCCCAGCAACATCTTTCACAACCCGACACAAAAACCGATCATCACGCTCACCTACCGATGCCTTATCAATTACTACTAATAATACACACTCATCAACGATACCACTATCACACACACACACACGCACACAGTGTGAGTGTGAGTGTGTATGCATGCATGTATATATGCGTGTATATATATATATATATATGTATGCATGTATGTATTATTAATTATTTTGTTTTTACAAAAAAACAAAAAAGAGATAAAAAATGGTTGGTTATCCGGGTTTCTTAATTTGGGCATATTGTTCGTGTTACTATAATAGTGCAAACATAGTATTTTAAAGCTACATGCTACAGACAGGGCCAATCATAGCACCTGAGTCTTAAAAGTCACGAGTATCGTTATTATTTTCAATAAATTCGGAGCTGTCATTAGTTTTATTCAACAGAGTTTTTTTTTCAAGCGTGTAGATTAGATAAAAACTCGAAACTATTACTGTTACTGTTAAGATTAATGTGACATTGAACTGTTGCATTTTCAAGAAGATTGAAAGTGAATTACCCAATGATTAACTACTTTAAACAAATAAAAATAAAATAAAAATCCCAAATTATTATGAATTAGATGTAGTAATCAGTAATTTCTTAAACTTGAAGGCTTAAGTAAGGTTTTTTGGTTTTTTTGGGATAACAGGCCTGTTAAAAAGTCATATTCCCACCAAAAAAAGGGGGATTTATAAAGTGGCTTTAATCATGAAAATTATTTTATCAAACCTTTAATAAATGCTAGCATGCTAGACCACAATAGTGAAAACACACGAAAAGAGTGTGCAAACAATTTTAACCGGATTAAGTAAATGAATGGACTAATTAACAAGGATATATGTATATGTATAGGTATATGTATATATACATACACATTTTGGATAAGATAAGGTGTGCACGACAAGTCAATGGTTATAACTTATACTAATCACTTTGATCGTACACTTGTGCATCGTTTATTATAGAATTGGATTATACAAATTATACGAAACTTCTATATTTTATCGTTTATCTATGTAAAACTCTCGACGACAATGAACTGCTCATGGGATTTCAAACATATCCCCTTTGTTTTACTGAGGTTTACAGATGAATAAATACACACACACACACACACACACACACAAAAAGGTAATTTAAGACTGTATTTTGAAAAATATGGCATGTTAAGTACGAATTGATTAATTTTTCAATTTCCGATCAAATTGGCATCAGAGTGTATCAAAATTATCAGGCGGCACAAAATATATAATTAATTTTGTAATTAAACCAAAAAAAAGAAAAACAGAGAGAGAGAGAGAGAGAGAGAGAGAGAGAGAGAGAGGGAGGCAGGCCTCCGGTGAGCCATTTCTTCCAGCAGTAAATGATGATCAAAAGAAATCATTATTCCCAGTAAAAAACACGCAAAGAATTGATTAACATCGCCCCAAAAATCACGGTGACAAAAAGGTTGATCAAAGTCGGGAACTTTTTTTTACATGTCCCCTTCATCAATCAAAAGAGGCCCCATTTTTTTTTTTTTTTTCTTCTTCTTCTTCTTCTCATGGAACACAAGCCATCCAACAAGCAGCACCACCACCACCACCAGAAGATAACTCAAGATCATGCTCCCACCAGTTTCTCGCAACCAAACACGGCGCTAGACAAGCTAGCACCACCACCACCACCAGCAGAAGATGAACAAGACAGTAACAACAACAATAACAAGAAGAGGCAATTAACCCCCAAGAGAAGCTCGAACAAAGACAGGCACAAGAAAGTCGAAGGCAGGGGTAGAAGAATAAGGATACCGGCCCTGTCGGCAGCCAGGATTTTTCAGTTGACGAGAGAGCTAGGGCACAAAACTGATGGAGAGACGATTCAGTGGCTCCTACAGCAGGCCGAGCCGTCGATCATCGCCGCCACGGGCACTGGGACTATTCCAGCTTCCGCCATGGCAGCTGCAGGGGCCTCTGTTTCTGAACAGGGGAGCTCTGTTTCGTCTGGTCTGTACTCGAGATTGATCGGGGAAGATATTCTCGGCAGATCAATGGGTGCCTGGCCCAATTTCAGTGGTTTCGGATCTGGGATTTTCCAGAATTCTTCCAATGTTTTGCTGTCGAATCAAGGGAATTCGTCGCGTGTGAGCAAACAGGGGTTTCAGGGATTTGAGTTTCCGGGCTCGGCGGGTATCGGGCACCATAATATTCCGGGCCTGGAGCTTGGTCTCTCTCAGGAGGGCCAAATCGGGGGCATAAATTTTCAAGCATTTACGCAGTTTTATCAGCAGATTGGGCATAATGGAGATTGTGGCGGCGGCGGGTCGAGTAGCAATCATCAAGAACAACAAGAGCATGAGAAGGGCAACTCTCAAGGATGAAGACAACAAAAGTTATAAGTTTCAAGTTTAGGATTTGCAGGGATTGATTGATTGATTAGGGTTTAGAGAAATGGTTCTGAACTCTAAAAAAAATCTTAAGTAGTAATACAAAATGGAGGCTTCGAATTCGATTGGCTTCTTTGTGTTTTTTGCTGCGCCGGCTCGCGTAAATGTCGACCAAACAGGTATCAGAGGAACCATTGAATTTGCATCTTTATATATATATATATATATTATTGATGTTTGTTAAACTTGTGTTTGGTTTTTTTGTCTCAGTTGCAGTGTGGACTAATGTATAGCAGGAGTGGAATGAAGATTTTACTTGTGATTGTCATTAGTGTCAAATTTTTGAGGTGTGTTGTCAGTTTTGTTTTTGTTTAACAGATAATTTGGCTTGTATTTAGTATACATGCAGGTGAAATGTAGTGGTTTTGGGTGTTTTGTTAGAACTTGCAAGTTTCTTGAAGTCCAAGAACTGCAATTTCAATTTGATATATACATGGTGTTTGTCTAAGATGAAATTTCATTGTAATTCAATGAAATATATTATTATCTTGTGGTGTTTTTGCCCGTAGATTTGTTTGTATGATTTAGATATTATGTTTATGTATTCTTAATTACTTTGTTTGTTCGACTGAGGATGTCTTGTTCTCTGTTTTAACTGGAAAAACCACTAAAGCAATTATATATTCATATATGAGTATATATGATGTTGATGCAAAACTTAAAGACTTTATATCCCAGTGCACTAAGATGAGCATGGTAAGGTACAAAGATGAGTCAGTTTTTTTCCATGGGTGGTTTAGATTCAAACATCGTTGAATCAAGTGAACAAGTATGACCAAGACCATCTCCGAATTATTATTACTAGAAAAATGCACGACAAATATAAGTGCGAAAACATCCTCTTTCTCTCTCCCTCTCTCTCCACTATATTTCATACTAAGAAATGCACGTATATATTGTTTTTTTTTTAAAAAAAAAATTGACATAAAAAGGTGATATATATATATATATTGTAAATGATATTGTGTTCACGTTTTAAATTTAAAATATTTTTCAAATTTGAGTTACATATAAGTTTTATTTGAATGTTTTTAGTAATTTTTGGGAGAAATTTATTATAAATGAGATTATGTTCATGTTGACTTTCTAACATTTATTAAACTGTATTTAATTTAAAGGTACATAATATTTCAATCAAAATTTTTCTTATCATATATGTTATTATATATGTTTTTCATTTGAGGATGCTGCTTATTTTATTTTTAAATCATTGTTTGTGTGTGTGAGTGAGTGAGAGAGAGAGAGAGAGAGAGAGTGGAATTTTACAGAGGATTATACAATCATTAAATATTAATAGTTTGTGTATTTGAACAATTAGGAGAAAATGAAGAAATTTACAATTAATTTTAACCAATCAAATAATTCATCATAAATAATTAAAAAAATAATTTAAAATTTTAAAAATTGGGAGTTTTGTTAAAATTGGCATAAATGTCAAGAAACGTGGACATGCGTTTCAAACAATGATAAAAAATTATTCTTAATTTGTCCTAAACATGCACGTCGGTCAAATTGATCAAACACGACCATGTCCAATGATGGTCCCGGTTCGAGGTCTTTCTGGAAACCCATTGGGCGTGAGACGGACCATTTTGTGACATATGCGTATTGTTTCCTTCTGTTGTTGGCCCAACGGAAAAGGCAACAAAAGGGATGGGCCTTGGCTCTAATATCTACACCCAAAGATTCCTAATGCCGTGGGCCCGTTAACACAACATACGTTGAGAAAACCAACCAGCTCTTTTTGTGACGCTCAAACAACTAACTAGCAACTAGGATACTTCTAATTCTTGTTCAAACTCAATTTTAACTCAACTAAATATATCGAGCGGTCCATGCGTTCTATTTATCATGTGATTTAGTTAGGGGTGGCAAAATATGTTGAGAATCACGATTTCAATTCATTTCAACTAGTTTTTGATTGGGTTGGATTTGCAAATTTTATAAATGGGTTGAAGTGGGTTGGATTTTAAATGGACTTCAAAATTTGTTAGGCCCTAAATGAGTTCAAATAGTTTCTAAATAGATTTATGCGATTTCTAAATAGTTGAAAAATATACAAAATTATATTAAAGAAAATATATTTTATTTTGTGTTGAACCTGTTAAGGAATAATATCAATCAATTATTAACATATATCTCAAATCCATTACCAACCAATTCTCTAGAAACCCGACCCAATAAAAATCAACCAAAATCCAATCCGATCCGTCCATTTGCCACCACTAGATTTAGTGATTCTCTTTAAAATATATGAAAAGTTTTACCGTGCATGAACGACACATGGTATATTATTAATCGTTGAGAAGTTTAGGATATAGTAAGAAAAAAGAAAGCCTTTGCCAGCAAAAGAGAAGTTGCAAATTTAATCTCAAAGTCCAAAAGGGTTCCATATGTGCAACACACTGGTTTTATTGCGTAAAATTTGTGCACTTGAGCTAGTTGTATTATGAGTCAGCTTGTGTTCAGTGTTGTTATTCTCATTAATGGCATTGACAATCCCTAATAACAACCATCACATTGGTATTGATTTGCCTGTTTGGCACTATTATAAATACATACAGATATACAAATCATCCCATGCCAATGCCATCAATCTCAAATTTTGACCAAAAAACTACAATCAGAATATTCTATAAATGGGGCTCCACTCCCTCGAGATCTCTGCCGCACATTATAAGAATAGTAAGCTTTCATGGACAATTGGATCCTAGTTGCTCCTACAATCGGGTTCGGGGCCATAAAATTGTTTGACGGACCACTATCTAGAGGTGTCAAATCTCCTCCTATCCACTGTTCAATTGAAAACACAAATAATAATAATAATAATAATAATAATAAAAGCAAATATCTCCTATATATATATATATATATATATCCATGTTCCTCTTCATCTCGCACATTCTTGTTCTTTTATATAGATATGGCAAGTTTTTGTAACATTGGACAATATTTAGCGATATGATATGAATATCTATTCAGATTCCAATAGTTAAGTCACGAGGATGATCTCCATATATTGTCCGCATATGTATCTTGTTCTTGTCCTGTGTCTGGACCTTATATAATCACCACAATATGACAATATTTTTTGATTGATCTCACATCATTCCTTAATAAAGTTTATAATTAATTAAGTTAAAGTTCCAGGGAGACCCAAGTGATCTATTTATCAAAAGAAAAAAAAAAACAGAAAAGTTTCTCAATTGAATGTCTAGTAGCTGCGATTTAATACCACAACCGCGATTTAATTTCTCTGATTCAATAATCTACTGTCACATTTGTCGGATTACTCATATATTATTTTGAAACTATTAAAGTTTCACGTAAATATACTTTTAAAAAATATGTCTTAAAAATCACAACAAATCAAATAAATACTTTATTCATATACCCGTAAATTAGTACTTTTTAATTTTTATCAAAATAATACAAAAATATATTTTATTGTGACATGAATACAAATAAAAATAGATTAGAGAGAAATTGAGACGTGTAAATTATGTGTGATGAGCAGGAAATATAATATGGTTGTGGATGATGATGGAAAAATGATAGGAGCACGATGATGATGGTGTGTTGAGTTGGAATAATAATAATAATAATAATAATAATAAGAGCACGATGATGATGGTGTGTTAAGTTGGATTAATAATAATAATAATAATAATAATAATAATAAGAGCACGATGATGATGGTGTGTTGAGTTGGATTAATAATAATAATAATAATAATAATAATAATATTGTGGGCCTTGAAAGCCTTTGATCCGATACCGTTGAAAACAAATGGTTGGCTGGGGTTAAAGAGAGAGGTGCGTGGGCTAACGCACAACCTACTTGCAACTAGATTTGGGTTTGGGATGCGTGGATTCCACTCATTTATGGCTACTGTATATATAAACTTTTCATATTTATATATTTAAAATTCTAAATAAATATTGGAACAAGTCAACATGGACGTATGAGGCAAGTGGATTCCCTTGTGCTTCGTCCTTTTAACTACTATTACAACAACATTTGGAATCTGCATCAGTCAGAATCACACACCACTGTGTGAATAATCAAATATATATATATATATATATGTAACATCCTTTTATATTCCAAGAATAACATTTGCAACACTGTTTTCACTCATTTTTATAGCATATGTAAAAGTACATAATTAATAGGTATAAGAAACACCATACAAATATATATATATATATATAGTAATCGAAACGAAGTCACGTTTGATTATAAAGGGGTGCCTGAGCCACCCTATTAATGGACATCCAAAGTACTCGATTCAAATTAATCGATTAATAAATAGAAATTGAGTAACTAAGGAAAAGAAAAAGGCGCGACAGAGGTTAGGCCTTACCAAAATCTTGCCATATTTTGCCACCCCAAAAAGACCAAACCCTATCTGCACCTTTTAATACTAGTATACTACTATACATCCACTTGCAAGTTGCAACATTATTCCTTTCCCTTTGATCCCCTTTTACTATATATTTATTTTTCTTACACCAAATTGGATTTCTTTTTCTTTTAAGGAAAATATGGTGGATCAATTTAATTTCTTTCTTGATTGAAAAATCGAAGCACGACATTATTTTTCTTAAAGCTTCCAATATTAGAAAACATTGTACAAAATATTGGTTCATCCATAAATCATTTACTTGTAATGGTTCTGAAATGGGACATGTTAAACATGTTTAGAAAGCGAAAATGCAACTGCAAAATTAATGTTAATTGAATTGTTCCATAATATCCTAAATTGTACTATTAATTAATTAATTGGGTAAATTAACAGGACTAATTCTTTCAAAATATTATAGTTTGTGCCTAATTAGAAGATAAATGGTCCTACTATTTTAATTTTATTATTGGAAGTAATCAGATAAAGTGGGTCAGCAACCGAACCGAAGCGGAACAAATTAGTAATAAGTTTTGAGGTTGGGTTTTGCCGACATTCCTACTTGAAGCTGACTCACTTATATCTCATCACTTGCATAATCAAAGCTCGTCTCGTCGACGGACAAAACCTAAAAGGGACACTGTGTGCGTGTGTGTGTGTGTGTGTGTGAGAGAGAGAGAGAGAGAGAGAGAGAGAGAGAGAGACCCATTGTTGATTGTCCTTGGGCGTAAGGACAGGAACCAAGCTAACAAACCCGAGACAAATAAAGATGGAAGGGTTTTTCTTTTTTGTATAAAAATAATAAAATAAAGAAAGAAAGAAAAAGATGGAGAGAGAGAGAGAGAGGAAGTTGGGTCCACAAGGCAGCGACAAGGCCGTGTTCGCAGTCCTCACGACTCATCTGAGTTTGTTTCTCCATCGCTCATTTAATTTAAGATGGAAGATTTTATTATGTAAATCTCACGAAGTACATGTGTGATTACTGTTAGTGAGTGATGTTATGTTAGGAAGAGTCCCTCCAAAAACTCTTGGTACAGCTCAAGAGCCACCACCACTATCCTTCCTACTTTCAACCCATTAACCTACAACTCCCCACCACCTTTTTCGCCGCTCCCCCACACAATTTGGTGAAAAACATAAAACAGTCTTTCTTGAGCAACATGGATTACTGGTCTTCATCTCTCACCCTCGATGATGAGTTCGAGAAGCTTGTTCTTAGAATGAACCCACCCAGGTTTTTCATTTGATTTTGTGTTTATCTCTGTAATCAAAATGGTATCTTTCGAAGATGTTGATGAGGGTCTAATCATCGGTCCTGTTTTTTTTTTTGATTTGGGACTTTTGCAGGGTCACCGTTGATAATGCATCTGACAAGAAGGCAACTTTGATCAAGGTACTGATTTTTGAGTATGATTGAATCAAGAAATTACTTTTTTTTTTTTTTTTTTGGTTTACTGACATGGAGTTTGCCTGGAAATTTGGCAGGTGGACAGTGCAAATAAGAGGGGAAGCCTGTTGGAGGTGGTACAAGTTCTTACTGATCTGAATTTGATAATTCGAAGGGCTTACATTTCTTCAGATGGGGAATGGTTTATGGATGGTGAGCTCGGAGCCCCTTTTTCATTTTCCTTGGCATTTCTTTCAATGAAATTCTCTGTTACATAATGTAATTTTGTTCTTCTTGATGGTCAAATGCAGTTTTCCATGTGACCTGATGAATATGGAAATAAAGTCTATGAGGACAACATTTCTGAGCGTATTACAACAGGTACACTTACCCAACCTGATACAGAATCACTTGATTTGCACTCAATATGACAGAAACTAAAATGCTCATGGATTGTCTATGGGAAAAAAACTAGCCTTTATATGTTCAGTAGTAGGAAGTAGGGAAGGTTCATTGTGATTTATTCAATCTGAATCTTTTGTTGTATAGCAATGGTGTTGCATCTTGTGTTATGTTCATGTGGTTGGTTTAGATAAGGAAACTGAATATTTTAAAGATGCAGTTATGATGATGAAATTTTCTTTTCTTTAACTGTTCTTTTTTGAAGCAAAAACTTCCTTTGTATTGATTATCTATGTCTTCACATACAAAAATAAGGGCCTAGGAAGATTAAGCAGATATCACAAGCGCAAATGTGTCATAAAATCTTTCCAAGTAGTGTCATTGCCAATGCAACACTGATGGTATAGTTGGATTTCAGTCTCTGGGTGGTCCAAGAGGACGTAGCTTCCGCTCGTTGGCGAGATCCGTGGGTGTGCAATCCGCAACAGAGCATACGACCATTGAGTTGTCAGGCAGAGACAGACCGGGATTGCTCTCGGAGGTCTTTGCTGTTCTTACCGATCTCAAGTGCAATGTAGTTGCGGCCGAAGTATGGACCCACAACTTGCGAATGGCTTCAGTTGTTTACATCACCGATGAAACGAGTGGATCGTCAATAGACGATCCTGACCGACTTGCGAATATCAAACAGCTTCTTCTTTATGTTCTAAAGGTCGATACAGATAGGCGAAGTGCCAACACTGCAGTTTCTGTTGCTTCCACTCATAAGGAAAGAAGGTTGCATCAAATGATGTATGCGGATCGCGATTACGACAACTACAATATAGATAGTGCAGCTACCGAACGGACTAAACTCCTTGCGACTGTAGAGAACTGTGAAGAAAAAGGATACACCGTGGTGAATTTGAGCTGCCCGGACCGACCTAAGCTGCTCTTTGATACAGTGTGTACTGTGACGGATATGCAGTATGTGGTGTATCACGCCACCATCATTGCCGAAGGACCTGTGGCTCAGCAGGTAACCATTAATCAGAGTATTCATTCTTGACTGGACTTGAGATTTAGGATACAGTTCTCTAAGATGAAGAACTTGATACATCATCACTATCATGCATTAATTTCTGTTGTATGCGTTGGTTTGTTAGGAATATTACATAAGGCATATGGACGGGTGCCCCATTAGGTCAGAAGCCGAGAGACAGCGTGTGATTCATTGCTTGGAAGCAGCGATTAAGAGGAGAGAATCCGAGGTATCCAACAGAGAAAAATCATGTTTTGAGTGTTTCGTGTTGTTTCTTTCTCATTCAAACACGGAAAGAATTTACAATGTGTGCACAATGCAGGGCATAAGACTGGAATTGTGCAGCGAGGACAGGGTTGGGCTTCTCTCTGATGTTACTCGCATCTTTAGAGAGAACGGCCTATCGGTTAGCCGAGCTGAGGTGACGACAAGGGGCAGTCAAGCTGTGAATGTATTTTATGTGACTGATGCATCGGGTGATGCGGTGAAAAGTGCGACGATTGAGGCGGTCAGGAAAGAAATTGGGCTGACTATATTGCACGTGAAGGACGACACATACTCTAGTTCGCCGCCTCAGCAGCAGACGACGGGGCGCTTCTCTTTGGGCAGTATATTCCGGTCGAGATCGGAAAAATTCTTATACAATTTAGGTCTGCTCAAGTCATGGTCTTAGAAATAGAAGTTTGTCAGACTAATCCCAAGTTGTTGTATATAATGGTAAATGGTAGGCTTAACGTGATATACCACAGAGCAGCAGCTCCAATTAATCTTGAAAGTTGGTGTAGGGCTTAAGGTAATATGTCTCTGTTGACCCTGTAAAGCATTATATGCGAAACTGTATATTATGTTTATATTTCCAGTTGTTGCAAGTTGTAAATACATTCAATTTGTTGCAAGTGTTGATATCCATCCATCCATCCACCTTCGCCAGAAAATGTTGACAGACACGCATATATTTTACGTCTCTCTCTCTCTCTCTCTCTCTCTCTCTCTCTACATGTATGTATGTATGTATATCAGAATGATCAGAAGTTGAGTTCAATTTGAAATAGATTAGCCTCTCTCATTATTTGCAACTTATTCATAATAATACTGAAATGAAGAGAGACTTAGAACACAGCAAAAGCCATTGGCATCAAGTGGTGGCGCTGACCAATGAGATGTCACTTTCTGGGTCATGGCATGTCGTATACGTGTCGACACCAGAATTAGCTGCCAGATCAGATGGGCTATGGCCTCTGTCAGCCCCAATTTGATATTGGGCCGTTCCTTTGATTTTGGTCACAATACACGTGCCCAAGATCCCCTCCGATCCACCTCAAAAAACGTAATGAAATGTTTGGACCTAAACCATTTTTTTTTGGTTTAAACCACCCGATATCCGGAGCCACATTGGATTTTGACTAAATCCGGATTCGAGCCGGGTAGGACCACAAAGGGCGACAAAGCTCTCCCTACCAGGTTTTTAAAGCAGCTGCATCCCCAAGGTCTCGAACCCGAGACCTTGGTTAAGTCAGAAGAGACCCCTGCCATCTCATCTGCGCCCCTGGGGGTACCTAAACCATTTTTTTGTTTTATTATTATTATTATTTATTTTGATATTTAAGAAGGAAGTTTTACCTTTTTTTTTTTTTTTAATTTTATGTTTTTGCATTCATTACTCTTTGAATGAAAACAAAAATGTTTCTTGATGTAATGCAGACACCAAAAACCTATTGGGTTTATTGTATTGTAGACAAAAAGTTATATATTATGTTGATATATGAAATAGATTTTTATATGTGTGAGAGTAATCAAATGCGTAAATTGTTGGTAGTCTCATTTCAATCCTTTATAATATATAAATGCACGGACAGATAATTAATACACACTAAATACGATATATCTTTTACACGTGGCATCACTTTAAGATAATGAAATAGTAATTAAAATAAAATATCTGAACCATATATGATTGTATCATCATTAAAATTGACGTCGCATGCATATGCTAGCTACACAAAGATAAGAGAATTCAGAAAATCAACAACAGACTTACAAAGTCTATCTACAACTTGAAGTAGCGGGTTTCAAATTTCAGTATCGGAAAGTCAAGAATAGAAAGCTCTATATAAAGACAGTTACGAAGCTACATATAATTTAATAAGTATATCCAAATACTGTACTAATTTTAAAATTATTTCGTGTATACATAATTAAAATTGATTAATAATTTCTTTAATTATCTTGTAATACACTCCACGTTCATTTTCCATTATATATATATATATATATATATATATATATATATATATATGGGGCTCGACCTGATCCACTCTATGGGAAAACAAGGAGTAAAATTCAATTATTTGCATGCATGGTAGCTAGGTGTTGACCATGACATTATCAACAATTACTTGCTCAACTTTATAATTAATATGCCTAAATTTCAACGCCAATACATCATCCCTAACAAAACCAAATATATTGACGAGTAAGATGGTCGTGGGCTTTTAATATGAACTTAGAGGTTGTTTGACTAAGTTTATTTAAATATTTTATAAGCTTCTATATTATATAAGGTATTTTATTAATTTATAAGATGTTAAATTTTATTTTAAAAATAAATTATTAAAGTGTTAAGATAAATAAGAAGGGGAATAGATTATAAAATATTAATAATGACAGTATTATAATTAATTTTGATGAGGTCGTAATCCGTCCCACATCGAGTGGAGACGAGGTGCTCGAGCGTTTTATAAGCGTCAGGTCCTCTCCACAGCTTGGACGCGTTTTGAAAACCCCCATGGCCTGATGGTTCGCCGTCTTAATAGCTAGCAGGAGGGACAGTATCTGGGCTGGAGGCCATCGGGTGGAAATTGGATGTGGGTTTATCATATGGTGCCGTCTGTGGGAACCGAATGGTTCTCAAGCCCCTCGTCTGGGGGGCTTATGATGAGCCGTCTGTGGGAACCGAATGGTTCTCAAGCCCCTCGTCTGGGGGGCTTATGATGAGGTCGTAATCCGTCCCACATCGAGTGGAGACGAGGTGCTTGAGCGCTTTATAAGCGCCAGGTCCTCTCCACAGCTTGGACGCATTTTGAAAACCCCCCTGGCCTGATGGTTCGCCGTTTTAATGGCTAGCAGGAGGGACAGTATCTGGGCTGGAGGCCACCGGGTGGAGATCGGATGTGGGTTCATCAAATTTGATTGAAAATAAAGAAGTTTGGTAGATCTTAAGAAATAAGTTGCCACCTCCTTACTTTTTTAAAAAGAGCTTATAAGCTCTTAAACACCTTATTTAAAGAGCTTATAAGCTCCACCTCTAAAATTTTTGCCAAATACTTTACACCATCTTATAAGCTCTCAAACATCTTATAAGATGTTTTGAGGAGCTTATAAGCTTAACCAAACACCCTCTTAATTAATTAATTAGTTGACCTCTACTTACGTTTTTCAATTTTCATCACACAATAACCAAAATCATTAATGACGACATATATAATTTATTTGAGGATCAAGGAGCCGACTAGAACCAATTAATTAGCTAATTCATGTATTAATTAATCAACATTCTTTTAATTAATGAGCTAATTCATGTATTAATTAATTAATCAACATTCTTTTGTACGTATATCTTCTTGACACCTGGCTATGATTAGTGAACTAGCTTATCCACTCCACCGATGGAACGTCTAATTAAACTATAATTTGAACTCTTAATATCAACATTTTGTTCGTCATATGTATGTATTGTTTTGCCCTTTTTCTCCATGGATAGTTATCAATTAGAAAATTGAGTGATAAACTTTGAAGTGCACAACCCAAATATTGGAAAAAAAGTACATGATAATAAAAAAGTAGACGTAGATAAAGCTTGAATGAACATAGCTAGCTAGCTACCCAATGAGAAAATTAATTTAACAAGGACAAAATTAATAAGACCTTTTATTTTTTCATCTCAGAAGGACACGATAATGATATATGTAAAATGTACATAGTCACTGTAAACTACGTGACATATACGCTAGAACCTAGAACACAACTTTTTTTTTTTTTTTGAAATTTCTTTTTTACATGACCTCAAGACTATTTCATACTTTAAACAGAACTCTGATAGCCTCATACTACATTGAGAATTTATATATATATATATATATGTACTTTGATAACCATATATGTATCATATATTTCTTTTCTATCGTATGCTTGACGGGAGCTAGCTAAATATATATCAACCTGCGACGCGGGTTGGAAAATCTTGGCGGAGTGAGGAGATGGTAAGAGGAGTGACTCCTAGCAACTAAGTTACAGGTAAAAGTCTCTTCAGAATCCATCTCCATGAGTACGTTGATGAAATGATGAACCTCACATGGAAGCATTAAGGGGCCTTCGCTGCTGTATCCGTACTCGGATTCGGCTTCTTCGAGCAGCGTCTTGAAGAGGTGATGGTTCACGCACTCTGTTTTGATCACGAACCTCTGTTTTTCGGGTCCCACGTAGATCGAGAAGCATCCCTCCGGGGCCACCCGGGTCGATTTTTCCATTTTAATTTCTCGATGATCATGATCCGATGGAGGAGAGTTGACAGTGAGATTGCGGGGCCAAGATTTGCTCTTCTTCTTCAGGGCTTCGTTCCCTGACGATGAAGCCGCCTTTGATCTTCCGCTGAATGATTTGCAACGCTCCCATGTCTTGGAAATTAGCCCTTGCTTACCTTTGCTTTTGGAGAATCCATTTTTGAGAGAGAGAGAGAGAGAGATTATGAAAAATCTTGGAAGAAGAAGAAGAAATTGAGGACAGAACAACATAAATGTTGACAGTGCTCAACCTCTGTCGTAAACTAAGTCGAACATGAGCTTGATCCTCTGCCTCATCGCGTTACTCATCATGCATTAAAAACTGGAACATGCATGCAAATTAGAGAAATTAAAAGAGAAAATTCTTAAAGGAAAGAGGGGGTGTTATGATCCACGACACAAGAACTGGTGAGAAATAAGTGGAAGACAAGGGTTTATTTATACTAAACACACAGGATCATACAGATGATGAAGATGATATATAATAAATTTGAACAAATCTATGGGTGGGCCAAATGGGAAAGTGAATAATAGAGAGGCTCACGTCACGGGGACATGGTTTTTCTTTCAATTTTTTTTTTTCTCTCTCTAATGGATTGCGTTTGCGGTGGGTTAACCCCCAGCTTCATTAATAATTATTTCCATATAATTAACTTACATATTAACTAAAATTGCAATTCCTTTCACATATATCGGACTAACATGATGGAAAACCTATTAGGTTTATTGTATTGTAGACAAAAAAAAAAAAGAAGGAAAACTACTGTTTATAAATTATGTTGGATCCTCCTTTGATTGGCTGGCTAAACATTGATATATGAAATAGATTTTTATATGTGTGAAAGTAATCAAATAGCGTAAATTGTTGGTAGTCTCATTTCCAGTTCGGATCCTCTGCTGCAAAACGGTGCTACATCTCTTCCTACACTCATCAAAACACGTCACATGTATTGGTGAGCGGTTGAGATAAATAAAATTTTTTTTGAAGATTCTCTATCCTTATCTCAACTGCTCACCAATACACGTGGCGTGTATTGATGAGTGTAGGAGGAGATGTAGCACCGTTTTGTAGCAGAGGATCCGGACTGATTTCCATTTGAATCCTTTAATACATAAATGCACGGACAGATAACTAATATACACTAAATATGATTTACCAAAAAAACAAGGATATAAGGAAAATATTATCTCTTACACGTGGCATCACTTTAAGATAATGAAATAGTAATTAAAATAAAATATCTAAACCATATATGATTGTATCATCATTAAAATTGACGTCGCATGCATATGCTAGCTACACAAAGATAAGAGAATTCAGAAATCTATCTACAACTTGAAGTAGCGGGTTTCAAATTTCAATACGGGAAAGTGAAGGATAGAAAGCTATATATAAAGACAGAAACGAGGCTGCATATAATTTGCAAGCACGCTAGCTAGCTAGGTGCTGACCATCGCATTATCAATAGTTACTTGCTCTACCTTTATAATTAATATGCCTAAATTTCAACGCCAATGCAGCATCCCTAACAAAACCAAACAGATTGACGAGTAAAATGATGGTGGGCTTTTAACGTGAAACTACAACAACTAAATGACGACAAATACAATTTAGTTGAGGCACAAGGGGGAAATTCTAGCCCACACTTGACTCGATCGAATCAGTGTTAATCACGTGGCGAGTGTTTTACACTTGTCATAGTGTTAATCACAAGGCGAGTGTTTTACATTTGTCATATGAATGGTCGATAATTTAGGGAGAATAACCAATCACTTGACAAGTGCAATACACTTACCATATGATTTGTTTGGTTCGGTCAAGTCAGGTTCGGATAAGAATTTTCCGGCACAAGTAGCCGACTAGAATCAATTAATTAGCTAATTCATGTATTAATTCATCAACATTCTTTTGTATATAATTAATTAATTAGTGAATTAAACTGTAATTTGAACTCTTAATATCATCACTTTGTTTGTTCGTCATATATATGTATTTTTCTGTTCCTTTTTCTCCATGGATAGTTTTCAATTAGGAAATTGAGTGATAAAATTAGTTGAGCAGCCAACCCAAATATTGCGAAAAAGTAAATGATAATAAACAGCAAGTAGACGTAGATAAAGGTTGAATGGACATAGCTACCTACCCAATGAAAAAATTAATTTAACAAGCACTTTATTTTTTCATCTTACAAGGACACGATAATGATACGGACTAATATGCTAGAAGACAACTTTTTTTCTTTTTTGAAATTTCTTCTTTACATGACCTCGAGACTATTTCAGATCAATTTACGCAGAACTCCGACGACCTCATATTACATTGAGAACTTACACTTGCCGCATGATTCCTCGATCACATAACCATATATATCATATATTTCCTTTTCTATAGCATGCGTGCGAGTCAGACCTGATGGGAGCTAGCTAAATATATATCAACCGGCGACACGGGTTGGAAAATCTAGGTGGGGTGAAGAGATGGTGATTAGAGGAGTGACTCCTAGCAACAAAGTTAGATCCCTTGTTATATTTACCATTAATGATGCTAGTACTAGTCTCTTCAGAATCCATCTCCATGAGTACCTTGATGAAATGATGAACTTGACATGGAAGCATTAAGGGGCCTTCGCTGCTGTATCCGTACTCGGATTCGGCTTCTTCGAGCAGCGTCTTGAAGAGGTGATGGTTCACGCACTCTGTTTTGATCACGAACCTCTGTTTTTCGGGTCCAACGTAGATCGAGAAGCATCCCTCCGGGGCCACCGGGCTCCATTTTTTCTTTTTAATTTCTCGATGATCATGATCAGATGGAGTAGCGTTGACCGTGAGATTGCGGGGCCAAGATTTGCTCTTCATCTTCAGGGCTTCGTTCCCTGACGATGAAGCCGCCTTTGATCTTCCGCTGAATGATTTGCAACGCTCCCATGTCTTGGAAATTAGCCCTTTCTTACCTTTTGCTTTTGGAGAATCCATTTTTTTTTTTGAGAGAGAGAGAGAGAGAGAGAGTTTTTATGAAAAATCTTGGGAGAAGAAGAAAGTGATTACAAAACAATATTAAGGGTGACAGTGCTCAACCTCTGTCGTACACTAAGTGGAACATGACCTTGATCCTCGGCCTCATCGTGTTGCTCATCATGCAATATTAATGAATTTGCTACTCAAAAACCATGAACATGCATGCAAAGAGAAAATTATTGAAACAAAGAGGAGTGTTGTGAGCCGCGATATACACAAAACTTGTAAGAAATAAGTGGAAGACAAGGGTTTATTTGTACTAAACTCGCAGGATGATCTAGATGAAGATGAGATGTAATAAATATGAACACGTCGATATGGGTGGGCCAAATAGGAAAGTGAATTATAGAGGGGCTCACGTCACGGGGACATGGTTTTTTTTTTTTTTTTTTTTTTTCTGTTCTCTAATGAGTTGCGTTTACGATGGGCTAACCCCCAGTTTCATTAATAATTATTTCCATATAATTAACTTTTGAGGTCATACATAATAAAGATATTTAAACCAAGTTTGTCAACGCTGTCTAACTCTAATTGGCCTTTAATAATTGTCATTATTAAACATTAATGTTTAGTTATTTGTTTGTAAGCTAGCCTTACAGCGACGTTAAGCGGCCAGTTGCTCTGAATTTTGATTGTCATTTGGAAATTTCAATTTTTTTGAGAAATTAATTAATGAAACAAGTTGAGGGGGTGTCACAAGTCATCATCACAAGGAGAATGATGTCTTGAATGATGTCTTGTGGGGAAAAGAGAGCCTTTACTTTTTCTTAGTCCTGTGACTTTGAGTGACACCCACTAAATTGTCAATTGTGGAGAATTATATATCTTTTTGGTTCAGTTTCACGCTATATCTTACTCTCCATTAATTTTCCCTTTTATTTCTTGGAGCCAATTGAATTGAACTTCCACCTAGCTATTAGGACCCCTCCTTTTTTTTTTTCAAATAACAGATAATAGAAAAATTATATATATATATATATATATCAAGCTTTATTTCAATTTAATAAAAAGCATCACATGTTCCTGGAAAGTGAAAGGTAAATATGTTAGCATGTAAAATATATGTGAGATTTTATGTTTTCCTAATTATAATTAACTTTAAAAAACCATACATTAGAATTTGTACAAAAAGAAAAAGTATATATATAATATATAAGGACACAAAAGTCAAGGGATATTGATAATTTTCAATACAAAAGGGTGTTGCTTATAATTTCACTCAAATGCTGAGAAGCATAGTGTAATTCTCGAAAGTTTTGGGGATGTCAATGCAATCCTACCTTATTTCTTTCTCTTTGATGTTAATGGATAACTAAGCATTTATCCAAAAAACAAAAAAAAAGGATAACTAAGCACATAATGCCTAGATATTGACAAGAAAGTCTGCGTAAACAAACAAAAAGGTTGTCAAGAGAGAAAATGATGTAATTAAACCTGCAATAAAAGTCGCGTGTACATCTGAACACTCACAACACGACCAGAGCCAGAATAAGAGGGCAATATATATATATATATATATAATTATAATTTTAAGAATAAAATGACTAAATTAGGATTCAAGTCATTTTCTATCGTTCCTGCCAAACCAAATTAATAAAACAGATCCGCATATAAATGAAGAACTTGTTTGTTTTCTCATATTTAATTTTTTAATTGGTAGCGATTGTATAGTTTATTATAATTAATTGTTGTGCGGGCCACGGCATTTGATTAGGTCAGCAGGGCCTTGCAATGACACAATTTGTATGATAATTATATGTATGTCTATGAATAAAATATAAAACGTAACATCGACTCAAACTAGGTTGTTTTGTATTTTTTTTGGAGGTGACTAATACTTTTCAAGTCTAAGAAGATCAAAGAAGATTCGAAGCATGATTTGTATTAATGTTCTCTTGTTGTCGTGCTTGTTCCTTTTCTTTATTCATGATTTATATATATCTGAGACTTGCCAAACCTACGAAAAAATGTTACCTTTATTGCAAGATGCCTCTTTTAATTTGTTTATTCAGTAACACTAATCATCAATGATACAAAATGCGTTCCGAATTTGATCACACTAATCTATCTGTATATTCTAATGGAAACAAACAAATCTGCTCTAGAGAGGAGGACAACAAAATATAGTGCATTTTACAACTAAAATTATAAATATTCAAGGAAATTGGAAAGCCAAGTTGAGTTTTCATTGGCTTACTAGAGTTATTCAGCAGCAATATTGAAGTTTTTACACACTTTCTTTGGATATTGGTTTAATAAACTGTGTCTTAAACAAGAAAATGTTGTCTATTATGGATGGTGGGTAGTTGGATTGCTAGGCGGAGATGGAGGGTAATGTGGTATCCATGTTCTCGGATCCCAGAAATTAAACACCGGTGCTGGTGGCGGCAGCGGCACTGGAGGTGATAATAAGGGAATGTTTGGCACTCCAAAACCGAATGCCGGTGATGGCGGAGGGAAGAACGGGAAAGGCGGCAGTTGAGGCAACGGCGGGAATTGAGGCAGCGGTGGTAGAGGCGGCAGTTGAGGCAGCGGCGGTAAAGGAGGGAATTGAGGCAGCGGTGGCAACTGAGGGAAATTGGGAGGCCAGGGAAAAAGGAAATACTTGGAGGAATTCAAAGAATTTCGCCACTGATCCGTTAATCTCTGATTGGCATCCCCACATAAGCTAGCATTTCTTGAAGGTGGTTTGTAACTGAGGGCCCCCAACGTGTACGTGCACGCGTTGTTCTGTTTTGATTTAATCGTGATCTCGGTCAAGGTGCTTCTGCTACTGGGGACATTACAGCCCGTGACTAAGTTACTTGTGGTCTTTCTTCTTGTTAGGATCAAGCTTGCCTGACAGAACGACTGAATGGTCGGATCCTCTGTGCAATCCACACCCGAGACGGATGGTATGTCGAGCTTGTACGTCCCGTATCTGTCTGTCGTTCTGTTGACAGACAAATATATCTGCTCCGCGGTCCTCGCTGCACTCGCTTTGAATCTGCACTCTACGTGTATGTCCACGCCTGTTCATAAATAACCAAGTCAAATTAATTTCGTCGCATGCGATGGACCAAGATAGGCACGCAACAAGTAACAAAAAAAATGTGTATCCAAAGTGTTCCTCACCCGGCAAGAAGTAGCCGTGTTTGGAGAAGGCGTTGTCGTGGCATACATCGCAATATACGGAACCTAGCACAGTGATGCGCGACGTGGGTTGCGCGGGCTGACAGAGTACCTGAAAACACGAGTTCGCAAGAAAGAAAAAGATAAAAAGATCACTGAGTATATTCATTTGAGAAGCTACTGCAAGATTAGCATCTCAACTATTGATTATATTGGCATCTCAAGCTTTTAATATATAATAGGCTTATGATCGTGAATCCGTGAAGAGTTGGCGTTAGGAGTTAGAACCAACCGTAATCATAACTTTTGGGATTATCAAACTATGAAATTGTTCACTACAAAACAAGTGCATGTGAAGGGACCCTTTTGGCTTATTGCCATTAGAATACACACAAAAGAGAAGGATAGCTATCAATTCCATTCACGGGTACCGGGGATTTTTTTTTTCTTTGATTTTTTGTTAATATGGACAGGGGAGAAGGTTCAAGGATCCAACGGAAGATTGGATTTCTTTTCTTTTTTTTTTTTTTCGTATGAATGTTGATGCATAAATGATTGGTTGGGAGTTAAAAATTTTGTGATGCATTCGCAAAAACTTTTATAGTGTATCTTTATGTGGTGTACATCTCCTGATTCTCATGACAACATCACAAAGCATTTACGGTCCTTTTCAACAAAAAACCAAACAACAAAACTATGCAATCACATGTTCATGCTGCACAGTTGTGATAATAATGACTGAATATTAAAAAGTCTTATATATACTGGGTGTTGAGTCCCACACATGCGCCTAATGACTATGATTCATTCCATATTTGTTTTATTTGATAAAAAAAAAAATATTTAAACTCATGATTTAGTTAAATTACAGTTGTTGGGTGGAAATTTTGGCCATAAAAGAATTTTCCGCTACATTACCATTGTTTGGTCACTTGTGTTTAGGCTTAAGTTGTTTAGCTATTCATATTAGGACGAATTACAACAATCACTCTTAACATTTAGTAAAATTACAAAAAACATCGTGTATGGAAAATTACCATTACCTATTAAGTATAGGGGTCAATGGCAAAAATGTCTGATTTGCCCTTACTCGTGTGGGCCGGGGGTGTTTTTGTAATATGGCTATATTTCAAGGGTGGTAATTGTAATATACCCATAAAAATGATAAGAATGTAATAAAAATTAGGCACTTTCAAGTTATTTTTTGTTTTTTTTATATTATTATTATTATTACTACAATTTGAACAAAGATTTATACAACATAAATATATGTACTACTTATAAAGTGGGAGAAGTATATAGTTACCGCCTATTGATGTTTGGTATATCATCTAATCTTTCGTTCATCTATTTTCTCTTTATTTCTTTATGTGTTTTAACTTTCTCTTACCTTTTTCTTCATCCAAACTATGCATAATGACAAAAGCACTCCTGATAATATAAAAGTTATTTCATCCCACCAAAAAAGCATTTTCATCCGTGAAAGGGAACATACTTTCAGAAGTTTATATAAGTTAATGACGACTTAACAACGAGTGCAAATTGTAAGACGGCATATAACGTTACCAAAGTAACGATAGTTGCTTATACGTGATGGTATTTTTGTAATTTTAACATACCTTAAGGTTGGCAACTATAATTTGCCCTTCATATTATTTCAATAGTCGATGTGAAATAGCATGTGGAGTTCGAAAATTAAGTTGCCCTTTATAATTAGCACAAGAGGGTATTTTTGTCATTGAAGACACTTTTGAAATTTAATAAAAATATAATTAAGCTTCAAAATATTTTGAATTTTTGTGTAACTAATGTAGGTGTATTTATTTTGGCAGGCTACCTTTTAAAGATTCAATAATTTGTACTAGTGCAGCTCGTTACGAAATTTTTTTTCCGTCATTGTTCTTTTCTTAATTATGATGATAACCACTAATAATTTCGTAACTATCAGAATCAATAACTCTACTCCAAGATGGGCAATAATTTCGTAATTATAGTGCATTTTGGATTAACATAACGCCAAGGCCCTGGGGTTTAAACTAAAGACAAATAATCTTTCTTGTATATAACAGAACTAAAATTTACCGCTCGCAAGGTTTACTTCTACATTCAGATTCGGTTTCATTGATCTGCAAAAGCATATATATATATATATATATATATATATATATATATATATATACGGTCCTTGTGCTACACACTTTATATACCACACACTTTATGCTTGTGCAAGATATAAAATATATATACGTTAATTTAGTGCTTAAATTATTTTAAGATCAAAATATAAATATATTATTAAATTTCTTTTATAAGAATACTTTTTTAAAACTATATGACATAATTTATTAAATAATAATAAGCTAAAAATAAAATAATTGTAAAAAATAAAATTTCATAATAAAGAAATAAAAAAAAAAAAGAAAAAGATGTTAGATAATTGTAAGTAGAGAAATTATTTGTGTGTGTTTGTGTGTGTGTGTGTGTGTGTGTGTGAGAGAGAGAGAGAGAGAGAGAGAACTAAAAATATTAATTATTGATTTAAATAAACTTTTTATTAAAATTGGATTTCAACTTTCAAAATCCAAAATGATCGAAAAAGTGATTTGTGGGTTGAGAAAATAAATTTTCAAATTGGATTGTGATATTGTAATATTATCTTCTCTATTTGCTTCTTTGTTGTATGTATTTGCTAATTAAAAGGATAAAATTGACATATCAAAATTTGATATCTGAATTTAATTGATTTCATGAGAATTTTCAATATTAGCCATAATTTTATATAACTCTATTTATTTCACTTAAAATTGAAGAATAAATTTTATAAAATTACAAAAAAAATTATTATTTATAAAATAAATTTTTTTTTTTATAATAATATAGATATGTATATATCGTGCTTAAATTTATAACACGTTGACCGGTGAAGCACACGATATAAGTAGGTAGGTACGTATTTTGGACATCCCGCTGTGAGGTTGGGGGAGATATTTATATTTTATCCCCTCCCATTTATGGCACGGATATACCAACCTATCATCAAATAATATTGCACTTGATTTCAATACAATTTGTAGCCTTATGCCTATGACACATAATGTGTACATAGCCCTAATAAATTCGACATGTCCCACTTATATCTTATTTAGAGAAATTAAATTATCTGTCAATCGAGGTCCCTTTCATCTCATTCTCATATTTATTTAAATTTGAACATATATCTCACAAATGTCCTTTTACTCGTCATTCAATAAATGAGTTTATCTATGGACTAAAAGTCTCAGTCCAAATAATCTGTTACAAAATAATACTATATCTTTTCCGTCATTGATTAATACACAATACATGTATTAGTGGATGATTGAAATAAGAAAAAAAAAATTTAAATTTTTTTTCCACATCATAAGTTTTTCTTTTTCTATCTTTAACTATTCACTAATACACATTGTATGTATTGATTAGTAGAAAATAAAATGCAACACCATTTTTTAATAGAATATCTGGACTGCTAAAAGTCCCACTTCAATTTAATTTATTATTTGAAGAGACTTAGTAGTGTTTAATTCTTAGCATCAAACTTATATTATTAATGTCGCCATTGAACATTTCCACTAACCGTGTGATCATAATTAATGCGTAACCATTGTCATAATAACAAAAGAGATTCAACAAAAATTACAAGAAACGAAGATTAATACAAGATTAAAGTACAATATTTTTGCTTCATTCTGATATGTACAAAGGATGTGCCTCAGATCGACTGATTAGTACATTAATTACTATCCAAAATATGGAGGAACTCGTCAGCTCTTTCCTTTGCACTAGTGTTGATTTCCTAATTAATACAAGAAAATTAATTCTCTAGAAAGCAGTAATTAGCCCATGATTAGTACTTACTTAATTCTCAGAGCCAGAGTGCTCCAGCTTCCTTAAGAAGTGGGACTAATGTGCCATTAATATGTGCAGCCATAACTCTGTCCATTGCTCCGACGAGTTTGCCTCCTATAAACACCACCGGCACGGCTGAGCCGCCGCCGAGCAGGGTGGTGAGGGCCCTTTCAATGTCTTTGCCTCTGGGATCTTGGTCGATCTCATAGACAGTTGGGTTGACTCCCATTCCACAAAAAAGACGTTTAACTGCATGGCACATGCAGCACGTGCTCATGCTGAATATCACCACCGCGCTGCCGGACGCCAGCCTCGCCACCCTCTGCAATGGCTCCGCCGCCGCGCCGCCCGCGCCGCTGGAGGAGGAGTAGTAGCTATACGAATCCGATTGGTATTGCATGTTTGTGACTTTGAAATATTAACTCCCCCGTTGATTTCTTCTTGAATTCAATTTCAAGAATGAAAATAGCTGGGGAAAAAAAATGGTGATTGAACACTGAAGGAGGGTGTGAAGATAAAATCTTGATGATTTGGATATGATGTGTGAAATGATGAGGAGGGGTTGGGGTGTATATATAGGGGGGGAGGAGGATGGGCTATTTGTATGTTGTCCCAAAATGTGTAGTTATTACCGAAGCACTTAATACGGGACAGTACAAATTAAAGGCGAACTCTGATGGAGTGTAAGGCGGTCTGGATAAAATTTTTGTCCAGACGCGATTGAATCTCACTCAATTAATCATATAATAAGTATTAATACATTTGCTATGTGATTGATATAACGCTTGTGACGTAATTAGTCTTGGAATGATCGAACCTCAACTAATCATATAACAAGTATTAATACATTTAATATAACACTTGTCATGTTATTAGTTTTGAAATGACCGAATTTGGTGCGAGTAAGAATTTCACAACGGCTTAGCTATATTGGGTTTAATTTTAATTGTGGTGTAGTTATATAATTTGTACTAAGTTCTCCAAATAAGGATACTGGTTATATAATTAATTTGTACTAGATTCTCCAAAAAAGGATATTAAGATTACGTTGATAAGTAGATAGTAGTAGAATTATGTGTATGTAGAGACGGCGAAACGTGGCCTACTTGTCGGGGCTTTTATTAATGTGGCATTTAATGTTGTGAGGTTTAATAATGAATAAATATTAATGATTTGATTATTAAGTATGGCACAACCCATAATGTGTCCAACGCTCCCAACTTATATATGTCACTTATTGCTTCATCTCCCCCTTGCTTTTAATTCTCAACCCCGACAAATCCCAACATCTTCTCATTACATAATAGTTTTCTCTATTTTCTTAAATTATAAGTTAGTGCAATTATTACATATGTATTTATTTTTGGATGAATAGTGGATAGCAAGCTTAAATTGCTGGTATTGATTGTCAATATAAATATGGAAGCGACAACTTTGATTGTTTTGTATGAGAAATTTAATGTCGGAGAGCACATGTGGCAGCTACCCCCCATTCAATAAAATAATAATACAAAAATAAAGAGATGGATACACAGCCAGTCGACGGTGCTATACTTCAATAAATTTTTCTGCCATTGATTAATATAAACAAAGCCTTCAATAAATAATGTGTCTATTTAACTTAATTAGCTTTCAATTATTTTCTCGGGAATTTCTTAAGCTGCACCTTCACTCAATGCTTACATCATCATCATCATCATAAAAAATAAATATAAATAAAAAACACATCAAAATTGATGCTTGTGACGTCATTACGCCACGATATTTGCAATGACGTCCCTAGCCTTAAAATATAAAAAAGTTACTATACCGCACGTGGACTAAATGGAAGTACCGAAAAAGCAAAAAAGCCCCAACATGCACATGGTGTAATGTAATAATATATAAAATAAATATATTTAAGTGCGGGGTTACAAGGATCTTGTAATTGTAGTTTTGTCCACCTAAACTGGCGACAAAGTGTGGCAGTCCCTAGGACAAAAAGGCGGTTGCGCGTGCACTGAGTCAGCGGCGGAGGGGGATGACTCTGGCGGCGGAGATGGTACGGGTGCGGCGGAACACGGCGGATCTGCTGTACTTTTCGACAAGAAAACTAACTCTCCATGTCTTTTTTGTTCCCCCAACATTTTTGCTTTTTTGCCTTTGTCACCCCTCCTTTTCTTTATTACTACATTACATCGTCTGCAGTGAGCATGCATGGATTGTCTTAAATTTAGGGGTTGACTGAATTTAAGGAAAAACCCAACAGTATGGGTTGCACAGCCCGTAATTTCTTTGCTTAGGAATCCGGATCTCGATACGTATATCCACCAGTTCGAATTTTTTTTTTTTATATAATCATGTTATATTTTTGTTATTTATTAATATACATCACAGTATATTGATGAACAATTCAAAAAAAAACAAAATTAATGATATAGAAAAATTTTAAAAATTCACTTTTCCGTATGAACTGAATTGACACATCCACTATGAGTTGATGTCATGTATTTATTAATTTTTTTTAATGTATCAATACACACAAATTCGAACTGATATGTTGTTTGGTAGCCATTTCTTTATTATAGCACAAGCACTGTGAATCAATAAATATTTTTCATATAGAAGCCAAGAATTCACATTGAATAGATACATGCGGGATATAAATGAAGTTTGGCCATATTAATACATATCTAGCATTATTAATAACACCATTGAGTAATGAGTCTATGTCCCCTCTTAAATTCATGTGCAATAAAATTTCAACGTTTTTATTTTAAATGATGTGGGACCCCAATATTTGGACTAGAATTTTGCCAAACGGTTGTCATCCCGTTAAGCATATCACTAATTTTCGTTTACATATTTTTTGTTTATATATTTGGCCAATTTTCTTCATTAAACTTTTTAGGAAACAGTAAAAAATGTATACTTATTTTTTTTATATATAATTAACTCGAAATACTCTATAGACGTCAATTAGAACGTCAGACACTCACACACATACACTCACTCAAAGAGGAAAATGAGGGGATGAAAGGGTTCGGATCCAGAACTTCAATAGTGCTGGTTCAAACTCCCACCACTGGCGGATTACAGTCCTAGTGGTGTATACTTGAACCTTGTGAAGATTAAGGATGGTTAATAGTTTGTAGACCAGCGTAGGATGTAATAAAAGTTGTATTATTAAAGATAATTAGTTGAAAATTAAGTGGTAGGAACACTGTATACGTGTTGCCTAGTGCTCTCACTATGATCAAAAAGTCTATTGTAGGAATAGTACTGAGTAGTACTCGTGATAGGGTGCCAATATATATCTGCATCATCAGTATCCAATAAAAACAACTTAAATATATACGAATGGCAAATTATCGCCAAAAACCAGTGTCGCGTCTCTTTATTTGTTTATTTAATATATTAAAATATCATAATTAGTACCTAAAAAAGAAAAAATATAAAATAAATTCCCATGATTGAAAATGGACAAAGGATCCATCCATTTACACAATAGACTTGCGGGATTCTTATTAAAAAGAGGCCCAAACAGATTGGGCTCCAAGAGAAACCCAAATTAACCAACAGTTTGCAATGGGCCCAACACCCAAGTCCGTTTTCAAAGCTGAGAAATTAATCGTCCAAATCCAATTAGGCCCGTAAGCAACTACAAGGCCACATCTTTATTTTAAAAATTATTATATATCTATTTTATAGCTTTAAGATAGAAATATATTAAAAAAGAAAACATTTTATTTAATTATCTTGCATGTGGCGAATTATGTTTCAGTTATCCATTACAGATTTTTTTTTTAAATTTTTATTATGATTGAGTGGGCCATTATTATTATTCCACGTGGATGTAAAATAAATAAATTCATTCCGTTGGCTTGAATGATTGAAAAAGGAACTTGATCCACCCCCCACCAAAAAAAAAAAAAAAAAAAAAGGTTGATTGAAAAAGAACAAGGGAGGTTTGGCCACAAATTATATTGACTGTCCGTACTATTATTATACGGAGAACATCGCCAACTGTCTGTCTGACTTACAATATTTGATTGTATTGTGTTATTTCGATCATAATCGCCAGTCTCATCCAAACTTACAACACTACTCTTCAATTATTTGAGACTTTCTTTTTTTTGTTTTTTATGTAATATATATCATATGGGTGTTCACAACAACTATATTTTTAAATATAAATGTTTATTGATCAGTATGGGACGGGCTCGATCTAATTAAAGATGAATGGACCCCTTCGAGCCTATAATGAATCTAGTGGGGTTGAAGAAAGTTTCCTACATACAATATGATCTTCATAAGAGAACGCTGGAAGTTGAGCTAATGTAGGTTAATTTTTCGATGTTGGAGACAATAAATAGAAGCCTATAAAGAGAACAATTGAAAAGAAAACGATTTGTACGAATCTTTCCGTTTTGAGAATTGGTCTATTTAATTGTAGCATTTGAGGATTTGTATATGTCACTTGTCATAATTTTATAATTTTGCTAGATGCTAAGGAAGGTTTTATATCTTGTCAAACTTTCAGTATTAGTGGCATTTGACATCTTCAATTGCATAATCATTTGAATAAGGGATAATTACTTCCATCACTCTTTAGTTTAGTCAAAATTATAAATAACACTCCATTGTATTGATTATTACCAATACCTTCATGAGTTTTGTTTCTGTTTTTCAATTTCCAACTTCCGTTAGGTTAGTCAATATTCGTAAACCCAATTGAACTTTCAAAATTGCCCTTTTGAAAGTGGGAATGTTATTTGGCCAATTATGAATTGACTTTTTTATCCTTGTGGATGCTTATATTATATAATGTCATTTTTGGAGGAAATATATTGTAATTTAATACAATGAAGGGGGGTTAATTGTAATTTAATATTTTATATTGAATAAATAAGAAAATATATTTCAACATTTTTTTATTTATAATGTCTCTATATATATATTTGCACATAATAAATATTTATACATAATATAAATATATATATACACATAATATACAAAATATTTACAAATATATAATACAAAAAATATTTATAAATATATATACACACAAACCGTTCGCCGTCGTCCTCCGCGACCGCCGTTGCTCGTTGCCCGATCTAGAGTGAGAGGCAGAGATACAGTGGGAGAGAAGAGAGAGAGAGAGAGAGAGAGAGGAGATTGAGAAGGGGAGAGAGGGGGAGACATACCGCTGGCGCCCGACCCTCCTCCACCGCCATTTGCACCCGCCGCCCTCCTCCACCACCATATGCACCTGCCCTTGCTGACCAATGAGAGAGAGAGAGAGAGAGATCTTAGATCTAGATTTGAGAAAAAAAAAGGTAGAAAGAAAAGAGAGAGAAAAAAAGGAAGAGGAAGAGACACTACAAGAAAAAACGGTATTTTCGGCGGAATTTTCGGCGGAAATAAATAATTTCGGCGGAATTTCGGCGGAACGAATCCGCCGAGAAAACCTTGGTCGCTTTTCAATTTTCGGCGGAATTTCGGCGGATTTTCGGCGGATTTTTTTTTTAATTAAATAAATTTTCGGCGGAAGTTTCCGCCGAAAATCCGCCGAAAAATTTCAAAAAATTTATTTTTTATTTATTTTTAATTTCAAAATTATTATTTTTTATTTATTTTTAATTTTTAAAATTTTCGACGGGAATTTCCGCCGAAAATCCGCCGAAAATTTTTAAATTTTTTTTTTATTTTTTTTTTAATTTTCCGCAGAAAATCCGCCGAAAAATTTCGGCGGAATATTCCGTTGAAAAATTCCGCCGAAAATTGTGCGTTTTCTTGTAGTGAGAGATTGAGTGGCAGAGCGGTAGAGAAAGGTTAGGGTGGCGGGGGCGGTGTGAGTGAGAGGTGGCAGCGATGGGTGGGAGGGAGGGGGGCGGCGAGGGTGGTGGAGTGAATGGCGGCGGCGGCGGCGACGACAGCGGTTGGGTGGTGGGGGTGGGGATGAGTTAGGGTTTTGTTTGAAGAAAATTAGGGTTGGAGTGAATGGAGGGTATTTTAGTCAATAAGCCTTTCGCCTATTTATTTTTATTTTTTTTAATAAAAATTATTTCAAATATTCAATGGGTAAAATGGACATTGTATTGCTTCCATCTATTTTATCAATAAGTCCACAAAACTTAGGGGAGTATTGGTAATAACCGATGCAATGGGGTGTTATTTGTAATTTTGCCTAAATTCAAGGATGGTGGGAATAATTATCTATTTGAATAATATATATCAATTCTAACATGAGCACATAGATACATAAATGGGCAAAATACAATCTTTATATTAGATGTTGATTAATTATTCTCTGAATCAAAATGAGCGAAATAACGATGTAAAATATACACGATAGCTATCAAAATGGAAAATAATAGAATCATTTCATTGGAGCATGTGAAATTATACTGATAACATCTATAAGACGAACAATGAAAACACATATTTGGAATGTGTGGATGGGGCATCGCGGGGCAATAATAGGTGTTACATGTCACACTAAAAATGGCTTGTGCTTCTTTCGTTTCAATCTCATTTATATTGAAAGCGTAGAGACGAAGAGATGTATGCTTCCAATTTGCCAATATGACTTATCTCACTGATAACATATATACATGCATACATACATATAGTTTTCAAACAGACAAGCTAAGTTTCGTTGAAGCAATAATTAATAACTAGTGGAGTTGAAATCATTATAAGAAAGTATCTTGTTTACTAATAAAAAAAATTGTGATAAAAAGATAGAGCATATTTGTTATAAACTTGTAATAAAAATATATTAAAAAATAACTCAAACAACATTTTTTTTAAGTAATTAAAATAATAATTAGCAACAAGATATTCACTAACAAATCGAAATGGATGAAATTAATTAAATGTGTGATGAATTAATCGGTTTATAAAAAGGGTATTTTCTTATATTAATTAGAGCTTCATTATATATCAATGAAGATATCCGGTGATATCGAGACTGATCCATGCAGTTGGTTTATATAAAGAAAATTAACCATACAATTCTGATATAGATAAAATAAATATTACCCAAAGAATTAAGTGAAGAAGGCCAATATATATCCTTATTACACAAAAAATATAAAGCCCTTCTAATTGGGGCCAAATTAGAACTACAAAATTATTAAATTCTGACAAGCAGCACCAACACATTTCCCCACTATGAATAGTCTAAGTACCAATTATACACACACAAGTTTTGCTCCTTTAGTCTTTTCCGAAAAACAATAATCTAATAAATATTGAAAACAATATAGCTGGACTTTTGAGGTTCACTCCGTTTCAAATCCCAATCCCATTGGACAGTCTAGGTTGATATTTGAAGAAGAGTAATGAGCTAATTAATTATTGTAAAGGTAACATGCATGGTTTGGGGAGAAAAAAAATATTATCACAACAAATATACCCTTAATCACACATGCACACAATCACATATAAGCCTAATTATTGCCCAAAAAATTAAATAAGCCTAATTAATATATATGATTGTTGGAATTTAAACTGACCAGTGATGCACACAATCACATCATGGTCCATGGTAGAGTTTGGGCCCGCTGTAACTTTCTAAATGAACTGATTGGCAGGCCCAACTCCTCAACTCACAATATGTATTGGGCTTTTTATTTGTGAGGATTGGATTAATATGTGATAAATATAGACATTAATATTGTGTTGGATAATAGTAGATGAGCTTTATTTTAATTTGTGTTGTCTTATCCATTCATTGCATTTAGATTGTATTTTGATGACAATTTATTTTTATGGATTGAAATGTATTATTAAGCAAAATATTATTATTTTACCTTTTTATATAAAAGGTACCATGAGTTTTAGAATCATGAATAAGAAGGGTAATGTGGTCAATTCTATCCAATGTATTCATCAACAAATTTTACATTCTCTAATCTCACACCCCCTCAAAGACTCAATTTTGGAGTAGATTATGAATCTAATCTATGACACTATGAATTGGACCAATTTCGATATATAAAAATATCTTCAATCAAATGTGAAATATTAATTGGACTATTTTTTGTATTATAATATATAACTACAAATCAAAAGAGCCTTTGAAAATTCTTCTGATTTTTGTCCGGTGAAGCCCTTTGGGGAATTTTTGGTGGGTTTGCATTTGAAGAACATGTGGGGTTGATTGATAATTGATTCTGCTGTGCATTTGGGATTTTCAAGAAATAGGTTTGACAAAAGGTTTAATCTTTGGGTAATTTAAATGGGTTGTTTTCCTTGTTTGATTCGAGGGAAGAGGGAAAGCTCAAACCCTGTAACTGTAAAGAGATAGATGATCACAATGAAGTTCCTTCCAATATATCAAGATTATCACACGGTTAGTAACTTCTTTTTTTGGCAATTTCATGCATTTGAATAATTAATTTCTTTGATTTTCAGTTGTTTGTATCTGATCTGCGAGTTTTGAGTTCATCAGCAGTTCAGGTTGTTATGGTGGGAGTGGATAAAAAATAAGTTACTTTTTTCTTTTTCTTTTCATCAATTAACAAATCAGATCTCAAGGGGGGGCTGTGATTTCTATTTTAAATCTGTTTGTGGTTCTAGAAAGCTAAATTATTTGATAGTCGAATTCGGGTGTGGGATATGAATTAAGCCAATCATCTGACTTGTTTACTGGAAATCAACAGAATTCATGAATTCTAATGGATCTGTGGTGGTTATGATTGCAAGTTGCAGCTGCAGACGGGCGAAGGAAGGAACCATCAGGAACCAAGGACTTGGCCGATGCTCAGGTAGCTGAACAAACATTTGGCTTCCGTGATCTAGCTACTGCAACAAATAACTTTGGGCCCGAATGTTTCTTAGGAGAAGACAGATTCGGGCCCGTATACAAAGGGAGGCTTTTGAATGTTCAGGTACAGAGTCTTGCATTAACTTTGCTAATTTGATTTTCTGAATATTATCATGCTACAGTTTTTGTTCTTTTGGTTCAGATGTTGATTACTTGGTTTAGCAGGTGGTTGCTATTAAGCAGTTGTATTGGGGTGTCCGTCGGGGTGACAGAGAGTTTCATGTTGAGGTTCAGATGCTTAGCCTTCTACACCATCCTAACTTGGTGAATTTGATTAGTTGTTGTGCCTATGGCGATGAGAGGCTTCTTGTCTATGAATATATGCCTTTGGGATCATTGGGATATCACCTATACGGTTACTAGTTTGTGCCCTTGAAATTGTTTCTTGCCTTTGTATGTTGTGAATGATATTAGATGTGAATTGATGCTGAGAGTGTGACTAATGTTGGGCAGGCATTCCGCCTGATAAAGAGCCGCTGGATTGGAATACACGAATGAAGATCGCAGCTGGTGCAGCCAAAGGATTGGAGTATCTCATTGATAAGGTTAAGCCTCCGGTTATGTATGGTGCATGCAAGTCATCCAACATATTACTAGGCGAAGGCTATTCCCCAAAGCTTTCGGACGTTGGACTCGAGAAGCTGGGTAGAACGGGCAAGGTAAGCGCAGCTTATTGTGCTCCGGAATACGCCATAGCGGGCCATCAAACGGTGAGGTCTAATGTGTACAGTTTTGGGGTCGTCTTGTTAGAGCTCATAACTGGGCGCAAAGCATTCGACGGAACACTTCCACAGGGAGAACATAACCTCGTCGATTGGGTAATAATTAAACGTACTAATTCTAATATTTTATTTGTGTACCATGATGATCGGTGTTGATGTTCTGCAGGCACATCCACTGTTCATTAATGACCCCAGAAAATTTGCCAACCTTGCAGATCCCTTGCTACAAGGTAAGTTTCCAAGGCGTAGGCTTTACAAAGCTCTAGCGTTGGCTATCATGTGTACCCAATATCGACCTACTGCGCGTCCCCTGATTAAGGATGTGGTGACGGCCATTTCTTACCTGGCAAATCAGCCAAATCAGCCATATGTAGAAATGATAACAGGGGAGGGTCCGCAAAAAATGTTGGACAGGTAACTGGCCGTTGCAGATGCTAAAATGTGGGGAGAAAATTAGAGGGAAAAAAGACGACAAAAAGCTTGCGGTAGTTTTAATGGCAATTGTGGGTAATACATGTGATACATTAATATTTCAGTATTCTGGTTTCCAACGGAGCTTTTACGCTAATGTTGTAAAGAGATGTATGCTTCCATTTTGACAATGTAACTCACCTCAATGATAATATATATATATATATATATATATATATATATATGAACACTCTACATTGTATGCATGCACGTATCTTGTTCAAATTTGAAACAAATTCAAGTGATTTTTTTGATATGACCCTACATACCATGCTCCATTGATAATGTAGTTTTCACACAAACAAGCTAAGTTATGTTGAATCAATAATTAATACTTAGTGGAGTCGAAATCATTCCAAGAAAATGTCCCATTTACTAATGAAAAAATTATGATAAAAAAATTCCACCGCATATAGAGCATATTTGTTATGAATTCGTGACCGAAATATATCAAAGATAACTCAAACAACAATTTTTTTTTTGTTTTTTCTCTACTAAAGTAATAATTAGTGAAAAGATATTTACTAACGAATCAGAATGAATGAAATTTATCACTAATTGTATTTGCAAGCTAACAAATTTTGTAACGGATAATTCATCTCTATCTATGCGTACTATGTATATATATATGTGCTAATGTGCAAGTGCGCGTGTCTAATATATATGTATACGTATATATATGCGTGTGTATTATATATTTGTGTATGGATATACATGTGTCATTAAGTTGGATATTTTTCGTATTACATAAAAAAATTCTGAAATTTGATATTCTATTTTTTTTTTTGCCAGAAAATTTATTAGGGGTATTTTAGTACTTTTATAAAAATCGTAAGGGTTCCATTCGATTTTCAAATTTGAGGGTGTGTAATGATAATTATCGAAACATGACAAGAATCGGTAATCAGACCTTTGTTTGTGTGTGTGTTGGGGGGGGGGGGGGAGGGGGGGCGGTGTGTAATGGTAAATTTTCCTAATAATTAATAATTCTGTTTGCAATTGTGGAAAGCTAAATTATTTGATAGTTGAATTCGGGAATGGGATATGGATTAAGCCAATCCTCTGACTTGTTTGCTTCATGAATTCTAATGGATCTGGGGTGCTTATGATTGCAAGTTGCAGCTGCTGACAAGCTAAAATCAAGAAGCAATAATGTTGGTCCAACGAAGGAACCATCAAGAACCGAGGAGTTGACCGATGCTCAGATAGCTGCACAAACATTTACCCTCCGTTTGGTTCTTGAATTTTGGTAAGGAAAATAGGAAAGAAAATTTTTTCTTTGCTTCAAATGATAGTACTCTATGCATTCATTTTTGATCATTTTCATTTTCCTCAACAAAATCTTTGTTCCAAACATAGCCTTAGTTTCCGTGAGCTAGCTACTGCTACCGATAACTTTAGGCCAGAATGTTTCTTAGCAGAAGGCGGATTCGGGCCCGTATACAAAGGGAGGCCTTTGAATGGTCAGGTACAGAGTCTTGCATTAACTTTGCTAATTTTGTTTACTGAATATCATCATGCTACAGTTTTGGTTCTTTTGGTTCAGATGTTAATTACTTGGTTTGCCAGGTGGTTGCTCTTAAGCAGTTGGATAGGAATGGTCTTCAGGGTAACAGAGAGTTTCTGGTTGAGGTTCTGGCGCTTAGCCTTCTGCACCATCCTAACTTGATTGGTTATTGTGCCTATGGCGATCAGAGGCTTCTTGTCTATGAATATATGCCTTTGGGATCAGTGGAAGATCACCTACACGGTTACTAGTTTGTGCCATTGAAATTGTGGTATAGGTGATAACATTTCAGTGTTATGATGGTTCCCACCGGAGCTTTTACGCTAACGTTATGTTTGGTCGTTGGATTTCGGTGTCCGAACAAAAGCAGAAATCACCTAAGCAACAATAAGAGTTAATAGAAAAGTTCGTACATGGAGCCTCCATTTTGGTGAAGCTCCTTTTTCAAATAATGAAGAGGATAGCATGAGATTGTTTATATCATTTAAAAGAATGAGCAGAACAAAGCAGTTGTAAAATTCTCTTTTGAAACAAAAAGTTTTAATCTTCTTCTGTATCTGGGATCTTAAATTCGGCCATCAAAAATCAAAATTTGTTGAGATTTGTTCTACATTTCCTTGAGTACTCAACTCAACTGCCTAAAGTGCCTATCATTTGATAAACAAGATAATCCGTTTTTTTTTTTGTAACTGCCAACGAATAAAAGCCCCCTTTATAAGCATTTCATTTAATTTTAAACCTGGTAAGTGGTAAATCACTTCTACTAATTTGCACGGCTATTTTAATTTTCTTGTATATAGATATACCTCATAGTAATATTTGCGATGCTTAATTGTCGTTTCGTCTTCGAATTAGCAATATTAGGGGCCGATGCTTAATGCAATTATTTTTTTTATAAAAAAAAAAAAAAAACAGACAGACGTGTTTTGCTGGACTTTTCTGAAAAAGCAAGAGCTGAAAAAAAGTCTAGATTCTTTTATATCCACGTAGCTTCAACTAAAAATACTTATTAAATATTTTTAATTATTTTTTCAAACAAAAAATTCTTTAGCTTTAAGAAGAAAAATAACAAACTCTACTATAAAAGAAGAATACGACTCAAAATGTACTTTTATAAAAAAAAAAAAATTACCCAAATGAGCCCTCAATCCCAAATGATCGATGACATGCATGATGATGCATTCGTAACTAATATACCAAATTTCGATGAAACAAATCATCCTCTCTCTTTCTATTTTTAGAGTGAAATGATCACGTCAGAAATCATTACATAAATAATTTATATAAAGCAATTACGCTGATATTAGGTGCTAATTTAGCGAGAGAAGCGTACCTTTTGCTTAACATGTATCTAATTTGTTATATATTTAAATATTAAGTTACTAAAATTACAAGTATGCATACTTTATTAGTGCAACTTATAATACATATATATGAATACACGCAGATTTAAAAATAAATAAATAAATTAATGCACATATATATTTATGTATCATAATACAAAATTAAAAATTTAAATTTTTTTATATTATATATATATTTATATAATTCAAGTATATTAAAAAGGTTAAAAACACAGAAAAAGAGAAAGAAAAATTAAACGTATATGATGTAAAAAGAGGTGCTTCCCACTAAGGTAACACCTAAGATCAAATCAAATCCAAAAAAGAAAGGAAAAAAAAAAACAATAGACTATTTGACGTCATTAAATTAATGATTGCGCAAAACATTAATAGATAATGTCATTGATCATACAGATAACGATTACGCAAAACATTATTACATCTCTGATTGATATACCTAGGTTTAAATTAATGGTATTTCCCCTCAAATTAAATAAAGTGGTCCCAATTTCTTTATACTTAAAATAAGAAATATTTGACGATTTGCCGATATAAAGGCGAATTTGTGGACTCTGCTTGCACGTAATTTTATTGCGCTCCTAACTTCCACTAATTATCATACGGCCTTTATTTAATTAGTATTTTCCTTTGTTCATCAAAATCATCATGATTTTATGAAAATGTTATGTTAATCCTTCCTCAATCGTAGTCGAGATTATCACGACTTATACTTGCGTAGCACTAATAGATATTCGCTCACTCCTTGATAAACAAAAAATAGATTGAAAAAGAAAAACAAATTCCGAATTGTTACACTCACCAATACCTGTTGCAATATTATAATTTTTTTTAATTTTAATTTTAACTACTTACCAGTACACGTATCACGTATTATTAATGAACATATCAAGAAATTTTATTTACGGACATGATGCGGATCGTAATTATCACGGTGGCAAAAATGAGAGGGCACAAAGCCAAACAAATGTAGGCAACCTCTCCCACACAAAATACACACAGATACACATGTACACACACACACACACAGAGTAATGGAGGCCGGATTGGAGGTCATTTCAATGAAACGAGAAAATCAAAGGACTCTTAATTATTAGGCAACAGATGCAGCCCCATAAATATTTTGGTAGTTCATCATGTGCGGGGATCTCAGAAAATTACTAATGAACAGATGTTAGTACATTTGATTATTAATTACATGTTCGGTGCAAAGGTGGTGAAGCCACATGTCCATGAAGGTCTGATGATAGGTGGGGGGTTCCCAGTCCCACCATCTGATCATTAATATTCACCACACAGATATATGAATATCACCAACATATACATGCAATCATTTATCATTTACTGAGGATGATAAGATGGCAGTAGCTGCTACACACTGCATGTAAAAATTGTAATATTTATCAATCGAAATATATGTTTTGATATATATCGACCAAACTGCTAATCATGCACCCCCCACTATCGTCGTCATCCGCAATTATTTGCTCGACGCAGACAATGCGATCCAAACCCGTCACTTATCTACGCTACATTTATATATTTTCACGTGTGCTGCAAAAATTTTGCCCACAAAAACTTTTTAATTAATTTGATTATAATTGTTAAACACTACACATGTTGTCATAGTACTAATTTATTAATAACATTGAAATTATGTGACACACACACACACATATATATTAATATCATTGAAATTAAGTGGCGTACACAATATTTATATATATATATTTAATTAATTAAAAGAATATACTTAAGCTTACGTAACCATGCAAAATTTGAGGATCGCCGGAGGCTTCCACCTAGCATTCAAATAATAGCGAGATTCAAATGGAAACAAAAACCAAAAAAACAGGTCCATAGCATAATAATTGATGAGAGTTGTGTCATACTTTTGGCTCACGACATATCGCACTACGCAACAGCGCTAGCTATAGGTCAAACAAATTAAACAGAAGAAAATCAAATAAATAAAAATTATATAAAACCTCAATATATATATATATATATATATTGATTATTGTAATATACGTAGATATTTGTTTTCTGGCTAACCGAAAATGATGGGGGCAATGAAGGACCGCTAGAAAACAAGCACAGAAACCATGAGATAATTACCAAAGAGGTAATACATATGCAGAGACGATGTCAGAAATTCTTATTTTAGGGGAAGGGGACGGTGTCAAATTTTTATAAAATATTAAGGGATTTTTATGATTTAATAGGGTGAAATTCAAAATTTTTTCATAAAAATACATGTAAATTTTAGTTCGACCGCCCCCTCCAACCACCCCTTATTGGCTCCGTCCCTGTGCATATGGAAATAAAGGACAAATGATAAGTTGATGATTCGAGGGTGCGTGTTTTGTGTTTAATTTTATGTTTTTGGCCTTCTCTCTCACGTGAATTATTGAGCCTTTTTCTCCACCAGAATTTGCTTTTTTGCCAAATTCTCTAACCATAATATCACCATTCAGCGTGACCACTACCTTCTCATACATCATCCCTATCTCCTAATTCACACTTTTTAACACAAATACTATCTAGATCTACTTAATTATTAATTGTTTATATATATATATTTTAAAAATCAACATTTTATTTGTACGCTAAGACAATTGCTCTAGTTCAATTAATTACTTTACTCTAGGACGCACAAATAATTAAATCATATTATTAGTGATCAATTATTGCGACCGCTCGAGATGCAATTAACCTTTTTATCTTTACTTAAATAGGGAACTCCCCAAAAAGAGATATATAATTTTTTTTATCTTTTCCCATCATAAACTGTATTGTTGGACATAACGGAGCAAACCTAAAGGTCAAAAGTGTACATGGGTAGGTGCAGTTCGGATCCTTTGCTATATAATGGTGCTACATCTTCTCCTCCTTCTTCACTCATTAATGCACGCCACGCATATTAATAAGCGGATAAGATAAGGAAAGAGAATATTTAAAAATTTTCTCATATTATAAATTTTTTCTCTTTTTTTATCTCAACCGCTCATCAGACGTGTATTAACAAATAAAGAAGGAGATATAACACCACTATGTAACAGAGAATCCGAACTGGATAGGTGTAACTACAGTTCAGATCGATATTTCATCTTTTACAAAACCTAAAAACACGTTAATATGTACTTGTTGTCTCGGGTATTGTTAATATATTTTCCGACGTGGGAATGAACCGCAACATAGGTGATATTCACGCACGCGACGGGGAGGGAACGTGAGGGTGCGCGTGGCTGTTTGGTGAATGATTTTATCGTACGCCACCTACAAAGGATTCCACTTGTCATGCAACGAAGATGAGTTCCAATGGCTCTCTCTTTCCTTCGCTCCCATATATAATCACTCCTCAACTCTTCTGATTTCTCCATTGTGCATGAGTGCTTGCATTTATATTTAGTCTAAGCAAAGAAGCAAATCGATTTATATAGCTTCTTTTTCATTATATTAACTACACAACAAAGAGATGGCCATCTTTGATCTTCACCACCCATGGGCCTTTACTTTTGGCGTCTTAGGTAAAATTAATTCATTTTCTCTTACTATACACCATTTCATGTGTATATTTTTTCTATGTGACAATTGCACTTAATTGTATTTTCGGATAAAAAAGGAGCCTCCTGTTCTACGTTCTCTACCTTCTTTGACCAATGCTATTTGCATGAGTAACCTTCCACACTGTTCAATTATAATATAGTATAAATCATGCAACCAATTTTCATATGATAATTTCTTTTTTTTTTTTTTTTTCCTTCACCAACACGTACGAACATATAAAATAAATCACTCACTACAGATTGTGATTTTCCTTTTTTATTTCTTTTTTTAATTTCCTTTTGTGGTGCAGGTAACATCATATCAATTTTCGTGTTCCTTGCCCCGCTGTAAGTTGCTCATTTCTCTTCTTTAACAAGTATCGAACTTAGTAAAATACTTGATTGATGGAAGATTAAGGGAAAATTCTCGTCTAATCCCAACTTGACCGTACCCATTCAATCATACGACAAGTGTTAATATACGTACTACGTGATTGGTCGTTTTTCCTGAGCTATGCACCAATTAATCACATGACAAGTATGAAACTCTTGCCACACGATTAGTTCCGATGTGGTTGAACCCCGATGCTGAGTAAAAATTTCCTAAGATTAAGTGAAATTTAACCCAACAATTAATTAAATTTATTTAATGTTTGTAGGCCAACATTTATACGGATCCATAAAGAAAAATCGACCATGGGATACGACTCGTTACCTTATGCAGTGGCACTTTTTTCTTCGATGTTGTGGATGTATTACGCATTCATCAAGACAAATGCGATTCTTTTGATCTCAATCAACACATTCGGATGCATTATCGAGGCTATTTACATCTCCGTTTACCTATTTTATGCATCCAAAAAAGCAAGGGTCGGTACCTAATAAATAATATAATATTATTCATTTGACTAATTTAATTAAATTTAGTTACTAATAATATATGTGATTAAATAACTTTTTTTAATTTGTAGACTCGTACAGCCAAGATATTGGGGCTTATGAATGTGGGGCTATTATCTTTCATTTTCCTATTCACATTCTTCATGTTCGGAGGCGGGGTACGAGTTCAGGTGGTTGGGTGGATCTGTGTCGCTGTCTCTATTAGTGTTTTTGCAGCACCCTTAAGTATTATGGTAAGGATTAATTCATAGAAAGCTAGCAAAAACAAATTTTTATTACATGATATACATATATATATATATATTGATTGGATCTAACTTTAATATCTTTGTATATATCTTTATACAAGTACAGTTTCAAGTTATTCGAACACGCAGCGTGGAATTCATGCCGTTCCCGCTATCGTTTTTCCTGACACTAAGTGCGGTCATGTGGTTTGCATATGGTTTACTCCAGAAGGACTTGTGCGTTGCGGTAAGTGAACAAAACTTCATAGCAATCATATCATTAATCAAGTGTAAATGAGCTTGATTTATTTAATTAATTGGTAATTGTAGCTTCCGAACGTGCTGGGGTTTTTCTTGGGACTGCTACAGATGGTGCTGTACGGGATTTTCAGAAATGCGAAGAAACCTGTGGTTGAGGAGAAAAAATCGACGGAGGAAGCAATAAATATAATGGTATTGGGGACCCCGGAAGTGCATCCAGTTGATAGTTCACAAAATGTGGGGATACGATTGAGGACAACAGCAACAATATTAATGAAGAAGAGGAGGTTGATGGATGTGTAATAAGTGTTGAACCAAGCCATGTGAACGTGCAGCTGGAATCACCTGTACTCGTTGTTTGCACAGTCTAGCTTCATTATTCGTTTGAATCACATTTTTACTTGCTCTCTACTCGGGTCCCTATTCCGTTGCAAGTGCCTTGTATCTAAGTGAAAATGATCTAATATGATGCTTCTTGTGTTTTTTTATGAATAAATTAATAAGGTGTATAAAATAAGAGGGAATATATATATATATATATGTATGGAAGATAATTCCATTTTTTCATGCTTAATTTATTAATCATTCTATATATGGTTTTGGAGATTGAGAGGTTTCTACATGCACGCATCATAAAACATTTAGTTGTCGTTCCTAGCTAGCAAAATCTTAGTTTAGAAACAAGAATTTAATTTGTTAGGATCAAATAACACCATAGGACCCGTGAAATATTGGTAATTAATATTATCGGAACAAAAAGAAATAAATGTTATATGCCTTTTTCGTTTTTTCACTTAAAAAGAAGATTCTAATATTTTATTTAAGAAGATTTTCTATAAAACAAACTTTGAATAAAGTGATGTAATAGTTTATATTATAAAATATTTTAAAAAGCTTGGAAGCTCACTCTGTGTCTAGATGTTACCACCAAATATTCCTAAATAAATCAATTTGTCTTATACAATTATCTTTGAATTTTTATTTCTTTTTTCATTTTTTGTTATTCTCATCTGATCTGATAATGCTATGAAGTAATCGGCCACAATTATGTGTCCTTGGGTGATGGCCTAGAATTGGAGTCAACTAATACCTTTTTTTGTTTTTTTTTTTTTTTTATTGGGCTGCAGACCCATCAATTCGGATTAAATTATTAATATCCTTATCCCCTCAACGGCAAAATTTTCCTTGAATTCATTGCTCTGCAAATCCCTAAAAATGGAGCAAAGTTACAAATCCCTTCACCTCAAGCAAAAATCCCCCGATTCTCGAGTCTTCTATTTGTTCCTCAATCGCCCATTCCGCGCCAACGCTCTCTCTGCTGACTTCTTCACCGAATTCCCCGCCGCCCTGGCCGCCCTCGACCGGAGCCCTGAAGTCGGGGTCATCATCCTCTCCGGCGCCGGCAATCACTTCTGCACCGGAATCGACCTGGACACACTCCGCTCCATCTCTCGAGAAACCCTTTCCCCGGACACCGGCCGCACCGGGGAGAAGCTACGCCGGGAGATAAAGTTGATGCAGCAAGCTATTACGGCGATCGAGGAGTGCAGGAAGCCCGTTATCGCCGCCGTCCACGGGGGTTGCATCGGCGGAGGTGTTGACTTGATTACCGCCTGTGACGTCAGGTATTGTACGGAGGACGCCTTCTTCTCGGTGAAAGAGGTGGACTTGGCCATCACAGCGGATCTCGGATCGATCCAGAGGCTTCCGGGTATCGTCGGGTTTGGTAACGCCATGGAGCTGGCTTTGACGGCCCGGAGGTTTTCGGGTTTGGAGGCCAAGGAGTTGGGATTGGTCACTAGGGTTTTTAGCAATAAGGAGGAACTGGAAAAAGGGGTTGCTGAAATTGCTGAGGGTGAGTTCATCTATAATTGATCTTTGTGCACCATGGATTCAGGTCCTATTAGACTTGAAAAATGAATCAATCTACTCCATACTCGACTAACGAATCAGGCCAGAACAAATTTTTTCATTCGGTAAACTTTAAAACTCTTGGCTTGAACTCGACTAATTTAAACTATGGTAATGTATATGTGCGTATTTCCTTTTTGATGTGATTATTTATGCTATTTTATTAGTGCATATGATGGTGTTTGGTTTTGGTGGTGATGGTAGGTATTGGTGCAAGATCTCCGCTTGCTGTGATTGGAACGAAGAGAGTTCTGATACAGAGCAGAGACTTGACAATGGATCAAGGTTTGGACTATGTTGCTACATGGAACTCTGGAGTTCTTCTGTCAGACGATTTAACAGAAGCCTTATCAGCTCATCGTAACAAGAGAAAACCATTATATGCTAAGCTTTGATGGGTTTTTGGCAACACCACAAATAAATTTCTGTATGCTTTGATTCTCTCAACAAAACTTGTGTTGTTTATCAAAACTTATTGTAATAGTGAAAAGTTGATTACTGAAATGTAAGTCCTGAATCATGTTTTTTTTCCTTTCTAGTGGATTAAACAATTTGACTGACCATGAAAGGGAAGGTTGCTATGCAGCCCATAGTGGATGAGAGCTCTTATATTTGGGATGGAAATTAACAATGCTTACAAAAATTTTATATCCTTTCTCTTAACTGATCAATCCAGACATGGGATAGCACATCAAAAATGATTTAAATCCATTCATTTTAAATCTCTAACCAAAATCGAAAGTATGGCAAAATTTGAATTGTTTAGTGTCTCAGTAAGACAAGAAATTGTTGAAGGCCTTTGACCTATTCGATTTGTACTCCGCTTTTAGTGCCACGATCATTGTCAGAGAGTAAGACCTGAAATCCAACTGGATAAGAACTTTCCGCGCCATCTAGTCCTATAGATTGAATTATAGACACAATATACACACACCTATGCATATATTACAAATACACACACACACACAAATAAGTGTGTGTGTGTGTGTGGATCTTAAATATATCAAAACATACAAGTATATTCATATATCATACATGTTTGAATGTAAAATTATATGTGATGTAATTGCATATAGGAATAATTACTCCCACCACTCCTGAATTTAAGGCGGAATTATAAATAACACCTTCTTGTATCGATAATTATCAATGCCTCCCTAGGTTTTTGTGGACTTATTGATAAAATAGACGGAATCAATAAAATGTCCATTTTACCCCTTAAATATTTAAAATATTTTTTAATTTAAAAAAATAAAAAAATAGATAAATGATTGAATTACTCAAAATACCCTTCTTAAAACCCTAAATCAACCCCTACATCCCACCCCCACCACCCAACCACCTAACTCACCCCGCCCACCTGCATTCACTCACCACCGTCGCCACCTCACTCCGCCGCCGCCTCTGATAATATGTTATTTTTACCTAATTTCAGGCCTCAATTATACTTATTTTGATTAACTTTGGATCTTAAATTGGTTAAAATTTCACAAAAGTTAATTCTTACTTGCTATAGGTAAAACTTGATGAAAAGGAGCTAAAAACGAGCCAAAATGTGGTAAAAAGTGCAGAGAAATGTCGTACAAGGAATCTGGAACGGTTAAATTTGGAAATAATCATGTTTATCGCGCAAGGCGTGATCACGCCTTAGGAGCTGAAAATCCTACGTGGGATTGGAAAATGAAGAGGTTGATATGGCAAGAGTTTGACTTGGAAGCAAATTCTCTACTTGCCTACAACTATTAGGGTTTGTCAAATAATTATCCTAGCTCTATTAGGATTTGGATTTAGGGTTCGAACCCTATATATACCCGTTGTTATTTTATTATTTAGACATCTTAGATTTTAATCTTTGTTCTAGTTCTTAGTTTTTCTCTTGAGAATTTCCAACTTTTATATTTTTATTCTAGTTGTTATTATGGTCATGCGTGGCTAAACTATTTATTCAGTCAAGGAATAATTCGAGCCAACGTTTTCTTCGAGGATTGTGAGATCTAATCGGTTTGCTTGTGTTTTAATTTTATGCAGTATTTGTGTATTTTTCTGTACTTTTTGGGAAAACTCCATCTCTTATTGAGGTTTTGTTAGTTGTGCAATTAGGGCCCATTGTTCAATTAATTTAACTTGAAAATTCCAGTTGGTAAGATCAAATCCGTAATTGTTTGGTTGAATCAACACAAGTGGAAAATAGTATAATTCGTTATACTATGAAAAATACGCAATCTAGTTTCGAGTAACCACGTTTGTAGGTTTGTTGGCTAGGATTTGGGTCTTTCTAGTTTTTAATGCTGTTAACGGGTTAAATCCTATCGTTCGACTAGGGTTATTCGTTAATTAGGGATTATTCATAGCGTTCGCATGTCTAATCTATTATTAAGGAAAGATTAGGTTGGACGAGTTCTCTGAAGGCTATAACCAATCTATTGCATGAATTAAAAGCTATTTTTGAATCAATGATCAATCCATGAAAACGATGTGCGAAGAATTACTCTTGACTGAGTATTCATTCTTATAGATTTACTTGTGATTTTATCTTACTTTTATTAACTCATCATTCAAAACCCCCCTCTCTTGACTTTATTTTGCACTTTTAGTTATCTTGGAAAGTAGTCAATAAGTTATTCCCTGTGGGATCGACCCTTCTCACCCTATCTACAAATTAATTTTTTAGTTAGAGGAGTAGGATTTATTTTTGGTGGATTCGACACCCATCAAATTTTGGCGCCGTTGCCGGGGAATTACTAATTTGATTTATTTTTTTTGATGACCAGGAATACTAATACGGGCAAACTTCAATACGATTCAGAAATTGAAATAACAGCTCGTAGATTGAGGAAGGAAACCAAGTTGAAAAAGTTAACCCAAGGCGAATCCTCCTTTACCACCCCCCCTGTTTCAAATTCTTCTTGCGAGTCCGACTTGGAAATCGAAGAGATGGCACAACTACGACAAACCCTGCGCCAATTAGCCGCACCACCCATAGGTCAACAACCTCTTTGTATAACCTACCCTAACTTGGAGGCATCACTAGAACTAAAGTCGGGATTGATTCATCTTTTACCCAAGTTTAGAGGTTTGGAAAACGAAGATCCCCACAAGCATCTCAAGGAGTTCCATGTGGTTTGCTCTTCCATGAAACCACAAGATGTAGACGAGGATCATATTAAGTTGAGGGTATTCCCCTTCTCTTTAATCGACTATGCAAAAGATTGGTTGTTTTACCTTCCATTAGGATCTATTGATTCATTGAGTGACATGCAACAAGCATTTTTGAACAAATTTTTTCCTGCATCTAGTGTTGCTGCCATTCGAAGGGATATTAGTGAAATTTGCCAAAGAAACGCCGAGACACTTCATGAGTATTGGGAGCGTTTCAAGAAGTTATGCTCAAGCTGCCCCCAACATGGGATATCTGAACAAGCACTCAGTTCAATACTTTTATGAAGGTTTGATACCCATGGAGCGACGTATGATCGACGCAGTCAGTGGAGGTGCATTAGTGAACAAAACCCCTGAGGAAGCTAAAGATATAATTTCTACTATGGCGGATAACTCTCAACAATTCGGAATGCGGCAAGAGCCGTCACGACGAATCAATGAGGTAAGTTCTTCTTCTCTTGAGGATAAAATAAATCATTTGACGTCGTTAGTTCAAAATTTTGCAGGAAGTGCTTCGCAAGCAAAAGCATGTAGAATTTGCGCCGTCATTGGACACCACACTGACATGTGCCCAACACTTCAAGAGGACAACCGAGAACAAGTCAATGTTGTGGGAGGATTCCCGGGAGCTCCTCAAAGGAAATACGATCCATACTCTAATACCTACAATCCCGGATGGAGGGATCAACCCAATTTGAGTTATGGAGCGCGTCCTCAAAATTTTCAACAATTCCAATCAAGGCCTCCAATTCCACCGCCACAACAACCCACTAATTCAGGTATGTCTCTCGAGGATATTGTTAAATCCCTAGCCACTAACCAAGAACAATTTCAACAGGAAACAAGGGTCAACATGCAAAAATTGGAGGATCAAATAAGCCAACTAGCCTCATCGATGAGTAAGGGGGAATCTCAAGGTAAATTGCCATCGCAAACTGTGGTCAATCCAAAACATAATGTGAGTGCAATTATCTTGAAAAATATGGAGGAGTTGGAAACACATGGATTGATAAGCCATGGATCAAGAGCTGTAAAAAAGAGGAAATTTCATCATAAAGAGCGGCCCAAAGATGAGCCACCCACAACTTGAGAGATACCACCCCTTTTCCAGAAAGATTTATGAGATGTAGAAAGGAAGTGAAGGAAAAGGAGATCCCCGAGACTTTACGCAATGTTGAGGTAAATGATCATTTAATTGATAAAATTGACAAGTTACCGCAAAATGCTAAAGGGCTTGAGGAGTTATGCACAAATAAGCAAAAGTTGGAGGGCTCACAAAAGGTAAGTTCGGGGGAGAAGATGTCATCTTTAATACAAAAGCAACTCCCACAAAAATGCAAGGATCCAGGTATGTTTTCTATCCCATGTACTATAGCTAATGTCGGCATAAATCGAGCCATGTGTGATTTAGGTTCTTCTATTAATGTCATGCCCATGTACATTTTCTCACTTTTGAATGTTAAATCACTGAAAAAAACAACTATAACTCTTCAACTTGCCGATGGATCATTACTCCACCCCAAAGGGGTATTAGAAGATGTCTTAGTGCAAGTTAATGGTTTGATTTTTCCCGCTGATTTTTTTGTTCTAGATGTAGAGAATAATTCAATGTCCTGTGATATTTTGCTAGGAAGACCTTTTCTTAGCACTTCTAGAACTAAGATTGATGCGTATAATGGCACGCTTACCATGGAACTTGATAGAAAGTGGTTGAGTTTAAAGTTTATGATAGCTTGAATTGCTTTAATGAAGTGTGCTCTGTGTTTAGTCTAAAAGCTTTCACTCCATTAGCTAAAGAGTAGGAATCGCACGATACTAGGCATTTGCTAATGGTGGGAGCGATAATGAATGAGGTTTCAAAAGATATGGGTGTGCCAATCTCCGACATTGAGGGGGGAAGAATGAGAAAAAAGAAATTAGGGGCCAAAAGAGAAAAGAACCCTAATGGAGAGTTCATAAGGAGAGCCGATAATGATTCTTTCTCACCCCCGATTACTTAAACCCACCCTCTGACGTCTAGCCTAGGACGATAAACAAGGATGCTTTTGGGAGGCAACCCAATTTCTTCTCTCTCTTTCTCTATATATATTTTTATATATTCGCTATTTAGATTTTTATTTATTTATTTGGTTAAGTTTTCATTGTTTTAATTGGTGCTATTTTCTTATTTTTCTAGATTTTTCGAAAAAAAAAAAAAAAAGGGAACAGATGTGCTCTTTAAGTAGGGCGTGATCACACCTTATTAATTAGATATAATTCCCCAAACTGAATAGATGTGCTCTTCAAGTAGGGTGTGATCACGCCTAACAAAACAAGCACATCTGTCCTAATTCTTCTCTCCCTTTCTTTTCTCCTATTTTCGGTGTATTAAAAAAAAAAAAAGTCAAAATCACAATTTTGGTCAAAATTACCTATTCTCTTCCATCTTGCTCCCTCTCTCTCTCTCTCGTCTTCATCACCTCCGGTCGCTGCCTCCCGCCGCATCCCCTCACCGTCACCGTTCCTCTCTTTCTCCCCGTCGCCTTCCACCAGTCCGCCACCCAGCTCCAACCATCATCACGCATCTCCAGCCCTCCCCATCACCGTCCCTTCTCTTTCTCCTTTCTCCCCGTCGATTTCCTTTAGCCCAACCGCCCCTCTCTTCTTCGCCGCCGTCTCTCTCTCTCTCTCCATCCCGTCGCTTCCCTCTCCCCTTCGCCACAGCTCCTTCTCCTCCCGGATCTCCAGTCACCCACCACCATCACTGCTCCGCCCACCCAAAAACCAGACCCGCCGCCGCCGCCGCCCTCCGCTGCCGCCAGTCACTCTCTCTCTCCCTCCCCCCTATTTCTCCCGTCCCCGTCTTCTTTCTCTCCTCCCAGATCTCCAGCCACCGCCACCGCCACCGCCAGTCTCCCTTCAGCCATCACCGGCCCCCTTTTCTGTCTCTCCCCGTCACTCTCTCTTCTTTCCCCCTTCTACATTTTTCTCTTTTTATTTTATTCTATATTATTATTAGTATTAGAATATCTATCTATCTATACATATATATTGTTATTATTATAGATTTATTATTATTAGTAGTATATATTTATATTTATATTTATATTTATTATTATTATTATTATTATTATATCTATTATTCTATATCTATATTATTCCTCGTCGGTTTCTTTAACCCTATTTTTGTTATTTTGACAGTGAAAATGTCGGGTGCCAAACAAATCGAGTATTGTACCACCCAATCCCACCTCCGGAGCCATTTGTCAGGGGAGTACTCGTGTTCTCTTTATTTACTTTTCTTATATTATACATTGAGGACAATGCATAATTTAAGTGTGGGGGAGGAATATTTGAATTGTGATTGATAAATTTTTGGGAGGAATGTGCCTTAATTTTGTTTTATTGTGAATATTTGGCGAACTTGAGTTTAGAAGGCAAATCATGTTAGTTTTTTAGTCTATTTTTTATCTCTTTGCATTTTTAATTGATCTCTAGTGTTACCCCGACTTAGACATGCTCTACTTAATCAAGCTTGAATCGTGAGTTGTCAACTTTTCTTGAACGTTATTTGGTTTTGTTTTGAAATAATATCGAATAGGGAGTCAAGGAGTCTATGGGGGTTACACTTGAGAAGTGACGATTTATAGGAAAGTTCATGAATTCTTTTATCCTAACACATTGGTGTAAAACATGGGGCTTGGGTGTGAAATATGAGGGAAAGATGCTTGATACAACGTGAATTGGTGAATAGGTTTGGCTAGCGGTCACTTTTTGTAGGAATTTGCTGTAATTATGCTTGATGTTATGTTGAACTCAAAAGAGGAGGAATAATTGTGGGGAGATTATATTATATATATAAAAAAAGAGTATATAAAAAAAAAGAAAAAAAAAGTGGCCAATTTACTCCGCTAATCACGCAAAAAAGTGATTATGAGTAGAGCTAATGTTCATCTAGATGTTGTTACCAACTGAGAAACCGGGCACATTCATCACCAATATTTTTGTTCGCGTAAAAAGGTTGGTTAACACTCTAGACAAGTCAATCACACCAACTGAGTAACCGGGCACATTCATCACCAATGTTTTTGTTCGCGTAAAAAGGTTGGTTCTGGTTGCGATTGGCGAAAATAAATATTTATATATATTAAAAAAGAGAGAGAGAGAGAGAAATGAACAAGAAAAAGAAAGAACAAAAAGAAAAGAGAGTCAATAAAACTACCCCACGATTGTTACTCTTCTAATGAAGGATATGTGAGGTCTTGTATGATTATGGTGACTTCCTCCTTGAAATTGATTTGCGAAATCGAACTTATTTGTTAAGAATCGGGGTAAAGAGTGTTAATTCATCATATTAAATGCCTAAAGACCTTTGTTTGAACCAATGTTTAAGTGTGGGGAGTTTTGTGGATGTATCTTATACGTTTTTCTCTTTTTAAATGTGCCTACATTTGCTCTTAGACTTCATCAATTTGACATTGCCTTAAGGGTTAGCTTTTCTCAAAAAAATTGATGACTTGGATTTATTGCATGCTTGAGGACAAGCATGGACTAAGTGTGGGGGAATTTGATAATATGTTATTTTTACCTAATTTTAGGCCTCAATTATACTTATTTTGATTAACTTTGGATCTTAAATTGGTTAAAATTTCACAAAAGTTAATTCTTACTTGCTATAGGTAAAACTTGATGAAAAGGAGCTAAAAACGAGCCAAAAGGTGGTAAAAAGTGCAGAGAAATGTCGTACAAGGAATCTGGAAGGTTAAATTTGGAAATAATCATGTTTATCGCGCAAGGCGTGATCACGCCTTAGGAGCTGAAAATCCTACGTGGGATTGGAAAATGAAGAGGTTGATATGGCAAGAGTTTGACTTGGAAGCAAATTCTCTACTTGCCTACAACTATTAGGGTTTGTCAAATAATTATCCTAGCTCTATTAGGATTTGGATTTAGGGTTCGAACCCTATATATACCCGTTGTTATTTTATTGTTTAGACATCTTAGATTTTACTCTTTGTTCTAGTTCTTAGTTTTTCTCTTGATAATTTCCAACTTTTATATTTTTATTCTAGTTGTTATTATGGCCATGCGTGGCTAAACTATTTATTCAGTCAATGAATAATTTGAGCCAACGTTTTCTTCGAGGATTGTGAGATCTAATCGGTTTGCTTGTGTTTTAATTTTATGCAGTATTTGTGTATTTTTCTGTGCTTTTTGGGAAAATTCCATCTCTTATTGAGGTTTTGTTAGTTGTGCAATTAGGGCCTATTGTTCAATTAATTTAACTTGAAAATTCCAGTTGGTAAGATCAAATCCGTAATTGTTTGGTTGAATCAACACAAGTGGAAAATAGTATAATTCGTTATACTATGAAAAATACGCAATCTAGTTTCGAGTAACCACGTTTGTAGGTTTGTTGGCTAGGATTTGGGTCTTTCTAGTTTTTAATGCTGTTAACGGGTTAAATCCTATCGTTCGACTAGGGTTATTCGTTAATTAGGAATTATTCATAGCGTTCGCATGTCTAATCTATTATTAAGGAAAGATTAGGTTGGACGAGTTCTCTGAAGGCTATAATCAATCTATTGCATGAATTAAAAGTTATTTTTGAATCAATGATCAATTCATGAAAACGCTATGCGAAGAATTACTCTTGACTGAGTATTAATTTTTATAGATTTACTTGTGATTTCTATCTTACTTTTATTAACTCATCATTCAAAACCCCCATCTCTTGACTTTATTTTGCACTTTTAGTTATCTTGAAAAGTAGTCAATAAGTTATTCCCTGTGGGATCGACCCTTCTCACCCTATCTACAAATTAATTTTTTAGTTAGAGGAGTATGATTTATTTTTGGTGGATTCGACACCCATCAGCCTCAATCGCGCCGCCTCACTCCATCACACCAGCCTCTCTCTCTCGCTCGCCGCTGCCTCAATCGCACCGCCCCCCGCTGCCACCGCCTCACTCCATCACCCCAGCCTTTTTCTCTCGCCGGCCGCCACCGCCACCGCCGCCGCCTCACTCCACCCCTGCCACCTCCGCCCTCACTCCATCACTCGCTCCGCCACCGCTCCCAACGCAACCTCTCTCTCCCTCACAATCTCTTGTCCTCTTTGCTTTTTCTTTTCTCTCTCTATTCTTTTCTCAGATCTAGATCTAAGGGTGGCGACAAAGGTTGTGTCGAGGGGTGGCGACGGAGGTTGTGTCGAGGGGCTGCGACGGAGGTGTCCAGGGGTGGGCGGCGGCGGAGGACTTTTCTCCCTTCCCCCCCCCCTCTCCCCCGGCCCCCTCTATATCTCTCCCTCTAGATCTCTCTCTCTCTCTCTCTCTCTCGTGTGCGAGCGCGGTGGGGAAGCTAGGACGGTGGGTCGCGGCGGCGGAGGACGGTGGGCGACAGAGTATGTATGTATATATATATGTATACTGTATATATGTATATATATGTATGTATATATATTTATAAATATTTTTTGTATATTATATATATGTATATATATTTGTATGTATATATGCATTTATGTTATATACAAATATATTTTTTTTATCACCATTTGTGCAAATATATATATACACACACATTATAAATAAAAAATGTTTAAATATATTTTTTTTATTTATTAGATATAAAACATAAATTACAATTAACCCCCTTTTATTGTATTAAATTACAATGTATTACCTCCAAAAATAATATTATACAACATAAACATTTATAAGGGTGAAAAAGTTATTTCATAATTGGCCAAATAATATTCCTGCCTTCAAAAGGGCAATTTCGAGAGTTCATATTAGTATATAGACGTTGACCGTTAGTCAATTTAACAGAAGGTGAAAATTGAAAGACGGCAACAAAATTTAGGGGGATATTGGTAATTATCGATACAAGGGGGTGTTATTTGTAATTCCGCCTAAACTCAGGGGTGGTGGGAGTAACTATCCCTTACATATATTGTAATGTACTAATCTATAACAATAAAGATTGGACGATTGTTACAAACAATAATATAATTGTCCTTTCCATGTTTCTAGCTCATTGATCGTCTCAAGGGTGTCCTATGCAAGAATTTTGAAAGTACATTGAGACCCTTTTACTACTATTTTTGTTTCCTGAGTATTTGTTCTGATTTTCTAGAACACGGGAGATAAATTGCAATTAACCTCTTCAATTGCATGAACATGTCAGTTTCCTTGAATATTATTAAATTTTTTTAAATAAATAAGTAACAAAAATGAAATTGTCATGAACTATTGGGGCAATATATGCTTTGGCTCTGTTTCAATCTCGAGAGACTCGTGAGAGTTGGCAATAAAATGCAAAACTTTTGTTTCATCGGCGCCTCTCATATTATTCGCACATGTACATTGGTTTGCCTTTATAGCATACGATACGTCTATTTTCTGATGTTTCCTTCTTTTCCTCTCAAATATCGCCATGAATTTGTGTGCGTATATATTTAGCACGTCCACCACAACCGCAAATTTGCTCAAAAAATCTTATTTCGAATTCTCTTTACTTTAATTTTTTGAATTCAGAAATGGCTCTCAAGGTTGCTCAAGTCCCAGATGTCCCCAATCTTGATCACGTCCCAGAGGATGCTAAATTGGCCCTTTGTGCTAGTGAGCTTCTCAAAGGTTATTTCTTTTGTACTTTGTTTTCCGATTTGCTTGTGCATTGATCATATATACATATATACATATATATATATATATCTAAGTAAGCATCAATGCATGCAGGATTTACCAACATTGATGTTGAGAATGCAAAATTGCACAAGAAGTTTATGGTGATGGGACACAGGGGAAGTGGGATGAACATATTGCAATCTCCAGAGCCAAGAATGAAAGCAATTAAAGAGAATTCTATACGTGCATTCAACGCAGCCGGCAATTTCAATCTTGATTTCATCGAATTCGATGTTCAGGTTTCTTCCCAATATATTTCTCTACATGCGTTGCATGACCAAGCTAATTGTTTTGATTTCTTGCTTTAATTATCAAGACAGCACTAATAGATTATGTAATTTGTTTTCTTTTTTCTTCTGCGCACCGTTCCTAAATGTGCGCTCTGAAGCCTAAACTCAAGCAAAATTGTGATGAAATCGTTTTGCGCAGGTGACTAGAGACGGCCATCCTGTTATTTTCCACGACATTTTCATGCTAACTCAAGAAAAGGTTTGTTTAATTAATCATCACATGCTGAGTATATCAGTGCTGTAGGCTGGCTACGCTATAAGGATTTCCCTGTATAATTAGCTAATTTCTTGTTTCCTGAAGGGTATGATGGTTGAGAAGAGACTAACGGATCTTAGTTTGCATGAGTTTCTTTCCTATGGACGTCAGAGAGAGCCCGGAAAGGTGATGACTAATTTAGTTATAGCAGCCTTTCGGGATAATAATGACAGTCTATTCATCTTCTATTTCATTTCACGACAAAATATGAAATATTACCAATGTTAAGCGGATATATCTTGATGAAAATATATATATATATATATATATATGTATGTAGGCGGGCAAGCCTCTATTCAGAAAGTCCAAAGACGGAAGAATATTCGAGTGGAAGGTTGAGGAGGATGATCATCTGTGCACACTGCAACAGGTCTTTCAAGAAGTCAATCACTCTTTGGGATTTAACATCGAATTGAAGTTCGACAACAACACTATCTACAAAGAAGAACAACTCGTTCGTGCTCTGGAAATCATCGTCCAGGTATATTATTTGTGTTCTTGATCATCATTCACTACATAACAGATTATACAAGATTATGTATAGTACTTGGGATGCAGGATGTGTCTGCACATGCCAAAGACAGGCCTATAATCTTTTCAACTTTTCAACCCGACGCTGTTCTGTTGATCCGAAAGCTCCAATCTACTTATCCGGTGAGTGCTCGAAAATTTATCAAATTTTCTTGTACATTTGCTCTTTTTTTTAATCATGAGATTGCTTTCCATTTATAATTGATTACTATTAGGTGTTTTTCCTGACAAATGGAGGATCTGAAACATATCCTGATGTGAGAAGAAATTCAATAGAGGAAGCATTAAAGGTGTGCGTGGCGGGTGGGTTGCAAGGCATCGTTTCGGAGGTTAAAGCTGTGTTGAAAAATCCCGGAGCCGTACAGAAAATTCAACAAACTGACCTTTCCCTCTTTACCTACGGCCAGCTCAAGTAAGCACATACATATATTCACGAGCCAAATTCATAAAACCGGGCGAATTTTAGTTAATTACTATTTTATCCTTCTTGGTCGATCCTCAAAATCGCATACCTTTTTAATTCTTAATTATTCTATTAATGTCATCCAATATTATGCTAGTGATATTAGAAGGTAAATTAAGCATCATTAATTAGTATATTGACCACTGAGGATAAAAAAGAAGACATTGGAATAAAATTTGCTCTGGCATTACGAATCTTGGTTTTGACATTTTCGCTAGCCTACATATATATATATATATATATATATCTTTATTAGTTATATACATACATTACCCATAGCAACTCGGATTTCTGCTACACAATCATGCATCATTTTCTATTTCAGTCACTACATGTCATGTGCATTGCGCATTTTTTCTTATTTCAACCATCCGCAAGTAAATATGGTGTGTAATGAATGCAATAGACAATGCTACATCGTACAATTGTGCAGTAAAAGATCCGAATTATACTCGAAATAAGATGTATATACAAAAAAAATAATAATAATATATACGTGCAGTAATGTGGCGGAGGTAGTGCGGATGCAATATTTGTTGGGTGTTGAAGGAGTGATTGTGGACTTAGTGAAAGAGATAGCTCAAGTAGTTGCACAATGTAGAAACCTAGCTGCAAATGAGTTCGAAAATCAAAAATTGTATGAAAAAGAAGAAGAAGAAGAAGAAGAAGAAGGAGGGTAAGATCGATCTTTGCTCTGGGAATGCAATATCATTATCGACTTGTGTACTGTTAGCCACTCAAGTCTTAATGGCTTGTTTGTTTTTAACTTTTTTGTTATATTATTGAAAAGATAATATTATAAAAAAGATAAATTTAATAAATTTGATTATACTATCTTTTTTTTTTTATTGAACTTGAAATTTTACTTTAATTTTTTATGTGTCATCATTTTCCCTTTCAATCATAAGAAAGTGCAAATATTTTTTTAAATAACTTGGCATAAAATTAACTCTAGTCTGTGCATTTGGGCCAATTCTCATGAAAGTAATCTTAGGCTGCATTAGAGTTATTAGTGGAACAGCTAGCAGGACAGATTTCAATTCGATCCCACTCGAATTTAATCCAAATTTAAATAATTTTAATATGTTAAAACATGTGAACAATAAGATTTAATAAATGTCCATAATTCTTGAAAAAATAGATTGGATATGCAAATAAATAGTCCAATACTTCATTAAAATTCAAATCAAATATTGCAATAATTTTTTTTTTTATCAAACTAATAATCTCTCTCTCTCTCTCTCTCTCTCTCTCTCTCTCTCTCGCACACACACACACACACACACATATCTATATACTTAAATAATTATTATTTTTCAAATATCAAGCTAAGTTTCAACTACAGAAACATAAAGTGGTACGTACGTACATGTTACGCACGAGTTTATTCAACTCAATTGTCTGGAATTGGATATGCGTGCAAGCTTAAAATTCGGCCGGCTCCGCAAACCAGCTTTGATTTTTTCTGTGGAAATTAATTCCAAAAGATTTTCTACTTACACGCGATCAGCATTAGTAATTAATCAACAAATTGCATGTAGCATTTAATGATCTCTAGTTTCTCTTTCTTACAAATCAACTTTCTGAAATCAGAAGAAATGCATTGCTTCACATGAAAGAGTATTTTAGTCCTATTAATCTAAATTTATAGTTATTAATTATGTTCCTTAATTAATTTATGTGCAAAAAAAAATCATAAATTTAAATTTAAAAAGGAACCAACAAATATCTTCATCCATCAGCTAACTATATATATGAAAAAGCAGATTCTTATAATCAGGTTTGTAAGTATGACATGCTCAAGAGTAACGTAATGATTTGATGTGGATCTCATGGTTTCTCTCATAATCTTTGACATATACTAGGGTACTCTTCACATTTGGATAATACTTAAGATGTAAGATTAATGTTTGAAATAGCTGGGTAGCATGCGGGAAATTCTAATCTAGACCCGATTCGGTCGAATTTGTGTTAATTACGTGGCGAAATGTTTTATACTTGCCCTGTGAATGATCGATAGTTTAGGAAGTATGATCAATGACTTGATAAGTGTAATACACTTGTCATATAATTTGTTGGGTGCAGCCAAATCAGGTGCGGATAAGAATTTTCTATAGTTTTCAAATTTTATTTTAGTTTGAATTCATTAAAAAAGTTCCAAACATTCTTTCTTTACATAAAATACTCCTATTCCTTGGATGATGGCTTTACATAGGAATGAAGCGAGGAAAATATCATCATTATTTTCTTGAAATACACAGCATATATACTTCGTATTAGATCCCAACATTGGCCTGCACAACTCCAGGAGCTGATATAAAATATCATTATTTTACCATTAGCTTTAACATGAAGAAAAAGTCACTGTAATAAAGTATTGACTCCACAAATCAAAGTCAATTATATTATTATCTCCATAATTAAGAAGCCTCTTTGGTCAACCCCAGATATCATTGTGACTTTTGAATTTGCTCATTCTCTTTCTAGTACTTTCCTTTAATTGCATCATCTTTTTGTAATTTAATTAATTAAAAGATTGCGGGTCATCATTATTCTAATCTCTCAAAATTCAATTTAAAATGAGACTGAAACATTATTTTTTAGTTTCTATTTTAAATATTAGCAGTACCAGTAGATTCTATTTTTATGCAAGATATAAAAAATAGATACCTTAATTTAGTGTTTAAATTATTTTATGATCAAAATATAAATATATTATGAAATTTCTTTTATAAAAATACTTTTTAAGAACTATTTGATATAATTTATTAAATAATAATAAGCTAAAAATAAAATAATTATATAAAATAAAATTACATGATAAAGAAATAAACATAAAAAGAATGAAAAAATATCGGATAATTGTAATTAGAGAAATTAATTTTTTTTTTGTGTGTGAGAGAGAGAGAGCGAGGAGAGAGACAGACAGAGAGATAACTAAAGACATTAATTATTGATTTAAATGAACTTTTCATTAAAAATGGGTTTCAACTTTTAAAATTCAAAATAACCAAGAAAGTGGTTTATAGGTTGAGAAAATGAATTTTCAAATTGAATTGTGATATTAAAATATTGTCCTCTCTATTTGCTTCTTTGTTGCATGTGTTAACTAATTAAAAATGTAAAATTGACATAATAAAATTTGGTATTCGAATTGAATTGATTTCATGGGAATTTTCAATATTAGCCATAATTTTGCATAACTCTATTTATTTGACATATAATTGAAGGGCAAATTTTGTAAAATTACAAAAAAAAAATTGTCATTTGTGAGACAAAAATGACTTTATTTTTAGGGATAATTACATCTACTACCCCTCGGAAGATTGAAAACTACAATTGGTCCCCCAAAAATTTTCAATATTACAACCACATTCCCTAAGGAATTTGAAAATTACCAAAACCCCCCTCGTCAGCCGGTTCCCGGTCATTTTTTAAATAGGTTTCGGTTTTACCCCTACTTTATTAATTATTAAAATTAAATTAAAAAACCTAAAAAAATGTTAAGGAATAATTACATCTACTACCCCTCAAAAGATTGAAACTACAATTGGTCCCTCAAAAATTTTCAATATTACAACCACATTCCCTATGAAATTTGAAAATTACCAAAACCCCCCTCGTCAGCCGGGGGTTTAATTTGATATCTCACTTTCCTAAAATAGATAAAATTTGTGCTAACAAATACACGGCAAGTAAAATAAGATTCCATAACAAAAAAAAAAAGTAAACTAATTAAGATTCAAAGCTATAAGTTTATAAACAATGCCGCCATGCTCAATTTCACCACGTGCAAGGTTTGTTAGAATTGAGCTTCTTGGTGCAATGTTTGTGGGCATTGAACTTGTTGCTTATTGCTCAAATTGCCTATTTCGACCTTCCATGTCTTTATTCTCTTCTTCGATCGAGTAAGGAAGACACCAATGTGAGAACCTGTGTATTGAGCACCAATAAAACAATTGTTGGCATTTCTCGTTGTCTCCGCAATCTTGATAGTTGTTTTTCTACCATAATTTGATTGCTTGCAATTTTATTTCCTATACTTTAAACCCAAAACACTAGAGGAACCACTAGAAGAAGCCATTTCACATATGTAGTAAAGATGTGGTGAAAAAATGCAATCTAGCAACACACACACACACATATATATATATATATATATATATATATAGAGAGAGAGAGAGAGAGAGAAGTGAGTAAAAGTCAAAATGAAAAAAGAGCAACGACCATTTTCAAATGCCAATGGCTAATCTTTCTAAGTCCAGAAAATTTGAACGAAAAATTACAATTACCCCCTTATTAAAATCAATATTACAAAAAACACCCTATATATATAATTTAATTACAAAGGGTAAATTTGAATTTTCATTCATATTTTAACTGACGTCATCCAAAAATGACCGGGAACCGGCTGATGAGGGGGGTTTTGGTAATTTTTAAATTTTTTAGGGAATGTGGTTGTAATATTGAAAATTTTTAGGGGACCAATTGTAGTTTTCAATCTTCTGAAGGGTAGTAGATACGTACAGGCATTAAATACAACAATTTACTAAGGATCTAACAGACAAATATTTAGTTAGATAGCCAGCACTCGATTCCATTTTATTTATTTATTTTTAGTTGAAAATTCTAAGGCCTCGATCTTATCATACACTAGCTAGGCATTTCTACTAACCCAAGTTTTTGGCTGGCACTAATTATGTCTAACCCATCAAAATTAAGTTCTTACACTAATTAACTAGTCTTGGTGCTATCATACGAATGGGAATTGTAGAAGCACAAGTAATGATGGCTCAAGCCAGAAAGAAAAAAGAGCACAGCGTCATCATTTTTGCTTGAGTGCATTTTTCTCATTTAATGATTATCTAATTAGTCCTTAAATTAAGCTGGTTGCTTTAGTTAACATATATGCAATTATCACTTGTCTCTCTCCCATTGTAATTGCCTTAAAATGGTGTTTTGTATTACTAAATTAATAAAGAAGTATAGTTATAACTCTGTCGTCAGCTATATGTTTTGACTTAAGAAACGCATTTACTTTAACGATTGGTGTCGGATTGAGATAAAAAAATTTGAATTTCCCAGGTTTGCTAGCATTTATTTTCAGTATCATCAATTATAACTTCATTGCTCGTTATTTAGTTAGGCACTTATACAAATTTATCATGTAACTGTACAAAAAAACAAAAAAATTGTTGCAAGTAGGTTGAACATGGCGTGCACACTTGAATGTCACCTGCATGTATCAATCAGAGGCCGCTGCTATCATTTGTTTGTTTATTGTCATTTAGCTCTTGTTTGTATTGAGTGAAGAATTATTGTCTTTTGATTGGAATCTTAAACAAATTTATTTCGAGAAGAATTAAAACGTTGAGAAGTGGTTATTCCCACAACACAAGGTTGGAAATTTGCCAAGAATGTGACATTTTCGCAAGCCGTGTTTATAATGCACTTATTCCACTTTTGTTGAAAATGCGTCTAAGCAATGGAGATTGAGTCTACTTCACGCCAAATGGTTCCTCACATACTTTTATTCCTCTCTCTCTCTCTCTCTCTCTAAAAACCTGTCCCCTTCTTCCTATAAAGACCCCTCACTTCCCCTCGCACATTACAACTTTTTCCCTGTTCTTCTTGTGCTTGTAAACTCTTGTTCTCGTTTGTTTATATATAGAATTGTCCACTTTGATGGGTTATAAAAGGAGTGTGCGACTTTGCCCCACTCCGATTAAGTAATCTGATTTTGAGTTGAAGGCTTAAAGTAGTCTTTGTCAACACAAATAATTAGAGATGGACAAAGTTAAGTTTGTGAAGAATGGTGATGTGCTGAGATTGCCTCCCGGATTTAGATTTCACCCCACTGATGAAGAGCTTGTGGTACAATACTTGAAGCGCAAGGTCCTATCACACCCGTTCCCGGCCTTGGGACTAATCCCGGAAGTTGATGTGTGCAAGTAGGACTTGCCAGGTTGGTTATTATTAATTAATTAATAAAACAGGAACATCCATCCTGTAGGTTTTTAGTTTATTTAATTTTGTTTTACGTTAGGTGAGTCCGAGCAAGAGAGGTACTATTTCAGCACCCAAGAGGTTGTCAAATACCCCAACAGGAATCGGGCCACGGCATCTGGATACTGGAAAGCGATCGGGTTAGACAAACAAATTATGTGTTGCAAGACCCGCCAAATTGTGGGGATGAAAAAGACTCTCGTTTTCTACAGAGGAAAGGGCTGCAGAACTCACTGGATTATGCACGAGTATCGACTCATCAACACTTGTACAAGTCAGGAAAACTGGGTCCTTTGTAGAATATTTCTGAAGCGGAGGAGGAACAACAGGATTTACTATGATTTTATGGCCAAGGATAGAGCTAACTCATCATCTTCGGGTTCTAGTGGGATCACTGAGATTTCAAACAACAATCAATCATCAGATGATTATCAAGAAATTAGCAGTTGTTACAATCCGGGATTGATCAATTATAAATCATGTCCTCAATAACTTATTTGTGGTTGTGAATAAGTCGCCAATTGAATGATGACCCACTGTTTGCGGTGGTGCATCTAATTGTTTTTTTTTTTCTTCTCCTTTCTGAGTATTATTTATTAAAATGTAAGATTTCAGTTCGAGCATGTTGACAGAAATGATACATTAATGGGAAGTGAAGCACTAGCTGCAAGCGTCCATCTCCTCATCCGTTGATGATAGATCCCTCTAGCTTGGCCCTTGGATCTTGAATTATGGTTGTAATTCGAAGTCCTTCAAATAAACAAGATACAAACATTATTAAAACTACTAAGACTAAATAATTGCAATGGACTAGTAATTAATAGTACTAATTCATAAATAGAGATCTGGCAACTATAAGAGTTGACAAATCAACGTACCCGTCGAATTGGTACCGCGGATAGTCCCTGCCAGTTGATTGTCGGAAACGTTCCTGAAAAATTGCAGTTTGGATGATTAAAATGTTTATTAATAATTAAAAAAAAAATATCAGGTATGGGTCGCTCGTAACTTACAGAATCTGCAAATTACCCCGATGGATCAGTCGAATCACGCTCTCCGGGATGCTCCCACTTAAATTGTTGCTGTTTAAGTACCTTCGTACAATACAAGACAATACAATACAATTATTGTCACCTTAATTTGCTTAGTTGTTTTTGTGATCAGATGAGATGAGCATACGTACATGGATCTCAAGGATCTCAAGTTGCCTAGAGATGTTGGGATGGGTCCACTTAGTCGATTCTGATATAGCCCCAGGCTTATCAGATTACTCAAATTGCCCAGTTGGCTTGGTATTATTCCACTTAACCTATTCATCTGCACTTGCCTAATAAAAATAAATAATCATGATACTATTATTGCAAAATGAACTTTATGGACTTTTTTGGTCCCTATAATAATGTTAAAATAGGAATATGACAAAGAAAGGGAAAAAAAAAAATCCCTCGTCTTACAGATACTGAAGACTAGTCAAGCTTCCCAGCTCAGGCACAAGGGGTCCAGACAGTCCAGCATTGCCAAGGTCCCTTAATTTTTGAATTTCATTAATTCAGATTCAAGAGTATAATTATTATTAATATAAGAAGACGCGATAAGAGTTGGGATCAACTTACACTCTGGTGACACTGTTTTCTGAGTTACAAGTAACGTGAAGCCAGGTACAGGGATTAACAAGCGTCGGATCCCAACTCTGGAGAACGTTATATGGATCTGTCAACTGAAGCTTCCACCCATTCAGAGCATCCCCTGCGAATATTAAACATTATACGCACACGAACAAACACACACACACACACACGCCAGTCCCCACACAATTTCGACTTGAATACCTTCATGGTTACATTCGACTGCTATGACGACCAGGGCCAGGGCAAAAGGAACTGCTATTTTCGGCCTCATTATTTGTTGCAAAAGTAAGGTCTGTATGAGCTCGAGTAGTCGTTGCATGTCTCTATTTATAATTACACAATCACCACTTCTGACTAATCAATGACCACTGACCAAGTCGATTTTCTTGATGTTCAAACAAAACATGTCCGAGTCAAAGAACGAGAAAGAAAAATGATTAAAAAAAAAAAAAAAATCCTGTGGCTGTAAACCATTATAAGAGAATGCCTTGAGTGGGTGATTTCCACGAAGAATGTCTAAAGTTTTACTTTGAATAATGTGGATATATATGGATTTGAGTTTAATTTGAGATAACTTTAATTTTGCCGAAGCTATGCGTGAATAACTTGAATTCTACGGCCGAACGCATTGATTGTACATTGAATGCTGATAATTGAGAATAAAGAAAGTCTTGCATTTTGTCTTAATCAGCTTGAGTCCCCTCAAATTTGATTTGAGATAATTTTGGGGTTTTATTTGACTTTCTCTTGTTTTGGGAGAATTTCACCTTATGTGTTTTTGGCTTTTTTGAAGCACCCTTGTTTATAGTGGTACGAAATGACACAATTTGAATTTCTTTAATTATAAGATATGATATGAATTATCAAAACATAAAAATTTAATATCTATACATCGACACATATTTCTATAAATTAAATGTTTTATTTAATCTTTGCTGTAGCAAAATTATTTTTCTAGCTAAATATGATTACTCAAAGCATTTGATAGTGGAGCTTATATTCCTAAAAACAATGTCTGAGATATGACCATAAGTCTTTTTATGCATCCTAGTTCATCGTACGCTCTAGAATCATTAATTCTAGCAAAAGCACTAAGGCCAAAAGGGAAGCATTTATCCAAATGGGAAATTTCCAGGAACCACGATTTGTCGGGCGCCAACCAGGATTATCTCCTTAAAAAAAATCATCATATTAAGATTAATAAACCAAACACTTGAAAAGCATTATTGAGTGTGAGTGGCAAATCAGAATGTCCACAAGTAGTTACTCTTGTGGTATTGATAATGGCTTCAATTATAAAAGGCACATAGGTCTGGATTTCTTGAAGGGATTTGCCTTGCGTTAATGGATAATTGATGTCATTGCCTCCAATTTCACCAACAAAAACTAGAACCCTTCTCAGCTTATCAGCGCACTCTGGTAAAAGTACAAAATTAAATTAATTATCAAACCCGGCCCTTGATGAAGCTGCTGCATAAATACCACCAAGCTCATACATATATACTCATACGTGTTGTAAATTTATTTATATATCTATGCCATGCATGCATGTGTGTATATATATATACACATATTATTTGTAATAGAGTCAATAGCATTTTACTACCCTGTGTTATTCAAAAAGTGCAAAATAAACCCTGTGAAAAAAAATATCACACAACGAACCTTGAGTTTTGATAAATTTGCTCACCGCCCCTCATTCTTGAATAATGTTTTAAAAAAAGTAAAAAGACGAAATTGCCCTTTTTACTTAAATCATATTACCCAATTTTTTTTACCACATCCTCTATTCCCCTTCTAAACCCTAAATCAAAAATCCCGTCCACCCCACCTCCCCCCTCTTTTCTCTCTCTCTAAAATAATGCCAAAAAATATAGGTTACTGCACGCATTATTCTGTAAACAGGGTTTTTTTCGTAAATTTGTCAAAAGACAGGATTTTACCAGAAATTTTTTAAAAACGCAGGGTCCGTTTTGTCAATAACTGAACGGAATATCTGACCAGAACTCTGCATAAACAAAAAAACAGAGCAACCAACAGAGTAGCAACAAAACAACAATAGAGTAACAAAACAAAGGACCACAACATCCAAAAGAGAAATTCATTACTAATATTACAAATCAAATTTACAACAACCATAACAACCTTCACCAACTACTTATTACATTTAATTTTTCAACAAGGTTACAACAAAAAGAACAAATAAACCCCCACAAATAGCCCAAACCAAACTCAAATTCCCACCACCTTCAACATTCCTTCTTCTAGCATCAACTTTCGACCCACTTGAGACAACTTCATTAACTTCACAACTCCACAACTCTTATGGCCGCCTTTAGCTCACAAGCACAAAGGAGAGGAGGCGGATACCTGACTTCCACTTCGTTCCTTTGTTGATAGCGCCGGGAAAATGAAGAAGAAGCCATTGTCGTGAAAAGGGTGTGAGAAAACTAGGGTTTTAAGCTTTACATTTCAATTTGGGTCTTTTGGGGTGGGAGAAGAGTTATATCAGATTAAATGGGGGTATAATGGATATTTTCGTCCCATAGAACATTATCAGATTCGCACTAACAGCGCGTACAAGACACCGGGGTTATTTTTGTTAATTAGAAATTACACAGGGTTTTTTTTGAGAATTTTTTTTTCATAAGGTCATTCGCGTTTATTAGAGATATCACAGGGGGACTGAATGCATTTCTCCCATTTGTAATACACTTATGAAACCTGCTGGCGTGGAACAAATTGAGCTGAGGTGTGTCCTAAACCAGCTTAGTTGAACGTGAAGGGGGGCAATGTTAGGTGGAACAATAACGCCGTTCGCAGTGAAGAAAGAAAAGTCTAGAGCTGTGCTTCAAGCCACCGCAAAATTGACACCATTCTTGAAAGAAGCACTCTTCTCAAGATAAGGGTCCAACAATGGTATCCCAAGATCCATAGCTGCCAATATTATCCACAGCCACATTTGTGAAGCAAAATTACACACACACACACACACGCACAAACACACACATATATACATACATATATATATATATATAAAATTACCTATGAAGTCTATGATGAGTCGACCATCAGACCAACGACCAGTGGGCATACCAGGGAAAGTCTCACCATAAGGCAGTCGAGCGTTGGGAAGAAAGGGACCAATAGGGAGAACTCGAACCAAATTCCCTGTGTCTGAGATCGAGTCTCCAAACTGGTACAAAGATTGAAATGGGCAAATAGCAACTGTAGCTAAAACAGAAAGAGAGAAGGCTACCAAACAAAAAACTAATGAATAAGCCATATTTGCTCGATGCTTCCACGGGTTTTTCCAAGATTGTGGATGCTTTTAATGGAGTAATTGTGCAAGAAGAATTGAAGTTAAGTAGAATCATGTTATTTAATTAAAAGCAACCAATTGTATATGCGAATATGTAGGGTTCTGTCCCTTGCTATTATAGTTTACCAATTCCTATCTATCGTAGAGAGGTGGAAAGGTTTAATTGTTTTAGATGTAGGCTGGAGATAATTCCAGTGTAGTTATCCCAATGCTAGATCAAATTAAAGAGCCCCTTATTTGCGTTCCAGATAAACTGCAGTTAATTTGCATGTATCAATGGCAGCAATTTTGAGTGCTATTTTGGTTAGTTGCTGGCAAATTACAAATGTCCGAATGGTGACTACCACCACTCGTTCCGATACCTTAAAGCCAAATTCTATGATATAATATGAGGTGATCTTACATACATAATTGCTTGGAATTGCGATACACACACACCCACACGTAGACACACACGTATCTATAAAGCACTAACCTCGTATATTTCTTTTTTCGGATTTAACTGCAATTTTCATATTGTATCTATTGATGTTAGGTATTTTTAATATTGATTGAACGTAAATTCGCAATGTTGTCCTGTAACTCTTTAATTTTTGAAAAAAATTCATTTTTGTAACAAAAAATCTCCTAATTCATCGGAATTTGTCCTGTGTTCGTCCTAAATTGATGTGTTGGATATTTTCGTCTTATATGATATCATGTATTATATGTGTCTTTTTGTATAAATATAACATGTAATAGACCAAAAACATTGTTGGACATGTAGGTAAAATTTCACCAAATTCCAGTTCAGATCCTCTGCTACATAATTGTACTATATCTTCTCTTCCACTCATTAATATACGCCAAGTGTATTGATGAACAATTGATATAAGAAAAAAGAATCTTGAAATTGTTTTTTCCATATCATCACTTTTTCTCTTTATTATTTCAACCTCTCAACAATACACGTAGAGTGATGGAGAAAATATAGTATAGTCATGTATCCAAATTGACCCAACCTCACCCAAAAAATATAAGAAACATATATTTCGCCTGCCATGTTATCGATTTTGGCTAAAAAATCCCAATTTCTCATGGGTGGGACGTAATTTGTCCCAAAATTGATTCTTATGGAGCTAATTTTGAAATTGAATTTCTTGTCGAACTAAATATGAACGGAGTTGATTCCAATTAGAGAAAAATGGATTTTTCTCCAAATTAAAAACTATTATTGGAGTGGACCCTATAATCCCGGAAAATTCTTACCCAAACCCGGTGTGGCCGCACCCAACCAATCATGTAGCAAGTGTTAGTACACTTGTCATGTAATTGGTCACTCTCCCTAAACTGTACACCAATCACATGGCAAGTGTAAAACACTCGCCAAGTGATTAGTTCCGGTGTGGCCGAATCGGGTGCGGGTAAGAATTTCCCCTATAATCCCCCATTTTTACCCCCCTATACACCATTTTTCCCCCCTATACAACGAGTAATAAGTGTCCATACTTTTTTTTTTTTTTTGGCTGGATAATGTGCCTTTTTTTTTGTTTGGATAGTTGGATAATTAGTTTCCTTACATATTGAACAAGAAAAATACACACGTAAAAGAGAGGGCTTTAGCTGGACAAGAAATCCAACATTGGGCCGCCATTCCAATGACATCAGGGCTCGCGAATCATGAGCCCCATAGCCGAAACGGTACTCCTCGGTGACACTAAAATTCCAATTCAACCACGACCCTTGACATGTACGGCCCAGATCTAACTTGCTGACCACCTCTCTCTCTCTCTCCCCCCACCAATTTTCACTTTCTTCCCCATAAAATTTCTATTAGCTCATGAATCCCCGAATTCTCGAAAAAGGCAAAAACAAAAAAAAAATTAAAATTAAAAAAAGGCTCATGAATCCCTGACTCTGTTTTCTAGTCCAGTTCAAATACGACTTCGAAAACCAATAAAAAGGGGTTAATTCTCTTATGAGAAGAAAAAAAAAACGAAGGATCAATTAGTATATCCAAACAATCAAGATCCACTTGGATCCAAATATTGTTGGGAGAAAAAGATAAAAAAATCATTTGTAAAACCCCTCAAAATCTCACGGAATATTTCTTTTGGTCAAATTCGAAAGCTTTCCCATGAATTTCATTCTTCCAAAATCCGTGAGAAATTAGATTGCTTTCCTTCGCACTTGTTGGTCTTTTGAATTATTTCCCCCTTGTGCATGTATGAATTAAGTTTAATTTCTTGATTTGATGTGTTGAGTAGTGGGATTTGTGTTATTGTTTCGATTTAACATATGCTTGTCGGCGATTTGAATTTAAATTGTTTAATTAAATATGGAGGACGATTGTAAAGAGCAGCGACTGGTACAAGTTGAAGTTGAGGAGGTTCACGATGTAGAGGAAGGTGAGATCTCGGATTCCGCCTCCGTCGAAGAAATTACTGAAGAAGCTTTTAATACTAAGCAAGAACCAGAGCCTTCCGCGTCACCCGCGCTGCCGCCGAAAAGTAGTGTTAATTCCAATAATAGCAACGTTGTTAATAATAATAATACTGGTGCCGGTAGTGGGGCTAGGGTTTGGACGATGAGAGATCTGTACAAGTATCAGATTGCTTCCAAGACTTCTTATCCGGGTTTGTATAATTTGGCTTGGGCGCAGGCGGTGAATAATAAGCCATTGGAGGAGGCTTTTGTGATGATGGATGATGGTAGTAAAGATAATGGTGATGCTAATAATGACAATAAGGTTGTCAAGATTTCAAACAGTAATGACAATAAGGTTGTGATTGATGTGGAGGATGAGGGTGAGAAGGAGGAAGGTGAGTTGGAGGAGGGTGAGATTGATTTGGATTCCGAGTTGGTTGTCGAAAATAAGGATTTAGATGTTGAGATTAAGGATGAGGTTGGAGGTGATGTAAGAGAGAGTGGGGAGCTGGAGAAGAGCAAGCGAGTTGGTTTAATTAAGGAAGAGCTTGAGAATCTGAATGTGGCTGATGCGTACAAGTAAGTGATGCAGTTATTTAGAGCTATGTTAATTTGTTGTTTGGGAAATTAATAAGCTTGAGTTTATGTAGATCTTATGATAGAGTGTGTTCAAGCTTGGCGACCACGGCTGGCAGCTTGCACAAATTGGTTTGGGAGGATCATTTTGCTGAGAAAGACAGTCTTGTTCGACTGTTATTATCTGCAATTCAGACTCTGTATTCAGTATGATGTTCAACCAAATTATTTGATAACTATCCGTCATTGTTACAATAGTTTTTATATTTATTTCTTCTGAGCCAGGTTAGTTTTTTAACTTAATTGAACTTTTGCTATAATGATGATGGTATTTGCAGGTATTTTCTTCCATGAATCTCAGACTCAAGGAGCAGAATAAAGCCAATTTGTCAAGGTTTTACTACTATTACATTATCTGCTTGGGTATACATTCTTGAGTTATTGCCAATGTTGTCCTTGTAAATATGATTGCAGGTTGCTAGCTCAAGTATCAAGCTTAAAGCCGCCTCTTTTTTCTGCTCTGCAGTTGAAAGACGTACGAGTTGTCCTGTTTTCTTTTTTTTTTCCCCCTCCCAGTTGTTTCGATCTTCAGGTTGTGCAGTAGTCATTGTATTCATATAACGTGTGTTGTTACAGGTGGAGGCTATTAGGTCTTCCCTTGAGTCTTCTGCTGAGTTTTTGGGCAATGATAGTGATAATAGAAGGAAACAAGCAGGTGAGGAGTTTAATACGGCTGATTCACATGTGTTACTTGAGAATGCTAGTAACGACTCAGTTTGCCTAAACAAGTCTGGAGTAGAATCTGGGTCTACTGGATCATTGGATCAGACTGAACGCTTGTTGTCGCAACAGTATCCAAAACCAGGGCCGGTTAATTCTAGGCATAAAGGGCTGCCTCTTCCCCTGCTAGACCTTCACAAAGATCATGATGCAGACAGTCTTCCTTCACCCACACGAGACCTATGTGCACCTTTGCCTTTTGACAAGGGATTCATTTTGGGACATGGATTGCTGAAACCTGAGTGGCCAGTTCCTAGAAGAACTCTTGAGAGGGAAAAAGCTATGCATCCTTATGAAACTGATGCTGTCAAAGCTGTTTCTAGCTATCAGCAGAAATTTGGTCGGAGTTCATTTTATATGAATGATAAGCTTCCTAGTCCAACTCCTTCAGAAGAGGGTCATACTATTGAGGATGGTGAAACAAGTGACGAGGTATCCAGTTCTATTATTCACAATGCTGACCCTGCTGTGAACACCTTAATCTCGGGGCAGCCAGTGGTGTCTTCTACTGTCTCCCCTGATGCTTTAGCTGGTCCAGGAATTAGCCATCCTTGGATTTTTGGTTCCGCAAGTAGTGTCCGAAATCCTGTGAAACATTCAGCGAAAAGTAGGGACCCCAGGCTTCGCTTGGCCAATTCTGATGTGGGTGCCAGGAATCTCAACCAGAGCCTCTCCTCTATGGGAAGTAATGAGTCCAAGTCCGAGTCTCTTGGTATGATGAATTCACGGAAGCAGAAGACAGTTGAGGAGCTAGTCTTGGATGGTCCTGCTGCAAAACGGCGAAGAAATGAGTTATCAGGTCCAAACACAATCCTCCCACTTGTTACTGCAACCTCAACCTCCTCAGTGGCAACTTCATCCTCAACTCTGCCTGCTACCAATCCCATTACATTGCCAATAACGAGTCTGAGTGAAAAGTTTCCAGTGAAAAGTTCCATTGCAACTACTTCTCTTCATTCCCTATTAAGAGATATAGCTGTGAATCCATCAATATGGATGAATATCCTTAAGATGGAACATCAAAAGTTTTCTGATGATATTAAAAATGTGACCCAATTGCCGAACTCGAACTCGATATTGGGAGCAGTTCCATCAACAACGGGGGTGCTGCCTTCCTCCTCAACAGCTACAGGATTAGTTCAGACTCCTTCCCAGGCGGTCTCTGTGGTAGGCACTTATGCGACTTTACGTTTGGTGTTTACTTTTCAGATGCCTTGCGGTGAATCTTGCTCATCTACTGTTTTTTGCTATATTTTTTGCTCTTTCCCTTGTTTATTTATTTATTTTTTTCAAGTCATCCCCATATCTGGCAGATTTGTTATAGGCACAACTGATACTTTTCAAAAGATTATGCAGAATCAGCTAACATACCCTGCTGGATGTCATAATCAACCCAAATGTATAAGTGATAAATCAGTATCCTGTCTCTGTGTTCTAATATTCAAGAAAATAGGTGGATAGAGAAAACACTTTGTTATTTTTTTCTGTTTATGCTTGAAATTGGAATATAATCATCTAGTGTCTTTACTATAAGTTTGTTAGTATTCTATTTATTGAACTATGATATAATATGCAGGAGGAATCTGGAAAAGTTCGAATGAAACCTCGTGATCCTCGTCGTATTCTTCATAACACTACACAACAGAAAGTTGCGGCTGCAGGATCTGATCAACCCAAACTAAATGCGTCATTTGGTTCAGCAATTACTAGCAGCTTGAGCACTGTAAGGCATGAAGACCCAATGGAGAAGAAGTCGATATCTTTGAGTGGCTCGACGCCACCTGATATTACTAAGCAGTTCACTAATAACTTGAGAAACATTGCTGATATCTTGTCTGTATCTCAAGCATCTATGCCTTCACCTGGACTTGCTCAGATTCCATTGTCGCAGCAAGTACAGGGTAATCAAGCTGGTGTGATGGAGACTAAGGGAGTAGTTGCCGAGCCTGGCAATCTAAGAAATGGAAGTAGCTTAACTTCTGAAACTGCTGTTACTGGCCCTGCTCGACCATTGAATGCGAATGCGTGGAGTGATGTTGAGCATTTGTTTGATGGCTTTGATGACCAGCAAAAAGCTGCTATCCAGAAAGAAAGAGCTAGGAGGCTTGATGAACAGAAGAAAATGTTTGCCTCTCGCAAGCTTTGCCTTGTCTTGGATCTGGATCATACTCTCCTAAATTCAGCCAAGGCATGAGAGTATTTTTCGCTCTTTTAACTAATTTTAGGGTAAAAGATGAATTTTCACCAACTTTCTGCTGTATTTCCAGTTTGTTGAAGTTGATCCGCTGCATGATGAAATGCTGAGAAAGAAAGAGGAACAGGATCGTGAAAAGCCCCAGAGGCATCTATTTCGATTTCCTCATATGGGGATGTGGACCAAATTGCGGCCTGGGATATGGAATTTCTTGGAGAAGGTGACCGCATAGTGGCTCTTTGTGCTTATTTGAATCAAAATTACATTAATACCTTCCTCGCCTCCTGAAGCTTCTTGTTTTCCATTTTAGGCAAGTAAACTCTATGAGCTGCATCTCTACACTATGGGAAACAAGTATTATGCCACTGAGATGGCAAAATTGCTTGATCCAAAAGGAGAATTATTTTCTGGACGAGTTATCTCACGGGGTGATGATGGAGAGCCATTTGATGGTGACGACCGGGTTCCCAAGAGTAAGGACTTGGAGGGGGTTTTGGGTATGGAGTCAGCTGTTGTAATTATAGATGATTCTGTACGAGTATGGCCCCATAACAAGCTAAACCTGATAGTTGTGGAACGGTAATGATTTGCCTTGTTCCCGATGAGACCCTTTTGCGTGATTTGCCCTTTTGTGACATGCGTGGCTCTGTTTCCTTTACTGAACTATCCCCTTCCATCTTCAGGTATATTTATTTTCCCTGTAGTAGAAGGCAATTTGGTCTACCAGGTCCATCCCTTCTTGAGATTGATCATGATGAGAGACCAGAAGATGGAACTTTGGCTTCTTCTTTGGCGGTGAGCGATTTTTAGCACTTTCAACTTCGTGAATGATTCTTTAGGGGTTGGGGGTCTTATTTAAGAATATAAGGAAAATGGTATTCGCCTGAAGTATGATCTTCCTCCACTTTTTGATTAGTTTTTGTTCACAAAACAGGTAATTGAGAGAATACATCATAACTTTTTTGCTCATGAGTCATTAGATGAAGCTGATGTTAGAAACATCTTGGCTTCTGAACAAAGGAAAATTCTTGCTGGTTGCCGTATTGTTTTCAGCAGAGTATTCCCGGTTGGTGAAGCCAATCCTCATATGCATCCCCTTTGGCAGACAGCTGAGCAATTTGGTGCTGTCTGCATTAATCAGATTGATGAGCAGGTTACCCATGTAGTCGCAAATTCGCTTGGGACTGATAAGGTACTCCATAGGTAGCTTAATTGCCCGACATAATAATATCACACCTTGGTAGAATTAAACACGTGTTGATTCAAAAACGCCCTGATTCTCTTATAGGAAGCTTTTCCATTGATATTAACTGTTTATGCCCAAAAAAAAAGAAAAAATGAACGCTCTGATTTTTGGGTTCCTCTATCCTCTGCTTAACAGGTGAATTGGGCCCTCTCCACGGGAAGATTTGTTGTTCATCCTGGCTGGTAAGAATGCACATCATTTTGGTGCAAGAATTTCATTATGATTACTCCCTGAATTGCCGATTTAGTTTGTTTCATACTAAATAACTCTTGCAGGGTGGAAGCATCGGCTTTGCTATACCGAAGAGCTAATGAGCATGATTTTGCCATTAAACAACAATAAACTATCACCATTTCTTTTATCTGGTAAAAAATTCCCCAACTATAAAATTTCCATGTGCTTGAAGTTGGGGAAAAGGGGACCTCTAAACTTGGAATTGGTAAACACTCTTTGGCCATTCGAAATTTCAAAAAGTGCATGACCACTTCCAAGAACCCATGCTGGAGTGCTTTGTGAATATGGGGTTGTCCAGATCATCAAAAAAGAGGTTGTCTGGAGCTCTTGAGCCCTCAGGACTGCCACAATCCTCGGTAGGCCTTGGAGATAATGGGACGAGGATGGTGGCTAATAGATTCTTCTGACTCTCCGGGTTCTATAAGTGGGGGGCATAAGCCTAACTAAAATTTCATAATAGTTTTAGATTTAGATGGCCTGAAAAATGAAGAAGTAAATCAGGTTACTATCAGAGATATTATTCATGGGCAATTGATTAAAAAATATTCTGGTTTGCCAAAGGGATAAAATTGGGAAGTCTTCTAAGAGTTCAAGAAGTAAAATAATGAAAGAGGCCTCAAGTTGGAATGTGTTGTAAACCTGTTTGAAAATTATTTTCCGGCAAGAGAAAAGAAGAATGGTTCCTCCCTAAGCTATGCTCGTTCATCTCTTGGTTGATGAGCTAGCGTTTATTTTTGGTTCTTAGGTGAAGATTGGCTTATTGTAGGATCTCTTTGTTCTATTGTTCTTAACTGTGTGCCCTGGTGACTTGCCCGGCAATGTGACGAACCATGGGCCGGAAAGGTTTTGACTGACTGCGATGCAAATGGACACTGCTATTTGAAAAATACAATAATCTATGACAAACTAACCGTAAATGAAAGAAATCCGGTTCTATTTTTCACTGGATGAAATCATTAGTGCAAATATTCGATTTAAGAGCTGACCATCTTAAAACACACAAATGAATTATTTCTGCATAGCATCATGTCTCGTAAATTTTATAATTAGCAGTCTTATGTGTTTCTTATGCATCTGTAGACTGGTGTCCCATTCTGACGAAGGAGAAAGGGAACAAAAATGTTACAAAATCAAATTTAAATCGAAAGTAAAAATGCTCCCTATAGCTAGAGAAAGAAATAGGTTCTGTGTTTGAGTCGTGTGAGAAGAGTTAGATCATTTTTTTTTGTCAGTTTTTTGGTGATTAAGGAAAAGATGTTTACTCATTAACGAGGTGTGATGTAGATTTTTTAACTTGCGAAGTTTCATCAAAGTAGGGACGTATCTTAAGATGAAGATGCTTTAGGCACTTTTGCTAGGGAGGCATGGGTTTCAGTTACGCTGTCAACGGCTTGGATTTGGAGCAAATTTGGAAAATTCGAATCCAAATTCGGTAAGCCTCTTTAGTATCCGAATTCAACCCGAATCCTATAGGATTTATATTCATTTCAACTGAGTTGGAATCCAAGAAAAAATTCGAAACCTGATAGAAAAATTTGACCCAATTAACTGTTAAAAAATTTGAAATTGTAAAATCAAATAAGCGATAAAAAAATTATTTCTTATGTAAAAAATAAAATTTAAATAAGTAAAAAATTATTTCATAATATGTATAAAAATTATACATTATTTGTTTGAAACAAAATTACTTCAGAAAATATAAAATTACTTTAAAAAAGTGAATTATAAGTTATAACTGGTTTGGATATTGTATTATATTTAAACTTGTTCACTAGCATTATATATGTACGGTTATTAATATAATAAAAAGTATTATTAAAGTTCGGATTAGGATATTTAATGGATTGGACTATTTGATTTCATATTCTATCCATTTATTTTGAATTATGGATATTCATGATTGGATTTGACCCATCAAATATTTTAATCGGTACAATATACTAAAATTTGAATCAGACTCGACCCATTGACAGCCCTAGGTTCCACAGCGTATCTATTCAGCCTCGTTTATCGTTTGTTTTGCGGAATGACAAAGCCCAACATGTGTTTGACCCATTTGTTAGATAATGAATCACGGCCAGAGTGGGGCGATGCATTTTTCCCCTCTCTCGCTGCAATTTTTAATATAGTAATTAAGGAAAGATCACTTTGTACCTAACTTAGGGGTGTGGTAGTCTCACGGTAAAGCAATTTTACATTTCGTCCACGATGGTAAATTAAAACCATGAAATAAAAGATAATATTATGGGAAATCTTGAATGCACAAACGATCTTGCAAATGAGAAATAATTGTGGCTTGGGTACAACTTTTCACTAAAAACCTCTCTCTCTCTCTCTCTCTCTCGCTCGCTCGCTCATCTGTCTGTCTCAATTTTTCCTTCCCTTCTCTCTATCCCAGGCCCCCAATTTCTCAAACGCTTCCTCTCTTCCTTTGAGGCCCAATTTGTGGCTTTGGTTTGATGTGCTTTTGTATTACAGGTGTTTGATGTATGGATTTGATACATTTGGATAACCACAATATGAATTGCTAAATTTGTGACGTGGGATTTGCAGTTGTTTGATGGAATTGAGGTGGCATCAAACGGGCTCGCATCAAATGTCCTCTTCTCATCTATTTTCGGGTTACTCCGGCTTGATCGATTTGCCAAGCAGTTGAGATGGCACATTAACTATTGATCGACATTTATTTGAGCGACAATCTCATGAATTTTCGTTTATATATATATATATATATATATATATATATATATTGACGTGGTACATTTCCACTTGCCCTACTCGTGCCATGTGTCATCCCAAAAATCCGATCAGAAGTGAGTGAAGCCAGTTCGACTGTCCGAATAAACATTTCTTCGACTGTAGTTGTTCGATTGAATTGCTTGAATCGAGGTCGGGTGTTGCGGTCGAGGACGATTTTGACTAGACCCATGCTACGTCCTATAAACCTACGCTGGTATTAAATACTGTACCAGCTCAAGATGTGGGTTAACCATCTAACCCCATACCTCATTAATTAGAGCAAACTAATGCCATTAGATCTGGTTTTTATACTTATGGATCACTCTACATCATCACATAATAGTCTACTAAGCCTAGGGGGCCCATAGGGGAAGATCCACATGGGCACACTATAAACACCCCTACATTTATGATAAGAGCATTAATTACATTCTAGTTACTCACGCTGCTCGAATCTCTACTCAATCCGATCATTGACTTAAGCATTGGAGGGTCTTAGCCGAGATCCATCTCGACTAGCTCACATTGCCTTTTCCTTGTTGCAGGATACAATTTTCCCGATCACCTCACTTTTATCATATTCGATCAGAGCAGCCGATCGGCCCGACCGCTCCCAAATTCGACTCGTATTATACATACACACACACACACACTCCCTCTATTGCATTTTATTTGCACTTTACCAGAAAATAAAAAAAATATTTTAAAATATTTGTCATTCTCGCCTTTCGAATTTGCATTTATTATTGTTTCCCAATAAACCTTTTTACTGTATTAAGTGGGGTAGTTAGGATTCTATTTTAATTAATTAACTAACTTGGCATTTTGATCTTATTAATCTAAAATTATTAATATTAATTGTCTTCCTTAATTCTTCTGCAAAAATCTTAAATGTCAAATAAAAGGGAACAGAGGGGGTATATAGAAATATTTGGATAAAATTTCACTGTTAAAATGAATATATATATATATATATATATACACCTAACTTTTGTACATGGAGCAAAGATTTTCGAAATTAATTTATAATAAATCATTTGTAACATAAATAATTTTTAAAATAATTTATTAAATTTGTAGTTTTTTTATTTCACAAATACGATAAAGATATATTATATTATCTCAAATATATATATATATATATGTATAACTTTTAGATAAAGATATAAAAAACAACATAGCACTAACCCCGTGTTTAATATAACCATACATATAAGTTCAAAGCGCACATACAAGTAATAAAAGTTGTCAAAAATTGAACATGAGGTTAATTTTGGAACATATATTTTTTAAACAAAAACTGTTAAAAACCCTAATAATGGGGAATATTTCAAGGCTTATTTAGGGCTGCCAATGGATCGGATCTGGAGCAAATCAGTGCAATCCGGATCCGAATCCGATTACAAGGACCGACTACCGAATCCGACCCGAAATCCTATAGGATCTTTAGTCTTTATTCCGAATCCGAATCCGAATCCGGAATAAATCCAAGATCCGATAAAAAAATTCGATCCGATCCGATATGACAAAATTTTTTTTATGCTTGAACCAAAAAATAAATAATAAAAAATTCTTTAATATATAAATATATAAACGTGTAAAAATATATTATATATATAAGAGATCTTTAATAATTATGCACCATATTTAATTTTTCAATTAATGACAATATATATTTAGAATTATATATAAATACGTTTATGTATAATATATTTAGTAAAGATCTCTAATAACTATAGAGATTATTAGTTGTTCATTTAATGATAGTATATAATATATATCTCTAATAACATATCCTATATGTGTATATATATGGTGTATGTAATAGAGATCTTTAATATATAGACTAATTAATTAGTATTCTATAAAAAAACGCCTCTTTATGTTAAAAATAAAATTAAATAATGTAGAAAAATATTTTAGAATATGTATGAAAACTATATAATGTTTTGTTAAAAAAAAAAGTACCTTAAAAATTAATAAATAATATATTATTAATTACAATGACATATACATTACATTGAAGTATCTTTATTACTATTGTATTATATATAATGTATAAATTTAATAAAATATAATATAAAATTCGGATTCGGATCTTTAACGGATCGGATTCATTGAATCCAAATCCAACCCATTTATTTCGGATTACGGATATTTGCTATCGGATTTGACCCATCGAATATTTTAATCGGTTAAATATACTAAAATTCGGATCGAATTCGGATTAAAATCCGCTCCATTGACAGCCCTAGGCTTATTACATATATGCACTGCGCCGTATTTTTGTATGCAGTGCATGGGATAGATGATGGACCAACGACACAAGGACGATACTCCAATTGGGTTGAAATTAGTATACGAGTTCGAGGATTATTGCCAATGGACGAGCTTAGTCTTATGACGAAAATGGGGAATGGGAGGATGATTGGTGTGAATACTTGCTGCATTTGGGCTGCTCAATTATCTTCTCCATTAATTGTCCCAATGACCAAATTCAGGACAAAAAGAGGTAGTATGGGCCGTATAAGTGGGCCCAACATTATCCCACGTGATGAAGAGCCTCATGGACTTTGATTTGGATAATCAAGAACTTGGGCTTATCCGCTACTCATTTTCTGAGGCTTAGAATATATTTATTATTGCCAATGTATTCGTACTCCTAAATTATGTTTTAACTTTTCTTATATTATTAATAAAGGGAGTAATACTCCTTATTTACGATTTCTTAAGCTTTTAGGATTTTTTTTGCTTACTCATGTATTTCACAAACTTCCCATTGTAATTCATTTTTAATTGATTAATAAAGGGGTAGGGTCCCCACATAAAACCCTATGGCAGACACGAGCCAATTTTTTTTTTTTTTTTGAAAAAAAAAACCCTAAACCATAAACTCTAGATCGTATCAGAAATGGTTGAAACTTTGCACATATATTAACACATATATCGTGAAGAGGTAAACAAAAAATTAGAGTGAACAAAAGACTATACAAAGTCCTACAGGCCCCTATGTATATCAGTCGCCAGAGTAAGGGGTACCATCACCAAATCGGGCAATTTTTGGTCTGTCTGAGATATTGTTGAAACTTTGCACACACGTTCAAACACATATCGTGAAGTGAAACACAAGAAATTAGAGCGAACGGACACCAACCGAAGGTTCTATAGGGCCTTGAGGGTATCATTCCCTGACGTAAGGGGTACCATCACGAAATCGAAATATTGTTGAAACATTGCACACATGTTTAGACATATACCGTGAGGTGAAAAATAAAAAATTAGAGGGAACGAACATCAACCGAAGGTTCTACAAGTGCCCGAGTATATCGCTCCCCGGCGTAAAGGGTATCATTATGAAATTTGACAGTTTTTTGGTTCCTCTGAGATATTATCGAAACTTTGCACACACGTTCAGACATATATCACGAGGCAAAACACAAAAAAATAGAGCGAACGGACATCAACCAAAGGTTCTACAGGCACTCGAGTATTTCACTCCCTGGCATAAGAGGTACCATTATGAAATCGAGCAGTTTTTTGGTCCGTTTGAGATATTGTCAAAACATTGCACACACGTTCAAACATATATCGTGAGGCAAAACATAAAAAATTAGAGCGAACGGACATCAACCAAAGGTTATACAAGCCCCTTTGTATTTCGCTGCCCGGTGTAAAGGGTACTATCCCGAAATTGGGCAGTTTTTTGGTCTATCTAAGATATTGTTTAAACTTTGCACACATGTTCAGACACATATCATGAGGCGAAACACAAAAAATTATACCGAACGAAAATCTATAGAAGGTTCTACAGGCCCCGAGTATATCAGTTACCGACGTAAAGGGTGTCATCACGAAATCGGATAATTTTTTAGCTCATCTGAGATATTATCGAAACTTTCCAAACATGTTCAGACATATATTGTTAGGCGAAATACAAAAAATTGGAGGAAAACGGACATCAACCGAAGGATGTACAGGTACCCGAGTATTTCGCTCCCCGGCGTGAGGGATACCATCACAAAATCAGACAACTTTACACACACGCTCATACACTTATCATGAGGCGAAACACAAAAAATTAGAGCGAACATACATCAACTGAAGGTTTTACAGGCCCTCTAGTATTTCGCTCCCTAGCGTAAGGGTACCATCACGAAATCAGACCGTTTCTTGGTCCGTCTGAGATATAGTTGAAACTTTAAACACACGTTCAGACACATATCATGAGACAAAACACAAAAAATTAGAGTGAATGAAAATCAACCGAAGGTCACACACGTTCAAATACATATCCTAAGGTGAAATACAAAAAATTAGAGCAAACGGACATCAACTGAAGGTTTTACAGGCACCCGATTATTTTGCTCCTTAGCATGAGGGGTACAATCACAAAATCGGATAGTTTTTGGACCGTCTGAGATATTGTTGAAACTTTTCACACACGTTCAAACACATATCGTGAGACAAAACATAAAAAATTAGAGTGAACAGACATCAACCAAAAGTTCTACAAGCCCATGAGTATTTTCCTCTCTGGCGCAAGGGGGTACCATCATGAAATCGGGCAATTTGTTGGACCTGTCTAAGATATTGTTGAAATTTTGCACACACATTCAAACACATATTGTGAGGCAACACATAAAAAAATAGAGCAAACGAACATCAATCGAAGGTTCTACATGCCTCTGAGTATTTTGTTCTCCGGCATAAGAGGTACCATCATGAAATCGGGCAATTTTTTGGCCCATCTAAGATATTTTGAAACTTTGCACACACGTTTAAACACATATCGTGAGGTGAAACACAAAAAAAAAAAAAATTAGAGCGAACTAACAATAACCAAAGGTTCTACATGCCCCTGAGTATTTCAGTCCCCAGCGTAAGGGGTATGACCACAAAATAAAGCAGTTTTTTAGTCCATATGAGATATTGTTATAACGTTACACACCCATTTAGACACATATAGTGAGGGAAAAACAAAAAATTAGAGCGATCCTACAAGCTCCCGAGTATATCGGCTGTTAGTGTAAGGGGGTACCATCACGAAATCGGGTAGTTTCTTGACCGTCTAAGATAGTGCTGAAACTTTGCACTCATGTTCGAACACATATTGTGAGGCAAAAAATAAAAATTTTGAGCGAACGAACATCAATCGAAGGTCCTGCAAGCTCCTAAGTATTTCGCTCTCCGGCGTAAGGGCTACCATCACGAAATCGGGCAATTTTTTGGGCCTTCTGAGAAATTGTCTAAACGTTGCACACACGTTCAGACACATGTCGTGAGATGAAACAAACAAAATTAGAGCAAACAGACATCAACCAAAGGTTCTACAAGTCCCCGAGTATTTCGCTCTCTATCGTAAGGGCTACTATCACGAAATCGGGTAGTTTTCTGGGCTATTTGAGATATTATCGTAACTTTGCACACACGTTCAGACACATATCGTGAGACGAAATACAAAAAATTAGAGCGAACAGAGATCAACTAAATGTTGTACCGGTGCCCGAGTATTTCGCCCTTTGGCGTAAGAGGTACCATCATGAAATTAGACAGTTTTTTGGTCCGTCTGAGATATTTTGAAACTTTTCACACGTTTAGACACATATTGTGAGGTGAAACAAAATCGGGTAGTTTTCTGGGCTATTTGAGATATTATCGTAACTTTGCACACACGTTCAGACACATATCGCGAGGCGAAATACAAAAAATTAGAGCGAACAGAGATCAACTAAATGTTGTACCGGTGCCCGAGTATTTCGCCCTTTGGCGTAAGAGGTACCATCATGAAATTAGACAGTTTTTTGGTCCGTCTGAGATATTTTTGAAACTTTTCACACGTTTAGACACATATTGTGAGGTGAAACAACAAGAAAAAAGAGCGAACGAAGATCAATCGAAGGTTCTACAGGCGCTAGAGTATTTTGCTCCTCGACGTAAGGGGTACCATCACGAAATCAGATAGTTTTTTGGTTCGTCCGAGATATTATCAAAACTTTGCACACAGGTTCAGACAGTTATCGTGAGCTAAAATTCAAAAAATTAGAGCAAACGGACATCTATAGAAGGTTTTACAAGCCCCCTAGTATATCGCTCGTCGGCTTAAGCATTACCGTCACGAAATCGGGTTGTCTTTGGGCCGTTTGAGATGTTGTTGAAACTTTGCACAAACGTTCAGACAATAATCGTGAGGTGAAACACAAAAAGTTAGAGTGAACGGACATCTACGGAAGGTTTTACAGGCCCCCAACTATATCGCTCACTGGCGTAAGGGGTACTATCACGAAATCGGGCCATTTTTGGGTTCATCTAAGAGATTGTTGAAACTTTGTACACACGTTTAGACACTTACTGAGGTGAAATTAAAAAATTAGTGTGAACAGACATCTACAGAAGGTTCTACAGGCCCACAAGTGTATTGCTTGCCGCCGCAAGGGGTACATCATGAAAGCGGACGGTTTTTTCTTTCGTTTGAGATATTATTGAAACTTTGAACATACGTTCTTTCATATATTGTGAGGCTAAACTCAAAAAATAAGAGTGAACAAACATCTACAGAAGGTTCTATAGGCCCCTGAGTATATCGCTTGCCGGCGTAAAGGTTTCCATCGTGAGATCGGATAGTTTTTTAGCTTGTCTGAGATATTGTTAGAAATTTTCACACACGTTCAAACGCATACCTTGACGTGAAATACAAAAAATTAGAGCAAAAGGACATATATAGAAGGTTCTACAGGCCCCCGAGTATATCGTTTGTCGGCGAAAGGGGTACCATCACGAAATTAGGCCATTTTTTGGTCTGTCTGAGATATTGTCGAAAATTTGCATAGACGTTCAGACAGTTATCGTGAGGCTAAATTCCAAAAAATAGAGCGAAACGAAAATCTATAGAAGGTTCTATGGGCCTCCGAGTATATCGCTTACCGGAGTTAGGGGTACCATCATAAAATCGAGCAATTTTTTGGCTCGTCTAAGACAATTTTGAAAATTTACACACATGTTCAAACGCATATCATATTGTGAAATTCAAAAAATTTGAGCAAACATACATCTATAGAAGGTTCTACAGGCCCTCGAGTATATCGCTAGCCGGCATAAAGGGGTATCATCACGAAATCGGTCTATTTTTTGGGTCCGTTTGAGATATTTTCAAAACTTTGCACATATGTTTAGACACATATCATGAGGCTAAAATCAAAAAATTAGAGCGAACGAACATCTACAGTAGGTTCTACAGGCTCCCGAGTATGTCGTTGGTCAGCATAAGGGGTACCATCATGAAATCGGGTAGTTTTTTGGTTTGTCTGAGATATTCATGAAACTTTGCACACACGTTAAGACACGTATTTTGAGGGAAAATTCAAAATATTAGAGCGAATAGACGGCTACGGAAGGTTTTGTTGGCCCCCAAGTATAACACTCGTCTGCATAAGGGGTAATATCACGAAATGCGGTAGTTTTTTGGTCTATCTAAGATATTCACGAAACTTTGCACACACATTAAGACACATATTGTGAGGAAAAATTCAAAAACATAGAGCAAACGGACATCTACAAAAGGTTCTACAGGCATCCGAGTATAACGCTCGATGCCGTAAGGGGTACTGTTACGAAATTGGGCAGTTTTTTGGTCTGTCTAAGGTATTATCGAAATTTTGGACACACATTCAGACACATATTGTGAGGTGAATTTCGAAAAATTAGAGCGAACGGACTTCTACAGAAGGTTCTACAAGCCCTTAAGTATATCGTTCGATGGCGTAAGGGCACCATCACGAAATCAGACAATTTTTTGGTTCGTCTGAGATATTGTCGAAACTTTGCACAAATTTTCATATACATATTGAGAGGTGAATTGCAAAAAATTAGAACGAACAGACAATTACAGAAGGTTCTACAGGCCCCCAAGTATATCGCTTGCCGGCGTAAGGGTATCATCATGTTAAAGTGCTATTTTTTGGTTCATCTGAAAGATTGTTGAAAGTTTACACGTACGTTCAAACACATATTTTTAGGTAAAATTTAACAAATTAGAGCAAATGGAGATTTACAAATAATTCTACAGGCCTCCGAGTATATCGCACACCAGCGTAAGGGGTACGGTCACGAAATCTGGTAGTTTTTTGGTTCGTCTGAGATATTGTTGAAGCTTTGTTCACATGTGCAGTCACATATTATGTGTCTAAAATAAAAAAATTAGAACGAATGGACATTTACAGAAGGTTCTATAGGCCCCGAGTATATGGCACGCTGGTGTAAAGGGTAACATCACAAAATTATACAGTTTTTTGGTTCGTCTAAGATATTGTCTAAACTTTACACACAAGTTCAAACACATATTGTGAGGTGAAATTCAAAAAAAAAGAGCGAACAAACATCTATAGATGGTTCTACAGACCCCAAGTATATTGATTGGTGACGTAAGGGGTACTATCACGAAATCGGACAAGTTTTTTCGTCCGTTTGAGATATTGTCAAAACCTTGCACACACGTTTAGGCACATATTGAGAGGTGAATTTCAAAAAATTAGAACAAACGGGGACATCTACAAAAGGTTCGACAGGCCTCCGAGTCTATTGCTTGACGATGTAAGGGGTACCATCACGAAATTGGGCTATTTTTAGATCCATTTGAGAGATTGTGGAAACTTTACGCACACATTCAAACACATATCGTGAGGTGAAATTAAACAAATTAGAGTGAACGAACATTTACTGAAGGTTCTGCAGGCCCCCAAGTATATCGCACGTCGGTGTAAGGTGTATGGTCACCAAATCAGGTAGTTTTTTGGTTCGCCTGAGATATTGCCGTAACTTTGCTCACACGTTCAGTCACATATCGTGAGGCTAAAGTCAAAAAATTATAGCAAACGGACATCTGCAGAAGGTTCTACAGGCCCCCAGCTATATCGCTCTATGGCGAAGGGGTACCATCACGAAATCGAGCAGTTTTTTAGTCTGTCTGAGATATTCACTGAAACTTTGTACCCATGTTAAGACACATATTGTCAGGGAAAATTCCAAAAATTAGAGCAAACGAATATCTACAGAAGGTTTTATAGGCCCCCGAGTATATCGCTCGACGACGTAATGGGTACCATCACTAAATCGAACTGTTTTTTGGTTCATTTGAGATATTGTCAAAACCTTGCACACACATTCAGACACCTATTGTGAGGTGAAATTCAAGAAATATGAGCGAATGGACATGTACAGAAGGTTCTACATGCCCCCAAGTATATCGCTTGTCTGCGTAAGGGGGTACCATGACGAAATCAAGCAAGTTTTTTGGCCCGTCTGAGAAATTTTTAAAATTTTGCACACACGTTCAAACATATATCGTGAGGTAAAATACAAAACATTAGAGCAAATGGACATCTGCAAAAGGTTCTATTGACTCCTTAATATATCGCTTGCTAGCGTAAAGGGTAACATCACAAAATCGGGCAGTTTTTTAGTTCGCTTGAGATATTGTTGAAAGATTGCACACACGTTCGACACTTATTGTGAGATGAAATTGTAAAAATTTGAGCGAACACACATTTAAAGAAGGTTATATGGGCCCCTGTTATATCGCTTGCCGGCGTAAGTGGTACTATCACGAAATCGTGCCTTTTTTTGGCCCTTCTGAGATATTTTTCAAACTTTGCGCACATATTCAGACACATTAGAGCAAACGAAAATCTACAAAAAGTTTGACAGACTCTAGAGTATATTAATAGCTGGCGTAGAGCGTACCATTATGAAATTGGGCAATTTTTTTGTCCGTCTAAGAGATTGTCGAAACTTTGCACACTCGTTCAGACACTTAGCATGAGGTGAAATTCAAAAAATTAGAGCGAACGAAAATCTACAGAAAGTTTGACAGACCCTAGAGTATATCGCTAGCTGGCGTAAAGCATTACGAAATCGGGCAATTTTTTGTCCGTCTGAGAGATTGTCAAAACTTTGCATACTCGTTCAAAAACTTACTTGTGAGGTGAAATTCAAAAAATTAAAGCGAACAAACAACTGCAAAAGGTTGTATGGGCCCTCGAGTATATCGCTCGTCGGCGTAAGGCCATTACGAAATTGGATAGTTTTTTGGCATGTCTGAGATATTGTCGAAACTCTGAACGCACATTCAGACACATTTTTTGAGGTGAAATTCAAAACAATAGAGTGAACGAACCTCTACAGAAGATTCTACAGGTCGTCGAGTATTTCGCTCGCCGACGTAAGAGGTTCCATCACTAAATTGGGCAATTTTTTGGTTCGTTGAGATATTTTTGAAAATTTGCAAACATGTTCAAACACATATCATGAGGTGAAATACAAAATATTATAGCAAACCAACATTTACAGAAGGTTCTACAGGCCCCCGACTATATCGCTCGACAGCGTAAGGGGTATCATCAAGAAATTGGGTAATTTTTTAGGTCCGTTTGAGATTTTGTCACAACCTTGCAAACACGTTCAGGCACATATTTTGAGATGCAATTCAAAACATAAGAGTGAATGGACATCTACAGAAGGTTCTACAGTCCCTGAGTATATCGCTTGCTAGCGTAAGGGCTACCATCACGAAATCAAACTGTTTTTTGGCCTGTCTGAGATATTGTTGAAAATTTGCAAACATGTTCAAACACGTATTGTGAGCTGAAATGCAAAAAATTAGAGCAAACGAACATCTATTGAAGGTTCTATAGGCCCCGACTATATCGCTTGCCAGCGTAAGGGGTAACATTGCGAAATCGGGCAATTTTTTTGGTTCGTTTGAGATATTGTCAAAACATTGCACACATGTTCAGACACTTATCGTGATGTGAAATTCAAAATGATGTTTGTAATGTGTAAATAGTGACAATAACTGTTTTTAACTTATCATTATCGGTATTTAATAACACTCTTATCGTGACTACTCAATTATTCGAAGCATATTGTCAAACGTTTATACATAATGATAATTTTTAAACACCAAGTTAGCACTATAGGAATTTTAGGTACTGTACTGTATGGACCAAAAGCTGGTCGATAGGATAATTAACTAATTAGCCAAATTAATATTGTCCGATCCATAATGTAATGTTCACTCGATTTTGGACACTTGGAATTTATGTAAGTGCTACATCATCTTCCATGTTTGCCACAATTTAAGTAGGCCTTAATTTGGGAGTTGGTCGACCTTGATCGGAAACTTTGATCGAGTGTGAAGGTAAAGGTGTTTAATCGAAAAGTTAACCAGCAACAAGGAAAATGCAACATGAGTTAGCCGAGATGAGTCTCGGCTAAGACCCTCCGATGCTTAAGTTAATCGATCAGTTTTGTAGAGATTTGAGCAGAGTAAATGAGTGAAAGTAATTAATGAGATGGATCTTACTATAAATGCAAGGGTATCTATAGTGCACCTTTATAGATTACCCCCCTATGGGGCCCCTAGGTCGACTAGGTCATCATGTGTTGACATAGGATGACATATAAACCTAATTGTAGAGCTTAGTGGCATTAGTTGGCTTTTAATTAATGAGGTATAGGGTTAGGTGATTGAACCATACCTCAGATTGATGGAGCATTAAATGCTAGTAGGGATCTGTTGGAAGCGGTATGGTCCAGGTCGATAAGGCTCTTGACCAGGAGTCTCGATGGGATGGGTTTGAGGAATCGAGACCCTGACCCGATCGATGAAGGAGTTGATCGGTTGAGGTTGATGGAATGAGTTCGGCGGGTCGCTAATCCGGCCGATAACCCCCGATCTGATCGATAAACAAGCTCGCTAGTTTGAGCGTTTGGAAGAAGTAACGCGTGGTGCATGCAAGCTAATCGTAAATGTCAATCGGAAATATGTCACATCAATATATATAGTTGAGTAAATATAATTTTAACATTTTAAGAGGTAGCTACCTCAAAAATGAGATGTGATTTGACTGCCAACCACATTAATTTACCACATTCAATAGATAAAAATGTGATTTTGAATTTGTGAGACGTTTATGTACCAAACCATCCAAAAAAACAAAAAAAAAAGTGATGGCCTATGTAAAACAATGAGTATATTGGATGGACATAGATATATGAGCTATAGTGCTGTATATGTACTTTGCTGTGTACTCATCAAAATCAAATGGCGCCTAACTTTCAACGCCACTTCAATTCCCACCAATTATTTTCTCATTAAAGTTTCCACATTCTTATGATTGCACTCTCCCACATGTTTTAAGGAACCAGAATAGGATAGTCGGGTGCTTTTCAATTTTGGTCCTATTCGATCGGATTGTACTATATGTAGTTTCATAGTTAACGAAAAAATTATCAATTTAAGTTCTCCAAATCCCTTCTGTCCGTTTCTTAACAACAAACATTATGTGAGAAGCACGTGACTGTTGTTTCTTGCATTTTGGGGTGGGGTGGGGGGCGGTTGTTTGAAATAACACCAACCCCTTTAGCAATTTTCAAACCTTACGCTTCCCCTTACATCTATAAAATCTCTAACACATAACACGACAACACTTGATCCATAATCCTAGCTATAGAATTACAAATAAAATATTCTGCATTCATTAATCAAATCATTGCACAAATTGTTTAGCATTCTTTAATCAAAATTTTTTTGTATGATTTGCAATGAACCTTTTTTTATATTAAAGAATGCTAAATATTTTATGTGTAATTATGCAGAATTATGGATCAATTTTTGTCAAATTATGTGTAAGAAATCCTATGGGTGTAGGGGGGCAATTGTAATGTTTGAAAACTTTCAAGGGCAAGTGTTACTTCAAAGCAACTAGCAAGGGTGTTGATGTAATTTTTTCTCTCAAAATGCTGGAGGAAATGGTCATGTGCTTCTCACATGAGGTTCGCCATTAAAAAATGGATGGAATGGACTTGGAAGTGAGACCAAACTCAAAAAATGTCTACTTATGAAATCAAAAATGATAATTCCTGTGTAAACTTGCAATTTTACAATTACAAAGTGAATGGCCTAACTTTCAAGCCACTTCCCTACAATTTTCACACTTATAGTAGCACTTTAATTTCCATCATTTGTATTGTGACTAGACTAGTGCCCCTCAACTATATAGTGTGTAAATTTGCATTTCTATAGTAATAAATTCATCCACAGAGTTCGCAGTGCAAAATTAGGTTCATGTCATTATAAAAAATACTATATATTGCTAATCAACATAAACTCCCATTAGTACAACGCGTACCACTAATTAATCCGCAAAAGACATACATCAATTATTAATTATCAGTTGATTTAGTGGGATAAAACATTAGATCCCTTAAACAACATTTAAGATTCGAATATTGGAATTGTAAATGGAAAAATTGATTTGGAAGGATCGCCCCTGTAATAAGTCTCTGCAATACCCAAATCCGGATTAATTGATCAGTAGATCGGAATCGAGTGATCAAAGTCAAAAAAAAAGAAAAAAAAAAAGAAATACTTCAATTAGTATAAACATAATTGGCTACGGAATTGCTTATTATTAATCCATTCTTGGACGTCACAATATTGACCAGAATTTTATACCTTGAGGACAAGCACTAATCACTCCTTTAAGATATCAACCGATAAAAAATAAAAAAATACTCCCCCTATCCCATAATATTAGTTATGTTAGAGATTTTTTTTATCTCATAATATATATTTGTTACTTTGAAGATTTGAAGAGAGTATTAATTATTTTCCCCCCAAATTTACCCTCATTTATTATTTCTAATGGAATTTGATGAGGCATGAGGATGGTAATTTTTTCAAATCACTTTAAATTTAGCTCAAAAGAATGCTATTTATTAGTTTAATTGATTTGTGTGAAAAAATTAGAACGACTAATATTATGGGATAGAGGAAGGTATACATGCCCCTTTGGGGGCAATTGGAATATGCAATGATCTGATTAATCGAATAAATGCTAATATTTTTTTGTTCCACAACTATTAAGGACTCGTGTTGGAATATGCATACTCAGCTGGCATGTTCAGGGGCTCCTTTTGGATATTTTTTTTTGTGGAATCAAACTCTTGTTTGGTCACTTCACCTTTTTTATCTTGACGACGAATTTATTAACTTGATAAATATCCCACATAATTAAGTTAAAAATACAAAGATAGACTATGATATGATTTATAATGACTTTACACCCCTCTTTTATGAATTAACTTTTGAGATTGAGTTATATTCAAGTTCGTTTCTTTGATATAGTACAAAAGCAATCACATTTATCTCCACCCATAAATGTTTATTTTGCAAATTTCATACTCCAAGTTTTCTGTGTGTTCTCAGTCTCGAGTGTACAAGGCCGTATTATGTTTTCAACATGTTTTCAACCTTGGCTGCGAAGAAAGTACGTTAAATATTCCTCATCGACTACATACAAAAATGTGGTATAGTACTGCAGTTTGATTTAGGCCCAGTTTGTTTCTTCACTGGAATTCGAGAATATTTTCCTCAAAAGATCAGTATTCAGGTATCTATACTATATATAAAATATGAGAGCCTTATAATAACTGTTTTTAGTCTTTTTAAGTGAATTGTCTAAATGAACCTTCACAGTAATTTGTAAATTTAACTATTATTCTCTCCTCTTTTATTTTATTTTTCTTTCACAACTATGAACGTTTCTTTCACTATCTTTCTTGGCATATTCTCTCCCCCCTACTCTTTCTCTCCTATATCAACTTTTTATTTAACTTTCTCTTCATTAGTTTTTATTTTTATTTTTTATCGTTTAATTTTATTTGAATTTTAGATTATTTTTATTTATCATAGAACCCTTAGCAATATTTTTGATCAATATTTATCTTTTTATAAAATATAATAAATATTTTAGAATTATTTTTATTAAAATTCAAGCATGTAATACAATTGTATGTTATTTTTATTTTGTATATGTATCGAGTGTGCTAGTATAAATAAAACAAGCTAACGACATGTTATGGTAATTGACACAACGGTAATTTTTTTTTAATCCCAACTATAAAATTGAAACACAATGAGGGTATCAAACATCCCCTCCTCTATATATATGGCGATTTGTTGAGTCTACATTTTTTCAATCATAAAATTTATTGGTAAGTTCTTCACTATTTATCCCAATGATATTGTATGATTAATTTTATTTTGTTATACTATTTTTATTTATTTATTGGTACTTAATTTTTGTGGTCATCTTTTAATTTTTAAATAATATTAATATTGTTGTACTTTCTTTTCTTTGTTCTTACTTCTATTTTAAAAGTTATTTTTGTTAAGCATTCTTTATTCTGTTTTAGATTATAAATGTGTTTTCCGGATGGGTCGATGAGATCTGTTTGATTTATTCGCTAAATCTTTTTGTGTATCTCTAAATTGATAACTATCATTTAATTTTTTATTTTTATCCATATCTTTACATCTTTCATATTTTTCACTTAATTTTCATTCTTCATATTAAAGTTTTGATAGTATTTTTTTCTTAAGATCCTTTGATTTCTTTGTTCATTCAATTCCCAATTTAAGTGTTCTATTTATCTAATCAAGCTTTTATAGCTATATTTTCTCCTTCTATCTTTTTTTGTTGTCATTGCTTTATTACTCAAGTTCTCCATTTATTTGCTTGAATTTTTATTTTGTTCGAATTTTCGTTTTATATTTTGTACTTAAATTAAGCGTTTTTTTGAATTTTGATTGGTACACTTTTTTAAATCGATCAAATTCATCATTTTTTCCCCATCAAGATCTTTGTTTTTAAAAAATATTTTCACTAAAAATAGTAATTCCTCAAATCACAACATATTTTATTTTTATTTTTACCTTTTTTAATCCATCCAAAATTTGTTTTTAATATTTGATTTCTACAATCATGTTTCGATAAATATATTTTAAGTAATCTCTTTAACTTTAAATTTTTTATGTTTTTTCTTTGTCTTTATTTTGTTATTCAAATATTTTATTTTTTTTGTATTGATTTTTTATTCGCTCTCTCTCTCTCTCTCTCTCTCTCTCAGCTTGAAGCTATTTTTAACACAACCGTATTATTTGTTGAATTTTAATTATTATTTTATCTAATAACTAATCATCAAATTTATTGTGCGCTAATGCACACGGGTGTAATACTAGTAATCATATATAATTGGAAATCACCCTTCTTACTTACACTACTAGAAAAACAGCTAATAGCCACGGAAAAAATTCGTGTCTAATCCATGGCTATCAGCCACGGATTAAAAAAAAAAAAAAAAACTTAGCCACGGATTGGCCGTGGCTATTTTTGGTGGCTAAAATTGGCGCGAAATTTGCTACCAAGTTTTAGCCACGGATTAGCCACGGCCAATCCGTAGCTAATTTAGCCACGGTTAGGCCGTGGCTAAATCAGCCGCGGTCTGGCCGTGGCTAACAACTACGAATTAGCCACGACCAGACCGTGGCTAAAAATCCGTGGCCAAGTTTTTTTTTTGGCACTAAGTATGGTTTGAACTCTTGATTTCTTGGTTGAAGTTAGAGCATTAAACCATTACACCACTTTAACTTTTTATTTTGTAATTAGTTTTTGCTATACTTAGCTAATATATGTATATTATATATATATATTGATATATATATAATAAATGATTCGATATATTACATACATATAAGTTTAGATATACTTATATACATGTGTATTTATATATAATTAGATGTATATATATAAGATATATATGTACATATATAAAATATATTAGATATGTAATACACTGATATATATTTATATAAATGATTGATATATTTCAATGTTTATTTCAATATCAATTCCAATGACGAATGATCGTTTCAATTATTTGATGATATTATAATGTTCTATTGAGTTAATATACAACTTAACTTTCATAATTATTTCTTTAGATTTAATTTACCATTTTATTATAATATCATAATATATGTTGGATTATACTACATATATAAGTATATAAGTATACTCCTAATCAGTCCATTTCATCGTTTATTGTCAATTGTTTATATATAAGAGTTAATTATCTGGTTTTGAAAGTTTATAATTGATCAATTGTCATAACTTATATTATAGTTTTATTAATAATTCAACAACGTATAATTGTTATTGGTAATTTACAATATTTAAGTGTAAAATAACTAGGCTAATAAGGCCAAAGTGGTTTAGCCACAACCACGGGCTAGCCACGGTCAAGGTGGCTATTAGCCACGGCCTGATTGTGGCTAAATTAGCCACGGTCAGACCGTGGCTAGCTCGTGGCTAGTTGTTAGCCATAGAATAATTTTTTTTTATATTTTTGAATCTGATGTAGTTCGAACTCTTAACCTCTTGATTAAAGTTAAAATATCAAACCACTGCACCATTTTAATTTTTTGTTGAAGAATTAGTTTTTGTTGTACTTAACTAATATAAATTATGCGAAATTCTTAATATAAATTATCTAAATAGATTTTTCTGATAATTTTTGTTTTTGCTTTTAATTTATTAAATATTTTTTATAATTAATAAATTACTTGTTCAATCACTAAATACTTTTCAATAACAAAAAAAAGAAAAGCCAAAGATTAGTAAAAAAATAAAAGAAAGGAATACTTTTCATAATGTGAATTTATGCTATAGAACTATGTGTTTCAAATTATTTTGTTAATTATATACTTAATTTAAAATATTTAAAGTTGATGTAAATTCATGCAATAAAGTAGATTCAACATAATAATTTCATTAAATTATGAAAGTTATCCACAATATAAAGATAGAGTTATACTTAAATACATATATGAACAAAAAAAAAATAAAGCGAATTTGATTTAACTAGTGATCAAAAATCATTTGATATAACTTGTCAAAAATTAATTTAAATAACTAATTCAACAAAATAAATTCAAATATTTGATTTGTGTATTTAAATTGATTTAGGATTATTATTCATTTTACTCAATAGGAAAATAAAATTAGTATTTGAAATTCTTGAAATAAATATTTTACCTACATATTTGAAATAAAAAATAAAAATTGGTTAATAAATCAGAAATTAGTAAAACTAATAAATTATAAAAATAGATAATTTATTTAGATAATTTAAATTTAAAATATGACATAGATATATGTTAAATATAAGAACAAACGTTTCTCACTCAAAGATGTCAAGTGGCTTTTGATGCCACAATTGCAACTATGAGATCCATGGTTCAAACCCCATGGAGTGCAAAAATGTTAAAATTATCAATATGGCTCTTTGGGGGGTGGGCTTGGTTCGGGGGGGGGGGGGGGGTTCTGTTAGTTTTTATTTATTGTTTATTTTTTTTAGATTAGTCACGGTCAGGCCGTGGCTATTGGCCACAGATTAGACACGGCCTTATATTTTCCAGAATTTTGTGGCCAAAATTGGCCACGGCCTGGCCGTGGCTAACGTTAGCCACGGATTTAATCCGTGGCTAATTTAATGGGCCACGGATTTTTGCCAAAATTCGTGGCTAAAATCCGTAGCTAAATCCGTTTTTTCTAGTAGTGTTAATTGTTAAATAGTATTTATATATATATATATATATATATATATATATATATATATATTTGTCAAAGTCGAAGAATATTCACCATTTTTTTAAATTTTGCAACTTGAACAAAAGACTCTTTTAAAATAGAAGTTTGGCTTTTGAACCTTTAATTACCAATTAAAAGACATATTGACTTGCAATTTATGCAATGAGAGGTGCAGGATAATTGTTTGAGTTTACGCTCCAAATTGCCAAATATAAATAATGGACATAATAGTTCAAAAGCATTAATTGCAATGCATATACTTTTTGATGGAAGATACAAAGAATCCACTACCTAAATTTGTCATCAAATAGACGAGTAGTGAATACAATTCGCAATTGCATTTGTATTTGTTTAATTAGTGGACTCCAATCTCCTAGAGACTTAACAATTCAAAGGCAAAGCTAGCCCACTACTACTTTTCCTTTTCAATCGTGGATGGCAAATTTGCTTTTTAACTCTCGCAATTGTGCCTTTTTTTTAACCAATTTCCATTATTTTTTAACTAAGTATGTTTTTCGTCAATGAAGCCTTAGTAAAGTGAAAGCCTCATAATCTTGAAGTTATGAGTTTGATTTTTTGTCAGTGCTTGTATTTTCTTAGTTGGATACTAAGAACTCATTTGAGTGGGGTTTTTTTAAAAAAAAAAATATATAAATAGAACATTTATTGCAAAAACAGAAAAGAAACCACTTAAAAAAAATTGTGTTCGGATGAGTTTTTTGAAAAAAGTAGAAGTTAGGAAAAAAAAGGACTTTTGTTAAAAGCTACCTCAAAGTATCTTTAAATAAAAACATCTCTTAAAACACTTTTAATTATTGTATCTAAAAACAAAACTATTTGGTTTTAAAAAAAGTTATACTGTGAAAAATAATGTTCTAGAAGCACTTTTTAATCCCATCCAAACAAGCTATAATTTGTTTCTATTGCATAATAATTTGTATTTCTTTATTATTTTATGATAAATGATTACAATAGTTTATTTTTCATTTGAAGTATTAATATAGTTAATTGATTGTATTAAAAAAAAAATAGGTGACCTTTTCAACTAGGTCAATGTCCTGTATATATTTATATGCATCTATGCTTTCAATCCCACCCATCATTTTAGAAAACAGACGTCGCATAAAGTTCAATTCCGCACGAACCTAGTTATGACACTACACAGATTAATATACATACATATATATATATATATATATATATATATATATATAGATATATATAACTGCAAAAGGGGACTAAAAAAAAACTAATTCCCCAAAAAAAATTGTGAATAGATAGTGATAGCCCTCATAATCTTTTGATGATGATATGAGCTCGATTGATTTGATAAGGTTTGATACTAGTATTTCTTGTAATCTTCTAAGGTAAGGAAGCACGGTTGTTTTGAAAAGAATTGATGCTGGTATCCCCCATGATCTTCTGATGAGGAATTGACTTGGGAAGATTGGATGCAGTATCCCTCATGACCCTTTAAATGAGGATCTATCTTTGGGAGGATTTGAATGGCCTATATTGTGAATCTTTGACAATAACCGCCTATCTTGTCAAGACCGATTCACTGGATCTCACTCACCGAAATCAGAGAAGGGAGAATATCTTACCTTGTTGATAGGCATGCAGCTGCAAATATAAATGAGCTGTGTGTAGTACCAGAAAATGTATCTCATTCACTCTGCTTGCCTCTTCTTGATTTTGAATGAGCGTTGTTGTGTATTGATAGGCTAAATACGTGTACGAGTTAGTGTGCTAAGGACCAGACACCTCTGTGTTGGTACCAGGTTTCGACCAGTTACACGTTAGTTGTGAGAGTAGTTTGACACTTTGTATCCTTCCAAATTATGATTTCTGAGTTTGTTAAAATCACATATTAATAAAATAACTTTTTACAGGTTTAAAAGCCTAGGGTGAAATACACCTAGGTAGTAGATTAAGTTTCGACCCAACCACTATACATAAGTGCGTCTTTTTCTTAAGTTTTAGTTATTTTTAATATCTGTCAAATAGATATATTTTTAATGATGCTTATATTTTTTAAATTTTTTCTTTGTTCATATTTTATTCTTGAACTAATTGATTTGTTTGTTTAATTTTTTATTTAGTGGCTTTGTTTTTTTTTTTCTTTTTCTAATAGATTAAAGGAATTTGTTCTATTGAAATAGCTAAGAATTTTTTTTTCACCTTTCAAAATTTTAAAATGTTCATTATTTACTTTTTTGTTTCTATCCATTATATTTTTTTCAATTATTGTTCATTTTTAAATACCATTCTTTTTAATTTTTTTATTTGATTCATCTAATATTTATTTTATTTTAATATTTCATTTATATGATCACACTTTCAGATATATTTTCAAACGATTCTTATGTGCTTATTATTTTTCTTTGCCTATTTCATTTTTTTGTTTCTTAAGTTCTCTATTTGTTTGTCTAATTCTTTTCGTTTGTTAGATTTTTTTTTAATTTTTTCATTAGATGGATTTGTTGGATTCTAATTAATAAAGACATGTTTGTTTTTTGTTCCTTCCTTAGATTTTTTTTTTGTGTGTTTATCTGCTAGATTAAGGAAATTTGTTATATTCAAACAACTAAATATTTTTTTCTTTTTTAAATTGAGAAAGTTTTTTAATTAATTTTTTATTTTCATCTATTATATTTTTCAATCAATGCTCATTATTCAAATGATATTTTGGCTTTTCATTTATTTTTTAGATTCATCCCAATTTTTGTTTCTAGTATTTTGTTTATAAAAGCATGGTTTTATATATAATGTCCTTCTACCTTTGTCTTCTTGAATTTTCAAAATTTATTTTACTTTTAGAAAAACTTATGAAAAAAATAATATATTTGATTTTGTTGTTAATATAGTTAATCTGGCAGCTTTCCTGCACGTGAATATTTAATTTGCTTTAGTTAACATTCATATCCTTTGATATACTATTTAATTTTTATTGTTCACAAATTAATTTTTGGTGACTAGGATAATTATGATTAGATATGGGTTAGAAATTGTTTCTATCAAAATTAAAGTATTTCGCAATTTTCAAAATTGATTCGCTTATGTACTTTTTTTGTGTGCGCCATTATGTTTTTTTTTCTTTCTATTTTTTACCTTTTACTTATGCTCCAACCCTGTTTCTTAAAATTTTGTGATTTGTTTGCAATTTCAACTACGCAAACTTAAAATGGTTTTTTGGGTCGTAACTTTTATACGAGATGAGTCAATTTACTTGAAAAGTTAATTTTCTCACTCTTGAATAATTTTTAAATTATTTTTCTCACTTTTAAATAATTTTTGAATTTCATTCTATACATTTTTCTTTTTTTTTTTTCAAAAAAAAAATATCCTTCCAAATTTTACTCTGATCAGTGGTCATTCTTGCCAATTCACTACTCCATACTTATGTAATTAAAAAAATTCAGATTAAAGATATTTGAAGTAAAAATAAATATTTTCTTTGAAACCTAATTTTTTTTTTCTGTGTTGCTATATTAATCAAATTACAGGTGATGAATATGCACACCAACTAAACCTTTTGTTAAGCATTACCTAGATCATGTAAAATTCATATAATACATTGATAATATTCAATTTTTTGAATTTTTCAATAATCAACTATGTTTTTTTTTTTGATGGCAAACTTTCAAAGGCACAACCCCTAGAAATATTTAATACTGAACTTACAAATGATCACAATACCTAAATATTTAAAAAATATTATATTTTCTTATTAACACCGGAATTAAAAGTGATTTGGGGTCTTTTTTTTTCATGTTTACTTTTTTCCCCTAAAAACATATTCAGGTTTTAGTTCGGTCCATTAATTATTGAAGGGGGAAAAAATGCATGAACAAAGGCTAGCTAAAACTAGAAAGGGGACACGTTAGCATGCATTACTAAGACAAACACTACTCACAAATCCAAGTGGAAAACCTACATCAATTCGATGTAATATGTATATAGACTAAATTAAACTGAACTATCTTGAGATTTGTCCAAATTATGAAATAAGTCATTGATTTTTGAAAATTATTTAGATAATTTTAGTGTATGAAAATGATTTACTCATGTTAATCCTTCATCAACTGCTGTTAAGAGAAACAGTTAAATTTAAACACATTTTTTTTATCCATTTAGTCAAACTTTTTAATGAAATTTAATCAATTTTTTAGGACTAAAGTGCCCTTGGTGTTCACTTTGGCCAACTTTGCAGTGTATCAAGGGGCATTTTAGTCCTACACAATTGGTCAAATTTGATCAAAATTTGATTAAAAGGGTAAATTAGGAAGAGCATGTTCTAGTTTCACTATTTTCATTAAACGGTGCTCCATCTCATCCCCATACTCTAAATTCATGATATGTGTAAATTTTTAAGATTTACTTAATGATAGATTATTTAGTTATGTTAATTAGATTTTACACGTGTCATGAATTTAGAGTATGTGCCATGAAATAGGGCACCGTTTTGGGGTAGGGAATCCCGTCCGAATTTCGTGAGGGCAGATGGTGAAGATTCCACCGTTATAAATTCTCCCACGTTGCTCCTTAACTTTCACCTCATTAATTATGTTCATTTAGTTTCGAGTGCAGGTGGACACAAATATCTACTTACAATTACTATTCACAGACAGAGACAAGAGAGAGAGAGAGAGAAATGATCAGGTGGGGAGATGTATACAAGGTGGTGGAGGGGATGGTGCCGTTGTACGTGTCCCTGGTTTTAGGCTATGCCTCCGTGAAGTGGTGGCGGATGTTCAAGCCCGACCACTGCGACGCCATCAACCGCTTCAATTGCTATTTCATCATGCCCTTCTTCGGTTTCCAGTTCACGTGCGGCATTAACCCCTACCTCATGAACTTCCGGTTCCTCGCCGGGGACGTCATCTCCAAGGCGATCGCCGGCGCCGTGATAGCTCTCTGGGCCAATCTCTGGCGAAAAGGTAACATTGCATGGTCGATAACGTCATTCTCCTTGTCCAGCTTGAACAACACATTGGTGGTCGGGGTGCCCTTGCTGAGGGCCATGTACGGGCCCGTCGGGGAGGATCTGGTGGTCCAATCCTTCGTCATGCAGTCCCTTCTCTGGTTCCCTCTCCTTCTGTTCATGCTCGAGTACAGGCGCGCTTGCCTGATCAACTCTGCTATAAATCAAGATCATTGTTCCATCCAAATAGTGAGTGCAGATGATCATATAGATAATACCAAACATGATAAAAATATTGATCAGCACGAAGATCATCAAAATAATGGCAACGGTGCTACTATAGCAATCGAGGAGGGTAGCACAATAGTATCCTCGTCTACGAGGTCGTCCAATTATAATTTCGCGTCTACGATGAAGAAGGTCTGCGCAAAGCTAGCAAAGAATCCAAATGCTTATGCATGCACCCTTGGCCTTATTTGGGCTGCCTTGGCCAAGAGGTAAATTAACATTATATCTTTTTTTTTTTGTCTATTCCTTTTGTGTTCCACTGTTTAATTGCCTAACTCATGAATAACTTTTAATTTTTTTAGCTTAAATGTCAAATTACTATTAGGTGGGGTTTTGAAATGCCGAGGATAGTGGACGGATCGATTCAGATAATGGCCAAGGCAGGGGGTGGAGTAGCCATGTTCAGTATGGGTGCGTAATTATTAATACAACTAAAGATCATTCATATATTTCTGCAGAGAGAGAGAGAGCGCCTGCGTTCCATGTGTATATAGTTATTTTCAAAGCACTCTAATCATGAAATTTCAAGGCATAATATAAACCGAAAATAATTAAACAGAACTGGGCTTATGAGGAGCAAATATATATTGCGTTGCATGCATGCAGGACTGTTCATGGCTCTGCAAGAGAAGGTGATAGCATGCGGCGTGCGGCTGACGTTATACAGTATGGTTCTGAGGTTCGTGGGCGGACCGCTTGCTACGGCCGTTGGGTGTGTGGCTTTAGGCCTGAGATCCAATGTCCTCCGTATTGCTATCATTCAGGCAGCTCTACCGCAGGCAATCGCCTCTTTCGTCTTTGCTCAAGAGTATGGCTTGCACGCCAACGTACTTAGTACTGCGTAAGTCCCTTAATAAGATAATTATATTTAGAGACGGAGTTAGGGAGTTGACGGGTGCGGCCGCCCCTCTCCCACCAAACAAAATATTTTGGCTCCACCCCTGAATATATTGGTGAAAAAAAAAAAAAAATTCATTCAACGCCTTTAAGATTCAGTATGAATTCAATCTAATCTTTGTTTTTTCTTTGTTCAATTTTCAGGGTCATATTTGGCACAATTGTATCCCTTCCTCTTTTGATCCTCTACTATCTCGGCTTAGATATGCTCCACTAGCGTTGTCATGGAGCTAGCTAGAATAAAATCATATACATATGTTGATATATAATCCAACATATATATGTATCTTCATTATTGACTAGTAGCTTGTAAGGTCTAGTAGAAGATCTTAATGATTTATTCCCCTTTCACAAATTCCAGCAGAATGAGCTGTGCAATTGGACAATTCATCACTTGGAGTAGAGATCCATTAACGACCATATATCCATCACAAATTAAACTATAATTGATTGAAACATCTTATGATCAACATATAAACAGGCTCTAATTAAAGAATGAAAAACAAAACATCTAATATTACAAAACTATCCCTTTTTTTTGGTAAAAGTGTTGCTCATGCTAAAGCAACTACACAACGTAGCACTAGTTGAACAAAAAGTGCTCCACATTAGGCACTTATTGTTTCAGCTACCAGTTTTAAACATGCATGGTTCTGGTTTTTGCTGGACCTACTTTCACAAAAATCCTTTTTCCAAGAAAGGTAAAAAAGAGTATATAAGTCACATATGTTCCTTAAATGTTATTCACTTATGCTATGTTCGGACCTGAAATTTTGATGGAGAAAAAAAAATCAAAAAAACAAAATGAAAATGTTTAAGAGCACTATCATTTGAAGAGAAGATATAAACACCTATCCATTTTTCATAGTGAAACCCCCATGGACCGGGGCATATTGTAAAGGCCTTGATGTCTAAGTTTAAAAGCTCATTTGCACTTCTCTTAGATATATATCATTTTTTTTTTTGATACAATCAATTGGGACGCCCTATAGGTCTCAAGCGGAACATCACACACACAGACACACACACCTAAAGGGGAGGGGGGGGGGGGGCGAACAAGAGGATTCAAACCTGAAACCTCAAACGTGCCAAGTTCGAAAGCCCACCATTGAACTACAACTCCAGTAGCATATGTCATCATCTTTATGTACAAGAAAATAACAAACTACTTGCAAAAAGAATTACACGCACTGATGCATGGTTCTTCACATTGCTCTCCAGGCAAATTCTACAGCATGAATGTTATATAACACGATTCACTATAAGCCTGTAAACGGAACAAAATCCGGTGATACTACTGCGGCCCTGAAACCATCTCACTCTTTATTTTCATCAATGGAGTTTGCTCGGCCATCCAAAACTCTCCATTCTCTGTCCACCCTATTAACTCTTCGCTCTCATCATCGTCAACATCATCCTCAGAATTGCAATCCTCTAGTTGGAACAAATCGTCCAAACCATCTTCGCAGTCATCACAATACTCATCATCATAATCAACTTGATTGTAAAAAGTTTGGGCATTGTTTTTATTGACATCACCGTAGGCGTATTCATTTCTCCTCTCTCTCCTCATCCTCTTATCTTCTCTCACTCGCTCCATCAGCTCATCTCTTATAACCAATATTTCATCCTTTTCAAGAAGCTTGCCCTTATCATTTTATCCTTCAAGCAGAAAGACACAGTCTCTTTGCCCCTTTAAGCTCACATAGAACATCTCGGGATGCCTCACCAGCATTCCTGTCAGCTTGTTCGGCAGCCCGAATTCCTTCCTAAAATGAGTCAAATGGTCCACCAAAGTCCTCTCGACTGTCATCACCAAAGTTCCCTCACCCCGGCACACGCTCTCTTCTCTGCGTCGATCGACTCTTTTACCAAATCCTTCACATAGTAATGTACAGGTACACATTGGGCACTTGAACTTTATGAGATAATCATGATGATGCCTCTTCAAATTTAATCCCTTTCGGAGTTTTAGGTGTTTGAATTTCAAAGGCCCGTCTAGTATCGGCCCAAGAGACTGAACTTCATCACGTGATGGCAAAACCTTTGCCAAATTCGAATCCCACTTGACAAGCTCCAGGGCACGACCATAAGATGTGTTGACAACCTTAAATTTATCTGGATGGTCGTAGCAAAGGCGAGACTGAAAATTAACAGGAAGGCCAAGGTCGGGCCCCAAATGCACGAGCTTGGACAACAAAAGCCTGTGATACGGAAAGGCAAGCATCAAAAGCTTTTGCAGTTTGGCAGCCAAAGAAACAGACGTGCGTTTCTTGATATCACTTTCTTTTTTGGCAAGGGCTGCAGCAGCCGGTGTTAGGCGGACGCAAGTTTGAAAAAGAGGTCCAGAGGCATAGAGTGGTGTAGGGGGTGTCAGGAGAGTAAAGAGCTCGAAAACAGCGGGGTAACGACGGATCATTGTTAAGAGAGAGCACGGTTTGGGTAGAGATAAGCAAGCGTGGCATCTGTAAAGAATTTGAATGGGCATGAAGCGTTTTGGTTTCAAAAGCAGAAGTGTATTAAGATTTTGTACAAAGCGTATCTTGTTTTGTTTCACCACATGCTTGTCCAACCTTGGATCACGGACTAGTTTGTGAGGGGACGAAGAGCACGTAATCTGCTTAGAACTACTTTTTCTGCTAGTTGGGACAGTACTAACTTTGAGCTTTGGAAGGGCGTGTACAAAATGGGATTGAAATGAAAAATGTGGCGAATCAATACGGGATGGAGAAGAAACGAACGAAGCAAATGCTAATGCCATTGCTCCGAGCTTGAGCAAGATGGATTGACTCAGCTGGGCATTTAATCAAACAGTTGGCGTGCGAGTCATGGCTTTGAAGATCCGAAGAGCGAATGGGATTGCTGTAGCACAAGAAGTGATGCAACTAAAGGGCAGATACAAATGATGGCAATAACATCGGCGTCGCCGTGTGGGTGCAGCTCTAAACAGAGATTGGGTTAGCGAGCTCGTCTTTTCAGTGAAGGGGAGAACAGAGCAGTGATGGGAGGGACGGTGGAGCGAAGAACAGGAGGTTGAGAAAATTGAGTTGGGCCTGGCGCCGGCGGAGGTTGTGGTGGTTGGGGTGGCGTACAGTCGGAACGGACGGAGTAGGGAGTGAGGACGATGATGTGTTAATATGTTTTCATGTTTTGATTTTACGATTACAAAATTTTAAGATTATTTAGGAAAATGTATTCCTAATTTTTTGTTTATTTCCTTTGTTGTAAAATGTAGAGTGTAAGAAGACTATACTAATATATAAAACACTTTTAAATTCAAATCTATATTTTTTGAGCTTAAGATGAGTAGTTTAAATTGATGAGCAATGTAAATATTTAATTAAAAATCTTAAATTTAAATATATTTTATATTTTCGAAATATAACATCTCATAAGGTATGAAATGGTTAAAAATATATATTGTTTTCATAATAAGTTTGTAGTTTGACTTTAAAATGGTTAAATAATTTTTTTTATAATTTAAAATTATACTAATTTTATCTAATATAACATCAATAGGTATTTCTCTCCTAATGGAAACGTAAAATCTCTCCTAATGGAAAAGTAAAATTGATTGATGCAGACCAAATTAGAATCTAGCACGGGTACTTCTCCAGAGAAAAAGGTATGATGCAATATATGTGTGTATGTGTGTAAATATATACACACGTATAAAATGTGACACAATTACATTGTACAGTATATAAATAGGTCCCAAATACTCAACCCACCCCCAAAATCTCTCTATTAATCTTCAATGTATGTAATGTTGCGATTATAAGTGTTATAAATACATATTCTATGTCTCCAGGAAACATCGCAGTCCAATATAACTGATAAAAGAATTAAGGTAAGTTTGATGTATAAACTTATAAAACAAACAAAGTTGTTGTTTATGTTTGTTTATCTTTGTATAGTTTTAGGCAAAATAAGTAGCTAAAATTGAAGCAAGATATTTGGCATGAGTTTAAATATTTTCAAAACATATTGTGTTTAGGTGAGAAGACAACAGTACAACGAGTACAAGGTATTCAATCGGCGGTGGAAGCAGCCGAGGGGGACAAGTGCTGGATTGATTTGTATCTCAATTTTAATACACTCATCATATAATTGATCACTTTTGCTGGTCAAAATACATCATTCAAATTACACAAAATTTTTTGCACAAAAATGTAACTTAGCAAGGAAATAGGGGTAGGTTCTCTTTTTTTTTTTAATAACCGGTGCAAGACCGTAGGGTTTTTGATCGGGTCCCCCCCCTTTATTCAAAAATAATAGCAAAATACGAAAGCAAAACATAAAAATCTAGATCATCGTGTGAAAAAAGTAAAATAGGGAGTACTACTCCCTTACATCATAAGGAAATCGCAAAGAAAATTAATAATAACAAACGTCGGCAAGATTAGCCAAATCGTCGGAGCCGTGGTATGAAGTCCAGTCATCCGAGTCCACAGACGGCTTATGGACCCGTGCAGAGAAGAGATCATCCCGCGGCGGACGCCAACTCGGGGGCGTACGCCCCTTGAAAAGGATCGCATATGCTTGTTGGGTCGCAATGTCACAAGGGCATCAAGCAAACGTGCGTTGGATGGCTTAGGCCGGGAGAGATTATCTTGTTGCAAACTAGACGACTCTTGATGATTGTTGGATGGCCTGTGACACGTATGAAAAACAGCCGTGGGACTTGATGGAGCACTAGGGTATTCAAAAGTTTTAGTTTGATCAGTATTTGTCGTGCAAACGGCAGGGGTTTCAGTCGAAATTTGGGCTGGAATTGGCGTAGCAAATGTATCCGCCAAGACAGAAATTACACTAACCTCCCATGCTGGAAGTATAGACTGATCAACAGCCCCTGGAGCAGGTGCACCAGCAACATTAGAAATTACAGTAACCTCCCCTGGCAGTTTGTCAACTTGTTCGGCAATTTCAGGAATAACAGAGACACCCCCTGGTCGATTGTCAACCATACAAACATCCCCCTTGGCATCATCTTGTCGCTGGATATCAAGTAAGGCTGGAACTTTGTCGGTAATTACAGGGCCCTCCTCTACCAATTGTCTAGAGATTACACTAACACCCCCTGGATCGATTTGGGCAGGTGGGAAGTGTGCATTAGGGCCCCCTCGTGGATCGCTGAAATTAAAAGAGCTGCCTCCAATGATAATTGAATGTTGTGGACTACATGATTAAATTTTCCTTTAACCCGATTCCTCTTCTTTCTTTTTTTCCTTTTGCCCGTTGTCCAAACCCGATCATCAATTTTGTTTAAAATGACATCAAGGCCATTTTCGAAGGCCTGAATATCTTCTATTGGGCTGCAAGAAACCTCCTGAGTTGGAGAATGGGCTTCAGTCCATTGTGAATGAAACTCTACCACAACAGCCCGATTATCTTTAGTGGTGCGCAAATCAGCTTGGGCTAGTGAAAGAGGTGCAGCATGGGCTGGATTTGACGAAAGGCCCACAACAGCTGCCACATCACCACACGCCACATCCATAGCCACGCGAGCATGGCTAGGTGATGTTGCCGCTGAATGAGCAACAAAATCAGCAGCTTCAGTCCTTAAACGTGGGTACACCTTACCATCCGTAGTTGCTAAAAAATCTGACTTAGGAACTTGCTTTGTGGAAGACTTGACCGCATTGAAGACGGGAGTTACTTCCATATCATGAGTAAGGAAGGGTTGACTAGGCTAAATCACATTAATTGGGGCCTCTAAGACCGCGATGCTGGTATGGTAACTTGCATCAGCAGTGGGCGAGGAATTAGGGGAGGAGACACTAGTTTCAACAGCTTGGAGAGCCTTGATCATGTCCAGGTACGTTCGCTTCTCTGTAAAATTATCCTGCATGTTGACCTGCTCGTTTTGGGGAGGATCGTTTCCATTGTCGTGCCCCAAATCTGCAGGCAAATCAGCGGAGTTTTGGAAAGAAATGATAGCAGCTGTATCCTTGGTAAGGCTGACCTTCCCTCTTTGCCCATCCGAATTAAATGCAGCTGCAGCAGGTTTGGTAAGGTAGACTTTCCCATGTCGTTGAGTTGGAGCGTTTTGTCCCTGCAAAACGTCCAGGTTCATAACACAATCGTCCCCCCTAGCCGCGCTGCTGCTAAGAAAAGTTGCAGCAGTTACAGCAGCACGATCCGCTTGCTGTTTTGACAGCAAATCTCCACACGGATCTGCAGCAATAGCAGCTGTAAGGAGAGCACAAGGCACGCTATCCTCAATCTGTCCAGGTGCAGTAACAGGTTCACCCTTATGAAAAGAGGAAGCCATTTCCTCGTCTTGGTGCATCCCAAAATTCACGCCACTGTTGTGGAGAGAAACAGCAACAAGAGCCCGTAAATCTTGCTGATTTGAAGGCGTTTCAGCAGTGGTAGGAATGTCCAGGTGCAGGCCCCCATCCTTGCTGGATTTCGCCCCAAAAGACATTGGAATCTGGGCAGCAGACGCAGAAATCTGGACAGCAGTTGCCGGAGACTGGAAACTGCCAGAAACTGCTGCTGTTTCCTGTTGCAGCAGCTGTATTGAACCTGTTTGTGCAGCCTGTAACGATTGAGCATGCAACGCCCCTTGCACCACTGCTTTTCCTTTTCTCTTATTGTTTAACAGCTCTCTCAAGTCCCCAGCGCTGTCCAAGTTAGTTGTCGGAATCCCCCTATCTGGGGCCGTACATTCATGAAGAGCATGACCCAAATATTGGCATTTGGTACAATATTTGGGTAAGAGAATGCTCTCTCACGCATATCTTTTTCAGAGGCACACACTACCTAAATCTCTCTATCAAAACTGCACAAGTTGGCATAAATATAATGCAGGGGGCATACCCCAACTGCTGGGCATTTAGAAGCATTCCTGCGATGCCAAGTGTCTTGGTAGTTTTCTCCAAAACTACCTTAAGTCAGCCAACTATCCAAGTTGTTTAGGGTTTAGGGTTTGGGGTTTGGGGTTTGGGGTTTGGGGTTTGGGGTTTAGGGTTTAGGGTTTGGGGTTTGGGGTTTGGGGTTTGGGGTTTGGGGTTAAGGGTTTGGGATTTAGGGTTTGGGGTTTGGGGTTTGGGGTTTGGGGTTTAGGGTTTTAGGGTTTAGGGTGTTCTTTTTTTTTTTTTTTTTTTTTTTTTTTTTTTTACGAAAAAGAAGTAATTTTATTAATAATTCAAAAGGCGTACATTCATGATTCCATGATATCCCATGACATCATCATCATCCAATACTACTTAGAAAATTAGGAGTACTACTCCTTTACAAGTATAAAACACGACTTGATAGTCTAGAATTCAAAAGAAGGGTCGTCATCATCGTACTGTGTTTCCCAATCGTCACTCGACTCTGACTGTAGCTCAAGGCTCTGACTCCGAAATTTGGCATCTCTGCTCCATGACATCAGCTTGTGTTCGCCCGAGTGAGTTCGATGAAGTGGATATACCTTTTTCTTGGCACATTCCTCCAGCAAGTATTCATCTGAGTAAATGTCCTTTACATGACGAAAGTTCGGAGTGTGCGATGATGGCTCTGCCGATGAGCTGGAATATCTGAAAGTATCTTGGAGGTCCTTATTGGTGGAACAAAGACCCAAAGGGGATGGCGTCGCGACCGGGGGTGTTGCGGAGTGTGATGACTTTGGAGAAGGATTGATTGATGGACTCGGAGGACATGTATATTTGCTGGGTTGTTCCATACTAGGTCCAAGGACAGCTCCAATTTGTGATTTAATTTTGGGCTGCCCAAAGTTATAAAACAGACACCTTAAATTATCCATCGACTCACCGGGATAATGGAATTCCTCCTCAACCTCAGAACTTGCCTCTTCTAAATGCACCTCCTTGTTCCCATTGCATTCCTCTGTATTTTGAAGTTCAGAAATTACATGTACCTCCCCTGGAACATTTTCACTGTTGACCGGAACAACCCTTGGTAGATTTTCCCCCCCAGGCCTGATTTCATCTTCGGTAACAGGTTTGGGAATTACAGGATCACCCCCTGTAAGGTATCCAGCTTCTATAGGGGGTTTGTAAATTACAACTGGACCCCCTGGTTGTTGAGGACAATTATAATAATCTCCCTCCGATGGTAAAGTAACAACTTGGGTTGCAGTTTGATGGCATTTTTTGGCCCGATTTCTTTTCTTTTTCTTTTTCTTTGTGCCTCTTATCAAAGCCCGATCAAGAATATTATTTACAACAGAGTCCAAGTCCCGATCAAACGCCCCAATGTCGTCATTTGGACTGGTTTTAGACTGAACCAAATCATTAGTGTCATCTTGGGTACCCAAAAAATCAGCCTTGCTTCCTGATTGTGTTGACGGATAGATCTCATTAATTGGTAGCTCCATGAATTCACCATCACCGTAGCAAGAAGTAACTGCAGCAGGCGATGAAGGGGGACTGCTTTCAGCCTCTTTAAGCTCCCTGAACATAGCCAAAAATGTATTTGGCCGATTTGCGATGGAGTGTGAAGGCTGAGAGGCGTCCAGATTCATGCCCAACTGCTTTCCATCACCTTTAGGACCCCCAATCACCACATTCTCGAGAGAGACAGCCGCTGAGTGGGAGAGGGAATCTTCCCCATGAGGGGAGTTCACGTGATCAGCAGCTGGGTTCGAAATTGCAGCTGCACAAGAAGAAGGATGGACCGGGAAGTGGGGGACAACCTTTCCATCACCTTTGGGCCCCCCATTCTCCACTTTCTCGAGAGTGACAGCTGAGTGGGGGAGGGAATCTTCCCCATGAGGGGAATTAGCGTGACTTGCAGCTGCAGCAAAAGGATCTTGAAGGTGGGGGACAGCCTTTCCATCAACCACCATGCCTTTTTGACCCCCATCCACCACTATCTCGAGATTAACAGCTGTTGAGTGGGAGATTGCAGCTGCACAAAACTGATCATGCAAGTGGGGAACATCCTTTCCATCAAACACCAAGCCAACGGGTCCCCCATCCACCACTTTCTCGAAGACAGCTGCTGAGTGGGAGAAGGGGTCTTCCCCATGAGGGGAATTCACGTGAACGACAGCAGCAGGTGGATTCACGTGGGCAGCAACGGCAGGAGCAGAGTGGTTCCGCCCAGAAATCACGCCATCTTTGGGAAGAGGAACAGCAACCATCGCCAGCGAATCTTGCAGCTTTGAAGGCTGCAAACATGTCGACGGAGCTGGCCAAAGATCATCAGAATTTGCTGCTGAATTCACGCCTGAATTTGCTGCTGAATTCATCGAAATCTGGACAGCAGAAGTCGGAGGCTGAGGGGTCACCGGAGCCTGCAAACCTGAAGACGGAACTGGACCAGTATGCGCCGGAACCTGGGCAGCAGTGGCTGGAGTCTGGGCAGCAGTTTTCAGCGACTGGAAGCTACCAGAAACAGCTGCTATTTCATGTTGTATCAGCTGTAGGGAATCTGTTTGTGCAGCCTGTAATGAATGAGCTTCCAAATCCCCTCGCGCCACTTCTTTTCCTTTTCTTTTTCCTTGTAAAAAATCCCTCAAATCTCCTTGAAAAAAATTATCCGACTCCATCGTATCTTCCTTGGCATGCAGCTTGCATTCCCGCGAGTTATGATTCCTCCGGCAACATTTTTGACAATACCGAGGAACCCCTTCACACACAATAGGTTGCTCAAAAAATCTATCACCATCCCTCACCTTAACCGACTTCTTGATGGGTTTGGTAATGTCAATCTCCACACAGACGCGTGCCTCAGTGACCTTAGTAAGATCAGCGGTCGGTTCATCAACACGTAAAGGGTGGCCAATACACGCTGCAACAACGTATAAGGCCGGAACAGGTAATAGATGAAACGGCAACTCCGGGACTTTGAACCACACGGGACAAATCGGGGACTCCTGATGTGGATTAAAATCCGGAGTCCACTTGAACACACGCATGGGAAATCCACGAAAATACCACACTTCTCTCATGAACAAACGTGAATAATCATCATGAGCATAAAGGTGAATTAAAATATGGGTATCATTAATCCACACTAACCTGAATCTTCCCTTCAAATTCATTTTCGTAAACATAAAGCGTAAATGATGTATAGATGGACGACCACGGGAAAACTTGCCAATCAATGCATATTGAAAAATCTCGCATAACGATTCCTTCTCCTTCGGGGTGAAGACGGCGATCTTCTCGCCGTTGCCGTGGTATGAGGTCCAATCATCGGAGTCCACATACGGGTTATGAACTCGTGCCGAGAAGAAATCGTCCCACGGCGGACACCAACTCTGGGGCATACGCCCCCCAGAAAAGGAGCGTAAGTGTTTGGTGGGACGCATTGTCACAAGGGCCTCAAGCAATCTGTCATTGGACGGGCCTGGCCTGTTGAAAATGGCTTCAGTTGACTTAACAAACTCATTATGATCTTCTGAAATTTCATGACGGGAAGGGACAATAGCCAAGCGATCGTTGGATGACTCCGGGTGGGAGATAATGTTTTCGTTCAAAACGACCATCTCACGACATGTATCGGGTGGTTTTTGACCAATGGATAACATATCCTTCGGGCTTGATGATGTACTCGAATAATTAAAAGTGTCCTTTGGATCCATGTTGGTTGTGCAAACTTCCAAGGAGTCGGAAATTACACAGACTCCCCCTATCGGTGGTCCCGTTTCTGGAGCAACGTTTGCTGGTTTGGCAGTGTCGAAATTTACAGCGCCCTCCCCTACCAGGTTCTGTGAAATTACAGGCCCCCCCATTGGAGCTTGTTGGTGAGTTTCCAAAATTACTGGAACACCCCCTGGGTAATTCAGGCAGCCCACTTGAAGCTTGCTTTTATGGTGTGCCTTGGTCCGATTTCTCTTCTTTTTTTTCCTCCTTTTAGTATGAACAAAAACCCGTTCGATCATAGCATCAACAACAACATCAAGCCCACTTTCAAAGGCTTGATTGGGATCATCCAAGCCCACTTGGGCCACGGAAGGGGCTGGATTGTGAGTGTGGGTACCCACAAATTCAGCCTCGATTCCTGCGTTTTGAAGCACCATGAACTCACCTTCATCATGGCAAGTAGAAGCTGCAGCCGGCAAGGAAGAACTGCCTTCAACCTCTTGAAGATCCTTGGACAAAGCCAAAAACGTGTGCTGTCCCAAAAAACCTGCTGGGGGAGAATTAATTACAGCAAGGTCCCTCAAATTCGCAGCTGCACAACAAGGAGCCTGGTCTGGAATGTGGGGGGCAATTTTGGCATCAAAAACCGTGCCATTGGGACCCCCTAACACCTCAAATTCGTGAGTCACAGCAGCAGGGAGGGAATCTTCCCCAAGTGGGGAATTCACGTGGTGAGCAGCAGCTGGAGAAGTCACGTGGGACGCAGGAGCACAGCTGGTTGTCTCCATACTTGGCTCCAAAAAAGAGGCAAGAATTTCGTGGGGCACAGCAGCAGGAGCACAACTGATTGTCTCCCTACTTTGCTCCAAAAAAGAGGCAATATTCCCAGCCATGTTCAGCCCCGGTTGCACGCCTGTTTTGGGAAGAGGAACCGCAGCAGAAACCTGTGAATCATGCTGATTTGCAGGCTCCTGAGCAGCTGCAGTAAGAACATCCAAGTTCAGCCCCCCAGGCTTGCTGGATTCCGCCCCAAGAGGTACCGAAATCTGGGCAGGTTCTCGTGAATTTTGTGGCTGTTCATGTGAAGTGTTCGAATGCAGCCCCTTAGTGACACCTTGTTGCTTTTTATCGAGTCCAGCCACCTGCTTACCCTTTCGTATAGCCTCCAATTTGTCCCGTAAGCCTCCTTGATACTGTACCTCAACAACCTTGTCCTCCACGGTATCCACATATTTGCAGTCCTTAGCGAGATGATCACGCCTACAACACTTCGGACAATAAAGGGGAATCCCTTCACATATTACGGGTTGCTCAAAAAATCTATCTCCATCTTTAACCTTGACAGATTTTTTAATCGGCTTTGTAATGTCAATCTCTACACAAACTCTTGCTTCCCCTAATCTAGTAATGTCAGCTGTAGATTCATCAACTCTCAAGGGGGTGCCAATACATGCGGCGACCACATATAGCGCAGGAACAGGTAGGATATGGTATGGCAACTCTGGAATTTTGAACCATACGGGGCATATGGGAGACTCGTAGTTCGGGTTGAACTCAGGAGTCCATTTAAAAACCCTCATAGGAAATCCTTTGAAGTACCATATTTCTCTCATAAATAATCGTGAGTAATCATCATGATCGTAGAGGTGAATTAAAATGTGATTCGCATTAATAGGTACTAACCGAAATCTTCGTTTCAAATTCATCTTCATAAATAAAAGGCGCAAATTGTTGATGGACGGTTTTCCATGAGAAAACTTTCCAATCAAGGCAAACTTGAAAACTTCACACAACTCTTCCTTTTCCTTGGTTGAGAAGACGGCAATCTTTTCTCCGTTGTGTTCCACAACACTCCCCATCGGCGTGAACGTAGTAAGATCGAAATTCTTCTTGCGTTCGCGTGCGTCGGGCGCGAACGGATCCGAGGCCGGAGTGGCAGTGACTCCGGCATAAGAACGGCCGGTGACCGGCGGTTTTGGTGGTGGGTGAGAGGCCGAAGCCTCACCCATGCTTGGCCAAAGAAGGAAAAATTCTAGAGAGAAGGCAGAGGAAATTTCCTAGAGAGAGAAAGAAATTTTTTGGTTTTTTTTTTTTTTTTTTTTTTTTTGGAGAAACCGGCACGAGGCCGTAGGGTTTTTAGTGGGACCCCACCCCTTCATTAAAAAAGGAAAGCACAACAGGGACACAAAATATTACACATCAACATGCGAAAGAAAATTAGGAGTACTACTCCCTTACAACATAGTTAAGAACACAAAGAGTGTGATCGAATAATTTCTATTCTCATTAGTTGCCCATCGAGGTTAGCATGGTTATAACTCTTGACCGCAGCTAAAGCATCAGTGTGTCTTGCGAACACAACCTCCGCAGTCCCCTTCGATTGACCCCTCAAATCATAATGTATCATACATCGTTTCAGATCACCAAACTCTTCAAACAAAAGCTTGATTTCATCATCAGTGACCTTAGGATGTAAATTGGAAATGTATAACTCCGTGCCAGTCACAGAGCAAAAGTCTCGATTGCCAGGTAATAACTTCCTGTTAAGATTTTGGTCAGATTCTGCTTGCTGAGCACGTGAGGGAGTTTCTGTAGTTGTCGTGGTCTCTCCTACCCGGTTTTTAAAAATTTCAGCTGGACCCCCTGGTTGTTGAAGGAGATTAAAAGATTCTCCCTCTGATGTTGAAGTAACAGCTTGGGCTGCAATTTGATGGCATTTTTTGGCCCGATTTCTTTTCTTTTTCTTTTTCTTTGTGCCTCTTATCAAAGCCCGATCAAGAATTTTATTTACAACCGAATCCAAGTCTCGATCAAAAGCCCCAATGTCGTCATTTGGACTGGTTATAGACTGAACCAAATCATTAGTGTCATCTTGAGTACCCAAAAAATCAGTCTTGCTTCCTGATTGTGTTGACAGATAGATCACATTAATTGGAAGCTCCATGAATTCACCATCACCGTAGCAAGAAGTAACAGCAGCAGGCGATGAAGGCGGACTGCTTTCAGCCTCTTTAAGCTCCCTGATCATATCCAAAAACGTATTTGGCCGATTTGCGATGGAGTGTGAAGGCTGAGAAACGTCCAGGTTCGTGCCCAGCTGGTTTCCATCACCTTTGGGACCCCCACTCACCACATTTTCGAGAGTGACAGCAGCTGAGTGGGAATCTTCCCCATGAGGGGAGTTCACGTGATCAGCAGCTGAATCCCAAAAACTTGCAGCTGCACTAGAAGGAGGATGGACCGGGAAGTGGGGGACATCCTTTCCATCACCTTTGGGACCCCCATTCTCCACTTTCTCGAGAGTGATAGCTGAGTGGGAGAGGGAATCTTCCCCATCATGGGCGAAAACGTGACTTGCAGCTGCACCAAAAGGAACTTGAAGGTGGGGGACAGCCTTTCCATCAACCACCATGCCTTTAGGACCCCCATCCACCACTTTCTCGAGAGTGACAGCTGCTGAGGGGGAGATTGCAGCTGCACAAAACTGATCATGAGAGTGGGGGACAACCTTTCCATCCAACACCATGTCTTTGGGACCCCCATCCTCCACTATCTCGAGAGGGACAGCTGCTGAGTGGGAAAAGGGGTCTTCCCCATGAGGGGAATTCACGTGAACGACAACTGCAAGTGGATTCACGTGAGCAGCAGCGGCAGGAGCAGGTGGTTTCACGAGAGCAGCAGCGGCAGGAGCTGAATTCACGCCAGCTTTGGGAAGAGGAACAGCAACCATCGCCTACGAACCATGCTGCATTGAAGGCTGATTTACAGCAGCAGAAGGGACGTCCAAGAGCAGCCCCTTAACCTTGCTGGACTCCGGTCCAAGAGGCATCAGAAATTGTGTAGAAGGGGTAACCGGAACCTGCATACTTGTCGACGGAGCTGGGAAATGATCATCAGAATCTGCTGCTTGAACCATATTCAATTTCGGCATGTTGTCAGAACCAGAAGCACGCTGGTTATCGTCCACGGTCTCCCTCACATCTGCACGTTTCTGAGCCAACGAAAGACGCAAATCCTCGCCGGCAATCGGACCGTCACCGGAAGCATCCTTGCCGTTTCCGCCGGGGTTGGTCAGCGAAATCCCCCTACCATGGGCCGTACATTCATGAAGAGCATGACCCAAATGCTGGCAGTTGGAACAATATTTGGGTAACCGTTGATACTCAAAAGATTGAATCCATCTTTTTCCCCGGAATGAAACGCTAATTTGATGCCGTAAAGGCTTACGCAAATCGACTTCCACAAGAATTTTGGCCATAGAAGGCCTTTTGCATCCATACGTCCACTCGTCGATGCAAAGAGGATTACCAATCGCTTCTTCGGCAAAGCTAAAAAGGACGTCGGTCTTGAAGAATTGTATCGGTAAGTGCCGGAGTGTAACCCAAATTGGAACAATGGGAGATTCAATCTTCGGATTAAAATCAACTGTCCACTTGAGAACTCTCATTGGAAAGCTATCAATATACCAAAATTTTTGAACCCAAAACTGTGTATAATCCTCTTCGAACTCAAAACGAAACAAAACATGATTCACATTAAGAAGACTACACAAACAACTTCCTTTAAACTTGATATCTTTCATCAACACTTTTAATCTTCCCATGGATGGATAACCGTGAGAAAATTTTCCAATCAGAGCTAAACGAAAATCACTGGATAATTCTTCGATTTCATGTTCAGAGAATTCAAAATCTAAAATACCATTTTTGATCTCCCTCTTGGCGTACCTTCGAAATTGGCCATCGCAATGCAATTGTGTGGACAAGTTTGGTTGAACACCCTTGATGGTGGTGGCAGTGGCCATGCCGCCGGTGACTGATGCATAAGTCCGTTTGGTGGGGGGCGGATCCGGAGGATCCCCCATGATTGGGAACAAAGGCCAAATTCTAGAGAGAAGGCAGAGGATTTTTTCTAGAGAGAGAAAGTTTTTTTTTTTTTTGAAATTTTTTGGTTTAGAAAATGGTGGTTTAGGGTTTAGGGTTTTTTTTTTTTTTTTTTATTTTTTTTTTTTAAATTTCTGAAAGTACATAAGTAATCTAGTTATGAAAAAACTAGACAATTTAAGAAAAAAGGTGTACTAATGTGTACAATCAAGCATTATAGCACTTAACTCTATGTTGGAAAGAAGGTAATCCCACTTGATCAATTCTCACAATGCCTCGTAATTGTTCTTCAAACTGATCCGGCTGTAATAATCTTGAGCACCTCATGTCGCACGCCATATTTGCTAAAGAATCTGCTGCCTTGTTGCCTTCTCTGAAAATGTGGGTAAGTTTAATATCCATTTGTGCCATCATATTACGTATCTCGCAAAGGATCGGTTGAAGCTCCCAAGAAGTCACCGTTGCATGCTTAATAAGACTTAACACAGACTGCGCATCCAGCTCAATCCAAACCTGTCGGAAACCATGCACCTTCGCAAGACGCAAAGCATCATAAACTACATATAATTCTGCGAATGTGTTCGTGCGCTGCCCCAAAAAAGAAAAGAAGGCGAAAACAGGTTCACCATTGGAGAGCCTTGCGAGGCCGCCAGCCCCTGCTGTACTGCCTCCCCGGGATGCGCCATCAGTGTTGATTTTGAGCCAAGGTGGCTCTGGGCGCAGCCAACGGACCAAGTGCACCTGAGTTCGCTGCTGCTGAGAAATTCTTGCAAAAAATAAAGGCGCGACATGCTCATCCCCTTTCCATAGCCGTGGGGGAAGAAGTCCACTGCAATGAAGAAGGTAAATGTGTCGCCAAATTTTCTGCACAATGCAACTTGCCACCATCCTACGCCCTCTATATTTGGCGTTGTTCCTCGCCTCCCAAATATACCAAAAAACTAATACAGCCACCAGTACTCTCATATGTCTGGGCCCAGCAGCGGAATTATGCCAATAGCTAAGGACCATCCCAAAATTTTCAGTTTCAGGCAAAGCCACCTGAAAAATGTCAGCAAAGAACCGCCAGATTCTCATCGCCTTAGCACTCGACAAAAAAAGGTGAACAGCCGTCTCTGCATGGAAGCAACAGTGACACTTTGAAGCCATAGCAAACCCCTTTCTTTAAAGTCTCTCATCTAGAGGAATCCATCCCTTCAATAGCCTCCAAGTAAAAATAGAAATATTCGGAGTGATCGTTGGTGCCCAAATTTGTGCCCATAGGTCCACGACCACTCCTCTATCCCGAACCCGTTCCCACGTCGATTTAACAGTGAATTTCCCTCTATGATCCAACTTCCAAATCATTCTATCATCCCCGGACATATCAATGGGAACCGAGACCACCTTCTCCACCCAGCTCATTGGAAGAATTTCGTCCAAAGCATCAACATTCCAGCCCTTATTCACTAGGTATCTGCTCACCAATTCTGTCCCATAATGTGTGCGTTCAATATATTCCTTAAGTGGCGCATCCAATAACCAGTGGTCATGCCAGAAACTGACATGACCAGTTCCTATTTGCCAACATATGTGAGGCTCCACAAGAGATCGAGCCTTGCACATACGTTTCCATATAGGAGAATCATGCACCTTAGGCACGATATCCATCGGATGAGACCCACCCACATATTTCCCTTTCATAAAACGAGCCCATAACGAATCCTGTAATCGAAACCTCCACCATAACTTACATGAGAAGCTAGTAACCACATCCTGAAGTTGTCTCACCTCCAAACCACCTTCTGCAACCGGCTTACTCATCTCGCTCCAAGCACCCCAATGGATCTTGCGTTGTCCCCCATACGATCCCCAGAAAAAACGATTAATCAGCCGCTCCATTTTTTGTAAGATCGTTTGAGGCGGTCTTAAAACCTGTATATAAAATAGCGGCAAGGACATAAGGATACTCTTGATGAGCAATAACCTCCCCCCGAAATTTAGATGACGGTTTTCCCAATTAAGAAGCCCTGCACGCATTTTCTCAACAATAGGCATGTATAGCATTGTCCGTTTATTGCCAACATAAAGAGGCGCACCCAGGTAACGAATAGGCAGCTCCGCTCTTGAGAAACCTGTAAGTCGCCTAATACGCCGAACACGATCCTCGACACATCTTTTTGAGATAACAAATGAGCTCTTCGCAATATTAACCTTTTGCCCGGATATCTGCTCATATTGCTTCAAAAATTTCATGAGCTTTCGAATGCCTGCCAATCCAGCCTTCATAAAAATGATGACATCATCGGCATATGCAAGATGAGAAACCGTAACTTCCGAGTTATCGATGTAGCGCATGGAGCAATTCCGACTAATAAGGTCATCAAGTCCTCTAGACATCCACTCGGCCACTAAAATAAATAGCGCCGGTGAAATAGGGTCACCTTGGCGCAAGCCGCGCGTAGAATGGAAAAATCCAGCGCAAGACCCATTCACCATGACCGAAAACCAACAGTTGGTAACACAATGGCGAATAAGGGTACACCATTGTTCACTAAAGCCCAGCTTATGAAGCATACTAAATAAGAATGGCCATTGCACACGATCGTACGCTTTAGCCATATCAAGTTTCACCACCATCCGATCACCACGAATTTTCTCATTTAATGAATGAATCAGCTCTTGAGCCAATAAAATATTATCGGCAATAGCTCTGCCCTCAATGAAGCCCGACTGTGCTGAGGATATAATCAACGGAAGTACCTTTGCAAGCCTGAGATATAAGAGTTTAGTCATAATCTTATTCGTCACATTGCAAAGGCTAATCGGACGAAATTCAGACCAAGATAAAGCCGTTTCACTCTTCGGGATCAATGCAATGGAGGTACAAGTGAATGCCCTAGGCATTGGAACCCCCTGAAAAAACTCAACCACCACTTCATAAACATCTTCCTTGACCACATCCCAACAAACTTGATAGAAGAAAGATGAAAAACCATCCGGCCCTGCCACCGAATCCGAGCAAATACCAAACACAACTTCCCGAACCTCTTCACGTGATGGGATACTACATAAAAAATCAGATTGTTGGCTGGAAATTACACATGGAATATGTCCAAAATTGTCATCAAGAGGCACCTCAGTCTCATTCGAAAGGAGCTGCTGAAAAAATTTTGAAGCCGAATCCTTGATCTCCTCTTGACGTTCTAACAACCTGCCTTGATCCCAAATACAGTGAATTCGACCTCGTTGCCTTTTCCTCTTAACTAAATTATGAAAGAACCTGGTGTTACGTTCCCCTTCAGTGAGCCACTTAATGGAAGACTTTTGCCGCCAGAAATCTTCCTCCATTGCAAGTACCCGGTTCAAATGAGCACTAGTCTCATTCATTTTAATCAAATTAACTTCCGTTGGATCCCCATCAAACGCCCGTTCAGCCACCGTAACCATCCTATCAGCCTCTCCCACCTTATCAAAGACGTTGCCAAAAACATTCCAATTCCAATGCTTAAGGCAAGCTCTCAAACGCACCAACTTATTCTGAAGTTTTTGCATCCCTAGTGCGTGCATAGGGTACGACCAATTCCGAGCCACAACCTCTTGGAAGCCCGAGTGTCTAGCCCACATTTTCTGGAACCGAAAGCCTAATGGAGTAGCAGCCGATTTATTACCTGGTTTTATCAATAGTGGAGAATGATCTGATAAATGCCGAGCAAGATGAATTGGCTTAAAGTTCTCCCATAGATCCAACCAACCAGCGGAGACAAGAATGCGGTCCAATCGTTCCCACAATTTTCTATTGGTCCATGTAAATTGGTCGCCAATAAATCCAGGATCGACCAATCCACACCCGTCAATACAGTCATCGAAATCTTCCATTGCACCAAGCTTCGGTCGAGAACCCCCTTTTCTCTCCTCAATCGATCTTACGATATTAAAGTCTCCTCCAATGAGCCATGGTTCTGGAGTAGCAATAGCTTGCATGGAACTCCATAGTTCACGTCTCGCGGGTCTCGTATGCCGTCCATAAACAAACGAGCAATAAGCTGGAGTAGGCAATAAGTCAGAGGCAACCTTCACGTGCATGAGCTGCTCTTCATTAAGCAGAAGTTGTAGCTGCACCGTGGCACTATAGAAACACCAGATATGATTGCTGGGGTTCGCAATGACACCTGCGAAACCTAATGTTCGAACCATGAACCCGGTATCTAGCTGTATTTTTGGTTCCAAGACAACTAGGATCTGCAACTTATTTCTTTTTTTCAAGCTTTTCAAATATCTGAGTTTAGCCGGAGAACCCAGCCCTCTACAATTCCAGATGAGCATACTGATCATTAAAAATATTAAAAGGAGTTAACGGACCTGGCTTTACTCCTGGTGAATCGAGGAGCAACTTCTGCATTTTTTTTTTTTTTGCTTTCTGCACCTTAGTCTTAACACTTCCAGAATTAGCAAGCTGTAAATTTACTGGGCTCATGCAAGGGCTGTCATCACTTTCAGTTTCCAGCCCTTTGGGCCTCTTAATATTAGCCCGATAGGGTGGGTCATCAGAGAGCTGGGTTCCAGAGTCCGTTTGGGTGTTGGACTCATCACTTGGCTCCTCATTAACCCGCGGATCATCATCCCCCGAGCCTGAAATGGGCGACTTATGCAGGCCCAAATCACTAGTTCCGTCCAAAATATCTTGCAGGCATTGTTCTTTTCCATTCAGCGGGATCTCACCTGGACCCGTACATCTTGGTCCAGATGTGTGAGGGGTCATTGAGGGCTTATCAACAACAAAGTCAGTCCCATGTGTGGGCTTTGGTGTACGCAAGCCCATATAGATGGGCTCCTCAAACCCGTCTTGTTGGTCTGCTGGGAATTGATCGATCTCAATTGGAGCTAAGATGGGCTGATGATAAGATTCATCAGCCCTTTCTAACATGTCAGCTGCATCCAGAAGAGTGAGCCCATCCTCCGCTCCCATTTTATCAGCACGTTGATTTGCGGACTCAGAAATTCTGTCTGAATTGGTTAAGTGTCCTAGTTTCTCCACCACGCCGCTGCTGTATCCAATAACAGAATTTTTAGGGACCACTGCCTCACGTGAAATGTCAGCAGCACTCCCGTTGTGTACCACAGCAGTAGAATCCAGATTAGTGTGCCCATCCTCCTCTGCAATTTTATCTGCAGCCGACGAGGAAGAAAAATTGTCAACCGCTTTAAATTCCCTGAACTTAGCCAAAAACGTGTGCTGTCCCAAAATAGCTTCGGGTGGAGAATAAATTACAGCTAAGTCCATCGAATTAGCAGCAGTACAAAAGGGGACCTGGTCTGGAATGTGGGGGGCAAATTCCCCATCAAAAACTGTGCCTTTGGGACCCCCTAACACCTCAATCTCGTGAGTGGCAGCAGCTGGGAGGGAATCTTCCCCAAGTGGGGAATTCACATGGTGAGCAGCAGGTGGAGAAATCACGTGGGACGCAGCAAGAGGAGCATTCACGTGGGACACAGCAGCATGGGCTGAGTTGGTCTTCCCATCCATGTTCAGCCCCATTTTCACGCCTGTTTTGGGAAGAGAAACAGCATCAAAATCCTGCGAATCATGCTGAAATGCAGGCGCAGAAACAGCTGCTGTAGGGACATCCAAGTTCAGCCCCCCCGCCTTGCTGGGTTCCGTCCTCGTTTGCTCTTCCCCATGTGGGGAATTCTCGTTGGAAACCCCAGCTGGAGCACTGACTTGGGACACAGCAGCATGGGCTGAGTTGGTCACCAAACTTTGCTCCAAAAAAGAGGCAAGATTCCCAGCCATGCTCAGCCCCAAATTCACGCCTGTTTTGGGAAGAGAAACCGCAGCAGATTGCAGATTTGAAGTCTCAAAAACAGCTGCTGTAGGAACATGTGGAGCAGAATCTGGAAATCGCTGCTGTTCTTGAACCCTACCCGATGCTGGAGTAACCCGTGCCTGCTGCAAATTGCTTGGTTGTTGCTGTCGAGAGCTCTCTCCCACCTGAAAGCGTTCAAGCAGACCATGACGTACCCCATGCTGTCTCTCAATTAAAATCTGCGTCTCAGCTTCCGAAAGCGTCTGCGCCGTCTCTGCTCCCTTTCCTTTTCTCTTACCATTTATGATCTCACGTAAATTCCCATCATATTTTTCGTCGTCTGCTGCTGTAACTGCTTCTTCTCGAAAAATCTTGCAGTCCTTAGCTCGATGATCCCTCCTACAACACTTATGGCAGTAGGGAGGGATCCCCTCACATTGAACTGGTTGTTCAAAAAATCGATCTCCATCCTTCACCTTGACTGATCTCCTAATCGGTTTGGTGATGTCTATCTCCACACAAACCCGAGCCTCATTCAACTTCGTAAGATCAGCGGTCGGTTCATCCACACGTAAGGGCTTTCCAATACATGCGGCGATGACATACAACGCCGGCACCGGCAACATATGATATGGCAGTTCAGGTATTTTAAACCATACGGGGCAAATCGGAGACTCGTATTTCGGGTTGAAATCAGGAGTCCACTTAAAAACCCTCATAGGAAGTCCCTTAAAATACCAAACTTCTCGCAAAAATAACCTTGAATAATCATCATGGTCATATAAATGAATTAAAACATGATTGGAATTTATTGGAACCAACCTGAATCGTCTCTTTAAATTCATCTTTGTAAATAATAGCCTCAAATTATTCATCGGAGGACGTCCATGAGAGAACTTCCCGATCAGAGCGTACCTAAAGACCTCACATAATTTCTCCTTTTCCGTAGGGGAAAAGACAGCAATCTTCTCCCCATTATGCTCCATCACTGTACCCGCCGGCTTGAAAGACTCCAGATCAAAGTTCTTTTTTCGTTCTCTTGCGTCGGGTGCAAATGGATCAACCGCCGGAACTCCGGTGACTGAAGCATACGTCCGTTTGGAGGAGGGTGGATCCGAAGGATCCCCCATGATTGGGACCAAAGGCCAAAATCTAGAGAGAAGACAGAGGTTTTTTTCTAGAGAGAGAAAGTTGGTTTAGCGTTTAGGGTTTAGGGTTTAGGGTTTAGGGTTTTTTTTTTTTTTTTTTTTTTTTTTTTTTTTTTTTAATAAAACCGGCACCAGGCCGTAGGGTTTTTAGTGGGACCCCACCCCTTCATTAACAAGGAGAGCAAAAAAGAAACACAGAAGACACGCAACAACGTGCGAAAGAAAAAATGGGAGTACTACTCCCAAACATCAAAGTTAAAAACATAAAGAAATCAAAAGTAATCAACATCTTTGAGACTGCCCAAATCGTCGGAGCCGTGGTATGAGGTCCAATCATCGGAGTCCACATACGGGTTATGAACTCGTGCCGAGAAGAGATCGTCCCGCGGCGGACACCAACTCTGGGGCATACGCCCCCCAGAGAAGGAGCGTAAATGTTTGGTGGGACGCATTGTCACAAGGGCCTCTAGCAATCTGTCATTGGACGGGCCTGGCCTGTTGAAAAAAGCTTCAGTTGACTTAACAAACTCATTATGATCTTCTGAAATTTCATGACGGGAAGAGACAATAGCCAAGCGATCGTTGGATGACTCCGGGTGGGAGATAATGTTTTCGTTCAAAACGAGCATCTCACGACATGTATCGGATGGTTTTTGACCAATGGATAACGTATCCTTCGGGCTTGATGATGTACTCGAATAATTAAAAGTGTCCTTTGGATCCATGTTGGTTGTGCAAACTTCCAAGGATTCGGAAATTACACAGACTCCCCCTATCGGTGGTCCCGTTTCTGGAGCAACGCTTGCTGGTTTGGCAGTGTCGAAATTTACAGCGCCCTCCCCTACCAGGTTCTGTGAAATTACAGGCCCCCCCATTGGAGCTTGTTGGTGAGTTTCCAAAATTACTGGAACACCCCCTGGGTAATTCAGGCAGCCCACTTGAAGCTTGCTTTTATGGTGTGCCTTGGTCCGATTTCTCTTCTTTTTTTTCCTCCTTTTAGTATGAACTAAAGCCCGTTCGATCATAGCATCAACAACAACATCAAGCCCACTTTCAAAGGCTTGATTGGGATCATCCAAGCCCGCTTGGGCCACGGAAGGGGCTGGATTGTGAGTGTGGGCAGCAGGCATTGGTGAAGTAGAGTACACCTTACCCTCTTGAGTACCCACAAATTCAGCCTCGATTCCTGCTTTTTGAAGCACCATGAACTCACCTTCATCATGGCAAGTAGAAGCTGCAGCCGGCAAGGAAGAACTTCCTTCAACCTCTTGAAGATCCTTGAACAAAGCCAAAAACGTGTGCTGTCCCAAAAAACCTGCTGGGGGAGAATTAATTACACCAAGGTCCCTCAAATTCGCAGCTGCACAACAAGGAGCCTGGTCTGGAATGTGGGGGGCAATTTTGGCATCAAAAACCGTGCCATTGGGACCCCCTAACACCTCAAATTCGTGAGTCACAGCAGCAGGGAGGGAATCTTCCCCAAGTGGGGAATTCACGTGGTGAGCAGCAGCTGGAGAAGTCACGTGGGACGCAGGAGCACAGCTGGTTGTCTCCATACTTGGCTCCAAAAAAGAGGCAAGAATCTCGTGGGGCACAGCAGCAGGAGCACAACTGATTGTCTCCCTACTTTGCTCCAAAAAAGAGGGCAATATTCCCAGCCATGTTCAGCCCCGGTTGCACGCCTGTTTTGGGAAGAGGAACCGCAGCAGAAACCTGTGAATCATGCTGATTTGCAGGCTCCTGAACAGCTGCAGTAAGAACATCCAAGTTCAGCCCCCCAGGCTTGCTGGATTCCGCCCCAAGAGGTACCGAAATCTGGGCAGGTTCTCGTGAATTTTGTGGCTGTTCATGTGAAGTGTTCGTATGCAGCCCCTTAGTGACACCTTGTTGCTTTTTATCGAGTCCAGCCACCTGCTTACCCTTTCGTATAGCCTCCAATTTGTCCCGTAAGCCTCCTTGATACTGTACCTCAACAACCTTGTCCTCCACGGTATCCACATATTTGCAGTCCTTAGCGCGATGATCACGCCTACAACACTTCGGACAATAAAGGGGAATCCCTTCACATATTACGGGCTGCTCAAAAAATCTATCTCCATCTTTAACCTTGACAGATTTTTTAATCGGCTTTGTAATGTCAACCTCTACACAAACTCTTACTTCCCCTAATCTAGTAATGTCAGCTGTAGATTCATCAACTCTCAAGGGGGTGCCAATACATGCGGCGACCACATATAGCGCAGGAACAGGTAGGATATGGTATGGCAACTCTGGAATTTTGAACCATACGGGGCATATGGGAGACTCGTAGTTCGGGTTGAACTCAGGAGTCCATTTAAAAACCCTCATAGGAAATCCTTTGAAGTACCATATTTCTCTCATAAATAATCGTGAGTAATCATCATGATCGTAGAGGTGAATTAAAATGTGATTCGCATTAATAGGTACTAACCGAAATCTTCGTTTCAAATTCATCTTCATAAATAAAAGGCGCAAATTGTTGATGGACGGTTTTCCATGAGAAAACTTTCCAATCAAGGCAAACTTGAAAACTTCACACAACTCTTCCTTTTCCTTGGTTGAGAAGACGGCAATCTTTTCTCCGTTGTGTTCCACAACACTCCCCATCGGCGTGAACGTAGTAAGATCGAAATTCTTCTTGCGTTCGCGTGCGTCGGGCGCGAACGGATCCGAGGCCGGAGTGGCAGTGACTCCGGCATAAGAACGGCCGGTGACCGGCGGTTTTGGTGGTGGGTGAGAGGCCGAAGCCTCACCCATGCTTGGCCAAAGAAGGAAAAATTCTAGAGAGAAGGCAGAGGAAATTTCCTAGAGAGAGAAAGAAATTTTTTGGTTTTGGTTTTGGTTTGGTTTAGGGTTTAGGGTTTGGGGTTTAGGGTTTGGGGTTTGGGTTTAGGGGTTAGGGGTTTAGGGTTTAGGGTTTAGGGTTTAGGGTTTAGGGTTTAGGGTTTAGGGTTTAGGGTTTAGGGTTTAGGGGTTTAGGGGTTTAGGGTTTAGGGTTTAGGGTTTTTTTTTTTTTTTTTTTTTTTTTTTAAAAGGAAAACGGCACGTGTCCGCCGTAGGGTTTTCGAAGGGACCCCACCCCTTTATTAATAAGTCAAAGCATTACAACAGGAAATCAAGATTACAAACCCAACAAAGCAACAACAAACTCAAGCATTATAGAATTTAACCCTATGTCTAAAGTAGGGCAAACCCAACTGATCCATTCGCACAATGCCTCTAAGTTTTCCATCTAATTGATCCAACTCAAGAACTCTGGAACTCAATCTATCACATGCCATATTTGCCAAAAAATCCGCTGCCTGATTTGCTTCACGGAAAATATGCGTGAGCTTGATCGCCATCTTTGCCATCATGTTCCTGATCTCACACATAATAGGCTGCAGCTGCCAAGATACCACAAATGACCTCCTAATAAGATTCAAAACAACCAACGCATCCAGCTCTATCCAAACCTGTGTGAAACCACGTGCCTTCGCAATTTTCAGCGCCTCATACACAGCAAACAGCTCTGCATAAGTGTTTGTATGTTTGCCCAAGTAAGAGTAAAAGGCGAAAGCAGGCTCGCCATTGTGCAAGCGAGCAATACCGCCTGCCCCTGCGATGCCTGTGCCACCTCGTGCAGCCCCATCCGTATTGATCTTAAGCCAAGTTAGAGGTGGTCGTAGCCAGTGAACAACCTGAACATCAGTACGCTGCAGCTGGTTGACTGAAGCCTTAAAAAATGAGGCAACATGTTCATTCCCTCTCCACATTTGTGGCAAAAGAAGGCCACTGCAACTGAGTTGGTATATATGTCGCCAAACTTTTTGCACAATGTGACTAGCCACGATCTTGCGGCCCCTATATTTGGCGTTATTCCTTGCATCCCAAGAATACCAAAGGATCAAAATTGCCACAAGCAGTCGAATGTGCAATTTATTTTCTGGTATCGAATTTCTCCAGAAGCTAAGGAAGGTACCAATATCTTCAGTTAATGGCAGTTCCATCCGAAAAATATCAGCAAAAAACTGCCAAACACACAAGGCTTTCGTGTTAGACAAAAAGAGATGAGCGAACGTCTCCTCTTGGTGACAGCAATAACACTTGGAAGCCAAAGAGAAACCTTTTCTTTTCAGTCTCTCATCCAGTGGCAGCCACCCCTTTAAAAGACGCCAAATAAAAATCGAAATATTTGGCGTGATGACAGACGACCAGATTTGCGCCCACAGATCAACCGCGCCTCCTCGTTGTCGGGTATGCTCCCATATAGATTTGGTAGTGAATGTCCCACTCGGATGCAACTTCCAAATCATCTTATCCTCCCCTGACTCATCAATGGGCACCGAAACCACCTTCTCCACCCATCGCATAGGTAGGATATCGTCCAGCAGCTCTACATTCCAGCCACTGTTAACCAGAAACTTGCTAACATTATCAGTCCCATAATGTCTTAATTCGATGAGATCCTTTAAAGGTGCATCAGGCAGCCAGTGGTCATGCCAAAAACTGATATCTCCCCCACCCAGCTGCCAAAAAATCTGTGGTTCAACAAGATCACGGGCCATGCACACACGCTTCCAAATAGGGGAATCATGAATCTTGATGTTAACTTCAGCTGGATGACATCCTCCAACATATTTCCCCTTCATGAATCTGGCCCAAAGCGACTCTTGTAACCGAAATCTCCACCATAACTTGCATGAAAAAGTCGTAACAATATCGGTAAGTTGTCGTACCCCTAAACCTCCTTCCTCAGTCAGCTTGCATAACTCCGTCCAAGCTGCCCAATGCAGCTTACGCTGTCCTCCATAAGAGCCCCAAAAAAATCGATTAAAGAGGCGCTCCATTTTTTTAAAAACCATTTGAGGTGGTTGAAGCACTTGTATGAAATATAATGGCAAAGACATAAGAATACTCTTGATGAGTAATAATCGCCCTCCAAAATTAAGATGCCGGTTCTCCCAAGTAAGGAGCATAGATCGCATTTTTTCAATAATCGGCATATATAGCTCGGTGCGTTTGTTACCATTATAGAGAGGTGCGCCAAGATAACGAAGAGGCAATTCAGCACGGGAGAAACCTGTGATGCGCCTAATGCGGCGAACACGATCCTCCACACACCGTTTTGAAACAACAAAAGAGCTCTTGGCAGTGTTTACTTTTTGCCCAGAAATATTCTCATAGTGCTTTAAGAAGGCTATAAGTTTCCTGATCCCCGCCAAACCAGCCTTCATAAATATAATGACGTCGTCGGCATAGGCGAGATGTGAGACTGGCACTTCTGAATTTTCAATGTAGCGCATGGAGCTGCTTTGGCCAATGAGATTATCCAGGCCTCTAGACATCCATTCCGCCGCTAAAATAAATAGCGCCGGGGAAATCGGATCACCTTGACGTAAACCCCGTGTAGACTGAAAAAAGCCCGCACTTGTCCCATTAACCATGACCGAAAACCAACAATTAGTGACGCAATGGCGAATGAGGGTGCACCATTGATCACTAAATCCCAACTCTTTAAGCATTCGAAACAAAAATGGCCAATGGACCCGATCGTATGCTTTGGCCATGTCAAGCTTTACCACAATCCGATCTCCACGAACCTTATCATGCAAAGAATGTACAAGCTCTTGTGCCAATAAAATATTATCAGCAATAGCTCGCCCCTCAATGAATCCGGATTGTGCA
>CM047872.1:27992164-28013907 GCA_026212405.1 Petrea volubilis | reverse complement strand
AATTCGACAGTTGGGTTGGTGGTTCACCATTAATGGCGATCCCGTGCACGGGGAAGTGAAACAGTTAAACCTTGTGTGATCGATTGATCGACCGTAACTTATCGATTAAGAGATCTCTTGATGCATGTGATCGCTTGATCGACCATGATATATCGATTAAGCGATCTTGTGTGAATGGTCGATCTCTTAATCGACCATCCTATATCGATTAATCGATGTATTTGTGATCGATTAATCGACCACATTTATCGATTAATCGATCTTCTACCACATATATCGATTAATCGACCATAAAATATCGATTAAGCGATCTTCTTGTCTTTATATCGCCTAATCGACCATTTGATATCGATTAATCGATGTATTTATCATCGATTAATCGACCATAATATATCGATTAATCGATCTTTTATCTTTGCATCGATTAATCGACCATGTTATATCGATTAATCGATCCTTTGTTTCTGTCGAAGATCGATCGTTTTTATTATTATATATTTTTTGGCGCTCGTGATAATTTTTGCATTTCTGTATCTTATAATCTGAGGTATTTGGCAGCAAATATGGAGGAAGAATTTGTTGTAGGGTGTTGAATTTGGCGAGTGGGTAGAAGAAGAGGCTTTGTTTTTAGTGGACAGGGAAATGCAAAGTAACGACACCTCTTGTTGTTACTAAAGACATTTCTTTCAATAGCTGATTGACAAAATTATTGAGAAGGGGCAACTACGTTGTTTCACGGGCTAATGTTAATGTGACAGTATATGATAACAAAGGCACCTCCTCACACCACACATAACACATCCAGCTGAAATAAAGTAGGACGATGATTTGAAGGTATACTTTGCTGATGTTGCTAGTGAGGGTTGGAGACCAATTCTAAAAGTGTCGGTGTTCAAGTCGAATATTGATGGTTTCAACTTTTACAATAATGACCATTATTTGAACAATGAAAATCCAGTATATGGTTGTACATCAATTGGTGACAATGACAATGTGGAGGAGCAATACACAGAGGAACTGCTTCACCAATGATGTTATGGCCCACGAAGATGTCGCTATGACTCAAGAACTACCTGAAGTGGATTTTGATGTCGCAGAAGAACCCATTTATAAAGAACATGTTTCAAGTGATAGGAGCGTGATAGGAAGTCAATCACGACATTCGTTTGATGATAGGTCGGAGTTTCAGTGGGGTGTTTTGTTTAATAACAAAGCCGAAGTAGTAAGAAAAATTCAACTCATTGCTGTGACAAGCAAAGTTGAGTATTCCGTCAAAAGATCAAAACAATCATTATATGTTGTAGCATGTGTGAGCCCAACATGCAAGTGGTGGATTCGTTGTTGTAAAGTATATGAATTCGGAGAAATTTATTGTCAAGAAATATATTAGTGAGCACACATGTGGGCTGGATCATATATCAGGCCAACATCCCCAAGCATCGGCCAATCTCATAGGAGAATGTGTCAAGGACCAATTTGTCAAAGGGGAAGGACTCACACCTAGCGGAGTGCAGACTTATGTAGAAAAAAATTTAGGATGTTCTGTGAGTTATTGGAAATGTTGGAGAGGGCGACAACTTGCAAAGGATTTTGTGAGGGGAACAGCAGAGCATGGGTATGCAGTTCTTGAGGCCTATCGTTTCAGGTTGGAGTCAGAAAATAACGGAACCAAGACAGATTTGGTGGTCAACTCTAAAAATCAGTTTCAATTCTTTTTGTAGCATTTGGCCAATGCATACGTGGTTTTTCATTATGAGGAAGGTAATGGCTGTTGATGGATGCTTTCTTAAAGGAAAGTATGGCGTGTACATTGCTAGTGGCCACTACACAAGATAGTGAGAAGCATATTTATCCTATTGCATGGCTGTGGTTAACTCTGAGAATGACCGTTCATGGGAGTGGTTTTTAAAAATCTAAAAGATATAATTCCCGATAGTCACGAGATATGCATAATATCCGATAGACACGGCTCTATCAAGAAGGCTGTGCAACGTGTTTATCCTTTAGCACATCATGGGTATTGCATGAAACACATTACCGAGAACTTGAAGCAAAAGTTTAGATGCGGTGATATCCTTAATCTATATACTCGGCAGCTAAATCTTACACAGTTGGTGAGTTCCAACAACATTTCAGCAAATACGCCAACTTAAAAGTAAAGTTGGCTGACTACCTCGAAAAGATATTGGCTTCGTGCGTTGGAAGTAGAGCTTATTTTCCTGGTAATAGGTATAATATTATGACGACTAATATTGCGGAGTCTATCAACTCAAGACTTCTAAACGAAAGGGAATTTCCAATTGATGCTCTTTTTAACGCAATCCAACAAATCTTGTCAGAGTGGTTTTGTGAGCGTCGTACGGAGATGGTTAAATGCAATACACGATTGGTTCCATCAAAAGAAAGTGAACTTCGTGACAGTTTGGAAACTCAGCATCTCTTGACGTTGTACAACTCAACGTGCATGAGTACCATGTGCGTGGCTACGGTCCGAATGTTGTTGTTGATCTTAACAATAATCGATGCAGCTGTAAAGTATTTTGATATTGATAGGGTCCCATGCCCTCATGCCATAGCTGCTTTTAGACATCAGAATTTGCCCGATTTTGGTATGAGATTGTACTCAGCATGCTCTTCTGCATATAGAACTGATGAGTTTTTTGCATGCTTATGCAGAAACAATCTATCCTATTCCTTCGGAGGATTTGTGGGTGGTTCCTGAATCGATAAAAGATATTATCATTGATCCTCCTCATGTGAATCCATCAAAAGGCAGGAAAAGAGTCAAGAGGATCCCAACTGCTTGTGAGGTTCATCAGAAGAAGAACAAGTGCGGACGATGCAATAAGCCAGGTCACAAGAAAGGAACCTGCAAAGAACCCCTTACAATTTGTAGTTTATGATCAAGTTTGTGCCTGTAAATATCACTACTTTTAATAAAGGGAATTTCAAGTTGATCATCAAAAGTCTATTTTGAATCAAATTCTTGTGTTTATATATCGAACAATCGACATATTATATCGATCAATCGACACAAAATATCGATCGATCGATATATTATGTCGATTGATCGATATCTCCACTTGTATTCTGTCCAATTTCTGAAGGCCAAGCCTTATAAAGCAAAGAAAAAAGTCGATCAGTCGACATGGAATATCGAACGATCGACACATTTCATCGATCAATCGACATAAGTTATCGATTGATCGATATACCTATTCCTCTTATTCTGACCAGTTTCAGAAGCACAAGTGTTGGAACCACAAAAAAAAAAAAAAAAAAAAGTCGATCAATCGACAATGTAAATCGATCATTCGACATTATTTGTCGATGGATCGATATCTCCACGCCTTAAAGCAAAGAAAAAAGTCGATCAATCGACACAATGTATATAAAAATATAAACTTGCAATACATACATAATCGATCAAGAATTTAATAAGGAAATAAATATCGATCAATCGATGAACCTATCGATTTATCGATAAAAAACAAATCGATCAATCGATGCACCTATCGAATATATGTATCGATCAATCGATAAAAAAAATCGAGCGATCGATGAATGTATCGATCAATCGAGTAAAAAAATCGATCAATCGACAATTCTAATTTTATTTTATCAATACATATCGATCAATCGATAATAAACATCGATCCATCGATATATATAAAAATATCTAATCATACTATAGTATGACGTATATATACAATTTCAATACATACATAATACATATATATCTAATCATAATATAAAAATATATATATCTATAGTATGACATATATATACAATTGCAATACATAATAGATATATATCTAATCATACTATAGTATGACATAATATACAATTGCAATACATACATAATACATATATATCTAATCATAATATAAAAATATATATATCTATAGTATGACATATATATACAATTGCAATACATAATAGATATATATCTAATCATACTATAGTATGACATATATATACAATTGCAATACATACATAATACATATATATCTAATCATAATATAAAAATATATATATCTATAGTATGACATATATATACAATTTCAATACATAATACATATATATCTAATCATACTATAGTATGACATATATATATATACAATTGCAATACATACATAATACATATAAATCTAATCATAATATAAAATATATATATCTATAGTATGACATATATATACAATTGCAATACATAATAGATATATATCTAATCATACTATAGTATGACATATATATACAATTGCAATACATACATAATACATATATATCTAATCATAATATAAAAATATATATATCTATAGTATGACATATATATTATGTGTTTGTAGTATGACATATTATTGTATATTATATATATTATAGTATGACATATATATTATTGTAGTGATCGCTTGATCGATTAAAAATATCGATCGATCGATTGTTCCATAATATTCATCTTGTTGTGATCGTTTGTTCGATTACACTGATCGATTGATCAATTATGTGTTTGTAGTATGACATATTATTGTATATTATATATATTATAGTATTACATATATATTATTGTAGTGATCGCTTGATCGATTAAAAATATCGATCGATCGATTGTTCCATAATATTCATCTTGTTGTGATCGTTTGTTCGATTACACTGATCGATTGATCAATTATGTGTTTGTTAATATTGGTCGTATAATGATCGGTTGATCGATTTTTTTGATCGATGGATCGATTAATTGTTTGTTCAAATACTGGTCTTGTAGTGATCGCTTGATCGATTACAAAGATCGATTGTTCGATTTTTGTTGTTGGATAACATTTTCGAGTCCTGCTGTGATCGGTTGATCGATTATAGTCATCGCTTGATCGATTACAAGAATCGATAGATCGATTATAAAGATCGATGGATCCATTTTTGCAATATTCTAAATCTTGTTGTGATCGCTTGATCGATTACAAAGATCGATTGTTCGATTTTTGTTGTTGGATAACATTTTCAAGTCATGCTGTGATCGGTTGATCGATTATAGTCATCGATAGATCGATTATAAAGATCGATGGATCGATTTTTGCAATATTCTAAATCTTGTTGTGATCGGTTGATCGATTATCAAGTTCGCTTGATCGATTATTATGATTCAATATTTACACATCTCAATAAATATTATGATTCAATATTTACAATTTACAAAATTTACAATTACAATTTACAAAATTTACAATTACAATTTACAAAATTTACAATTACAATTACACACCTCAATATTTACACATCTCAAAAAACAATTACAATTTACAAAATTTACACAGAAGCAATTTTACAGTGTTTCAAGTAGGGACAAGTGGATCCATTTTTCCAAAGAACATTTCAACAGCTAACCGCTTCCGGAACTCCATGATGTTATCGTCGTTCAACTTGTCCATCGCGGTGCCGGTCAAGTGAAATTCAATGAATTTTAATGCATACATCCCACAGTCCCCACTGCAAAAATATATGAAGCACATATATGAGAACAAAAAGAAAGAAGAAAGGAAATGTGATACATTACATAAAAAAGAAAATAAATACCTTCGCTTATTAAATGGACATTTGTCTAGATGTAAACTCCATTTTTGTTCAAGCAGCTTGCCCAACGCCCCAAAGTGACCCGTCTCTCTCAAGACTTTGGGGAATAATAAACATGCTGGTGCGAGCAGCTTCTTAAGCTCTGGACCCCGACAAACTTTATTGTTGCAATCTAGAACATGCACTTCCCCCTTATCCAAAATCCATGCGACGGCAACCCAATGCTGATTCTGTATGTTCAACACCCCATAGACTTTCTTGAATTCCACCCATGGGTCGGCATATTTTGGTTCATTGCCATTTGCATAGTCCAATAATTTCGGCATAATATGCATGAGTTCGATTGCATTATTCAAAGACTCGTTGTCGGTGTACCTACAGCTATCAACTTTGGAGGGTTCCACTCCAACAAAAAGCCGATCATAAGCAATTTCAAGCAGCTGCATAAACTGACAATCGACAAAACCTACGTCTTGATCATACAAAGTTGGATAATGCCTCTGTCTAATCCTCATAAGACATAGAGCTTCGTCGATATGCTGCAAAAATAAAAAAAATATGTCAAGAATTTAATAAGGAAATAAATATCGATCAATCGACGGAAAAATCGATCAATCGATGAACCTATCGATCAATCGATAAACAAAATCGATCGATCGATTAATGTATCGATCAATCGATAAACAAAAATCGAGCGATCGATGAATGTATCGATCAATCGATAAAAAAATCGAGCGATCGATGAATGTATCGATCAATCGATAAACAAAAATCGAGCGATCGATGAATGTATCGACAATTCTAATTTTATTTTATCAATATATATCGATCAATCGATAATAAACATCGATCCATCGATATATATATCGATCAATCGACACAATAATCGATCAATCGATAGTTTATTTTTATTGAAAAAAAACTGTAACTTACCTCTGATTGGAGCCATAGGCCTTCACCCAAAAGCGTGTGGAAAAATGGCTTGTCCAACGTCCCCATTTTACCATAAACCTTTTTGCCTTCTGGGCCTGATTCATACCACTGTAAGAAGTCAGATAACCTTTTTGAATCAAGTGGCGTAAACAAATCAGGCTTGGATGGTTGGGCAGCCACTTTCGCTTTCTTCCCTTTCCCACCCTCTTGAGTGAACGGAGACTTCGCGTATTTGCTTTTCTTTTTCGTTCTCTCCGGTTTCTTGTCCACCAATGCATACAGCAAGTCAATTCTTTTTTCTGTCTTCTCCATTCGTTCAGTCAGAAAATTTTTCAACCCGAGAATTCCATCATCAATGCTTTTAATTTTTTCCATAATTTCAATCGATGATGGATACGCACCGGCTTCCTTGGGTTGGGCAGAAGTGACTTGCTCCTTGATAGACTTCAGTTGTTCAATGATTTCATCATGATGTGCACACGATGAAGATGGAGACTCCCTCACTTCCTTGGGTTGAGCTGAAGTGACTTGCTCGTTGATGCATTTCAATTGTTCCATTATTTCATCGTGATGCGCACACGATGATGGTGGACGAATGTCTTCCTCAAGAGGCAGGCTTGGTTTGGGGGCAGGAGTTCTATTCAGGATTGGTTTTGGGGAGGGAGGTGGGGTTCTTGAGACTGTCGCTTCCTCATGATGCTGGAAATGTGGCGCCCCTTCACGTTTAAACTCAATTAAGTCAGCATCATGCTCAGAAGAAGACCTCAATTCTGTAATCCCTTCCAAGTCTCGAGTGAGTTGATCGATTAGATCGTCAGAAATCTCTTGCAGATCATCAAATAATCTCATGTAAGGCTCTCTCAACTCCCTCTTTGTTGGGCGTAGGAAGGGACGCACGACCACCTCTTTGCATTTTGAGATTGCATCTTCAACCATCTCAAAAGGCAACTTTTCCGATTTTGTGGAATGCCACCTCACAATTCTTGGAAGTGGCAACAACGGATCATCCTCATCTGGAACCATGGGAAACCCGATGTTCTCAAAAGCAGGGACAGCCTCATAAGCCCAAGCCTAAATGCAAAGAAACAAATCGATCAATTAAGGAATATCCTGAAAATTTTCAAAACATCGATCAATCGACAATATGTATCGATCAATCGATAAAACATATCGAACGATCGATGTCACACAGTCGATCAATCGACAGTGTATCGTTTGATCGACAAATGCAATCGATCACTCGATACTATGTATCGATCGATCGACGACAACACATTCGATCAATCGACATAACAGTCGATCAATCGACTAAATATATCGATCAATCGATATAAAGATCGATTGATCTACAACATAAATCGATCAATCGATACATTTAGTCGATCAATCGATTATAATGATCGATCAATCGATATTTGAATAGAAATATGAGTTTACCTGTAAGGCCCAAGGAAATCCGACAATATTGTAGGACTCTGTTTTTCGGAAGTCTTCTCCTTTTTGAACCCATTGAAAATATTTTTTCTTCAATTCTCTTGTCCGGAGAGACTCCATTGTCATCACAAACGACTCCCTTCCCCATGGATAAGAATTGAAAAATTCCAGATTGTTGACAAAGAGAAGAAGGTCTTCGTTCACGTTTTGTGGTCGTCCTTGGCCAAAAGGAATGTATGAACAAACCATACGAGACATAGTTTGAACTTGTCTTCTGCCGAAAAACTTTTCTTTTTCATGCATGCATCCAGGTCTGGAATTTTTACTGATTGTTCTTATTACCCAGAACCTTCTGCAAGAAATTTTTGCTCTTCTCGTCGTTTCTCATCTTGTCCATTTCATTATTGGGAGGGAGGGGACCACAATTCAGACCAGTGACTATGGCGAACTCCGGCATGCCAAAACGAATGGGTTTGTTGTCGATGGCAAACCATAGCTCCCACTGCTTCTTGCACTGAATCTGACGGAGCATAAGGTAATGGCAGAGTTGTCCAGAAAATGACCAGAAATTCGTCATACGTAATAAATGGCCAAAACAGGTTTCAGAGAACCTCGACAACATATTCTCTCCCAAATCCATTAAAACTTCCTCCATTTTCCGAAGCTTAGCAACAGAAGATCTCACAGTCACCCTCACTGGGAAGTATTTGATGTCATCCAATATTGTCCGGAGTTGGTAACTATTAAAGCTGATAGACCGCGAACAAGATGGAATGGATAGCTCATCATCAACTGGAACATCCTCTTCTTTATTTTCCTATGTTCAAACAAAACACCAAAAAATCAGTTAATAGTGCAAAACCTTAAACCCTAAACCCTAAATCGATAAGGACAATCGCTTAATCGACATTAAAATCGATCAATCGACATTAAAATCGATCAATCGACATTTAAATCCCTCAATCGACAATGACAATCGACCAACGGTTACGGTTGAAAATAATGGATTAAAGTACCTGTTCTTCTTGTGGAGCAGCACCGGTTTCCACGTTAACCACTGGCTCGTTCGTCAACGGCTCGTTCATCAACGGCTCGTTCACCAGTGGCTCGTTCACCAGTGGCTCGTTCTCCAATGGCTGTTGTGCTTCTTGTGGTACAGCATCGATTTGTTGGTCTTTCCTTTCTTCCATTTTTAACAGGTCTTGTAGTAAAGTGTAAACGTGATTAAAGTTTTCAAGGGATTTTTTTTGGGAAATCGACGAGACAAAGAGGGGAGAATTAAATTTTTTGGGATTTTATCAGGGTTTCACGACGATTTTCTTGAGTTCTCAAATGGATTCCAACTGAGATGAGAAGGAAGAGAAGAGATGAGGAAGGAGGAATGTGAAGCGTCTCTGAGAAGGAACTAAGAAAGTGTACCGCGCGGTGTCTATTATGATGATACGCTATGATCGATCAATCGATATCATATGATCGATTAATCGATATATGAAGATCGATGAAGCGATATACGATAATCGATTAATCGACATATTAAGATCGATTAATCGACTTTTTTGGATCGATTAAGCGACATATCTTAATCGATCAAGCGACATGTTGTGATCGATTAATCGACATGTTGTGATCGATTAAGCGACATGTTTTGATCGATTAAGCAACACATATAGACGATCGATTGATCGATATAGTATAAATTATAAAATTATTTATTTACAAATCGACCCCCGTCCAATCCTGAAGTTTTTAGTTCACTTTATTGACCTTTAAATTATGCCACATCGGATATTTAACTTAAAAAAAAAGGGAAAAAAAATTGAGGGCTATTAAATTAAAAAAAAACTTGAAAGGTCGGATGAACAAATTTTCCGTAGCAAAACCCCTCGACGCCGTAGTAGCCTAAAACCCCGCCGGCTACTTCCGTCTTCCCTGAACTGCGCCGCCGCTTCCACCGCTTTCCGCTCACAAGAATGGCGGCGCTGCCTCTAGCCAATCTCACTCTTCCGTCTCACTATTACACGAAGCAAACCCACAAATTCACACACCCCTTATCTCAAAACCCCTCCAAATCCAAAACCCACATTTTCAATTCATCATCTTCTCGTTATCACCACCTCAAACTCCGGCAACCCGTCAGAAATCATCACTTTTCATTGAAACCCGCACCGAAACCTTCATTTTCAGCCTTTTGTTCGCCGCACCAGAAGAACATTTCCAAGTTTTTTGTAGAGAAAATCGCAACTTTGCTATTGGGGTCGCTCATTTTCATGGGCTCTTGGAAATTGGGGCCTGTTTTAGCACAGCCAGTCCAAGAAACTGAGAGTTCTGAGGAAAAGAGACATGCTCAGTTTGGGGGAAGTGGTGATAGTGAAGAAGAGGCGATGTGTGTGAAGTTGTTGCAAGAAAATCCGAAAAATATCGATGCTTTAAAGATGGTTATTAATGTGAAAATGAGGAAAGGAAAGACCAAAGAGGCTGTGGAGTATGTTGAGAGGTTGATTGAGTTGCAGCCTAATGAAATGGAGTGGAGGCTTTTGCAGGCTCTTTGTTATGAGATGATGGGGAATTTGAGCAAGGCTAAGAGCTTGTTCAAGAATATACTCAAGCAGAAGCCTCTATTGCTCAGAGCTTTGCATGTATGACGCTGTTTTAGCTTTTCTGACTTGCATTTGATTGTTCTTGGCCACCTTTTTAAATTTGTTCTGAGCTAGTATTATCTTGGTGTTTGTAGGCTTTGCGAATGCATAAACTGATCATCTAAATCACATGAGTATTGCTATTTTCCTTTTACTTTGATGCTCTGTAGAGTTATATCACGCTATGTACTGTCAATGCTCTGCAGAGTTGTACAGCATTATGTACTTTCAATCAGGGATAGAGCCATGAATTTGATTATGGAGGGCTGAGGGAAATTTTCAAGTATATGGAAGGAATGGGGGCTAAATATTTAATTCTGATAAATACGTATATGAGAAATAGCTTTCTAGATATTTGGTGTAGAGGTGATGATGGTTGCAGTGGTGGTCGGGGAAAAGGTTCATGCTACCCAGCAGTTGGGTATTACCCAATCGATGTTTTTAGTTGTTGGATTTGTATATGATGTCAAAAAGTGTTAAAAAAGTGAAATTATGATATCATCATATTTGATCCAACGGCTAAACACACCACTTAGATATTATCCAAATAGGCAGCATCTCATGAGCTGGAGGTTGGGGGCGGGTGGCTCTTGCCCTACAGTCCCCATGTGGCGTCATCCCCTACCAATATTTGTTTCAAAGTTTTGATTGAGAAAACTTGTTGAAAAGTAAAATGAAGAATCGCTGCAGTGTCGAGAGTTTTACTTCCTATTGCCTCACTGTTGCTTGGTGTTATTCGCCATTGCTGAAGCTTTTATATATAGTTTTGATTCAACTGCTATGCCTTCAATCTTGCAGTTTGATGAGGTTATCCTTTCTTTGATAGGGTCTGGCAATGGTGATGCATAAGAACCATGAAGGGCCAGTTGTTTTTGAGATGCTCGAAAGGGCTTTAGAGGTAGCTCGCCAAGGAAAAAGAGTTAATGAAGAGCGAAACATAAGAATTTTGATAGCACAAATGCATATAATAAAGGTAACAACTGTGCTATCCTCTTAGTTTCACTTCAGCTACTATAACTTAAGTAGGATTTCAGTTTGTTGGACAGAATCATCAAGATTTGTTTGCATATGACTCTAGACTCATCTGAAAAAGTTTACAAATTAAATTAGAAAATAAAAGAAACGAGAACCAAAGAGAGAAAATTGGACGTGTAATACAAGAAAAGGTCGTTTTGATACTAGTGTGGATATTTGGTTACTATGGCTGCATTTCAAGAAATTTCATTGTTTTTCTGGTTTGCAGGGAGATTTGGAAGAGGCTTTGGAGAAGTTTCAAGCACTTATTAATGAGAATCCAAGAGATTTTCGCCCTTATCTATGCCAGGTTAGTTGGATAGCTACTGCTGTATTTAGTCTTTTTGGAATTGTTGATGGTTTTGTTTTTCATTAAGATGGTTCTTAAAGAGGTAGAATACTAGCTTGACATATATTTGCGGATTATGTTGAATATTCTGATTCTGGACATTTATTTGAAAATTCTCTACTGAGTAATGGGGCTTGATCTGTTTAGGTTCAGAATACATTATGAGTAAGGAAGCTTCACGAGTTGCTACCTTGAAATCAAGATTGCTAGATGATGAGATATGTGTGTGTGTGTGTTGTTCCTTTCAAATGCTGGAGATAGGACAGAGTAGTCCCTTTGTAGAAATTCAAGAAAAAAAGGAAGGAAACCTAATCATCTCCTGTTGATTATTATACATCGATGAATGATGTTATAATTGAAATTTTAATCTACTTTTTCAAATTGTTCTTGCCTGTATGGGACAAAATCCAAGTTCTTGATAAGTTACCTAGATATTTAAATTTTCATATTCGAAATCAAGCTCCTGTTCGATATCATTTAATTCTAGTTCGGGCCTAAAAATAATGGCCATATGTTCGGGTAACATTACTACTTGATGAAATGCGTTTCAGGGAATCGTATACAGCTTGCTGGAAAAAAGAAAGGAAGCCGACGAGAACTTTGAGATCTACCGGAGTCTCGTGCCTGAAGAATTTCCACAGAGAGGGTTCCTAGATGATGTTGTGTTGGCTGCTAAAACAGAATCAAAGCAACAGCTTCTAAAGGACCTACAAACCTAAAATCCTAAACAAAGACATTCTCATTGTTTAACAAATCTGTAAATGTATAAGGTTGTCCTTTTTAGAGTGATTTAGTACAATCTAGGAACTTGAAGGTTTCCTGGGAATGCAAGACTTGATGTTGTGCAAATGGAAAATCCTAAGTTGTAACCTTTTTGTGTTTTAGCATAAATACCAAAAGCCTCCTAAAGTTTGTCCCAATCGCGAAAACAAAAACCCCTCTATCTATTGAAATTCCTAAGTTATTACACTAGGCCTTTCTTACAATCTCTCCATTTATAATATTCCAGTTTTAGTTGCGTCTGTTTCATGCATGGGATGCTCTTTTTTTAGCTGGAAAAATTATATATTATTATTGAAAAACAAATATTGTGATAGAAATATTTTTGTGATTATATATATTTATAGTATGAAATTCTCAATGTAATTTTGAGTTTTTATAATTTTGAATTATCAAAACTCAAAATTATATTTCATTTTTATGTTGAGACTACAAATGCGGGAACAAATTACCAATCAATGGCTCAAGATAATTCAATATGATAAGTCTTGATTTTGAGTTAGATAAAATATTTAAATAAAGCCCATAAGAAACTCAAACCCTCTTAATTATTTGTAACTGGTATCCAAGCCCCAATAGCCCAACCATGGGAGAGAAGCTTCGAAGTAATAAGGCCCATCTTCTATTTTGTAAAACCAGGCATTTGGATTAAAGCAAAGAAGATTTAAAAAAAGAAGAAAAAGAAAAACTATACCATTAAATCAAGTATTAAGCTCTCAAATTTTCAGACTTCTATCACGTCGAAATGCTGTTGTTACACGGCTCAACATTTTCCTCAAGACATTAAATTTTCATTATGCAATTAACTTAAAAACAAGCTTTCAGCCATCGGATCAATTTTTCAACAAGAAGAATTAGATCATTTAAACTTCATTTTTGAGGATTTTTTTTCTCTAAAATTTCATCCCTTGAGGTATGATGTAGTTGCAAGTTAGTTCTTTTTATTTTAAAAATTACAAATACCCTTCAAAGTATATATAAAGTTAACAAAAGATGAGCTGTAATTATGAGTTATATTTCTGTTATTTTTGGAAGGATTTTGAGATGAAATTCATATAATTTTAACAAGTTTAAGATGTTTTGAAACTATATATAAAGTCAATTTCAAAAAAAGAGAAAAAAAGTAGTAGCGATATTAGATTGTAAACGATAATACTTGATTATGGTTGTAGTAGTATAAAATGAAATTATTTTTAAAAAGTTGGTGGAACAACAGAATTGATTGATGGATTTTGTCAAACTCAACAGGCGCATCTATTAGTGACCGAGTTGACTGCTATAGCTGCACAAAAGTTATTTTTCATACATCTTTATTAAGATTTACAAAGGATTCTAAACCTTAACCTTAAGGGGTTGTTTGTAATTCTTATAGTAAAGAAGACTAATTTATAATAACACCGTACCTCAACGGAACGTAGACATAATTTGCTCAAAATTTTATTTATCTATATTTAAATTAAAATATTTTATTTTCCCACATTTCTTGTTTGGTTTGAGAACAGTGTAATTATACAATGTTGTGTTCCGGTTTATGAAATTATGATAAGTGAGGACTCTGTAAATTTCACATTTATACGAGACATCAATTTCGAAGGAAAAATTAAATTTTCATTTCTTCGTCTCTCTCTGTCTCTCTCTCTCTCACACACACACATACACCTGTATGTTCTAGTCAAACATAAGAACAAATCCTGCGCTTTATTTTGTCTCAACATGTTGAGAACCCATCTCACGCAGCTCAACTTGAATGGCTCTCGACCCTGTCACGTCTACTCAAATCACCATGTTAGATTCACATAGGTCCTGGGACGTATACGCAGCGGAATATTAAAAATTTCATATAAACATATAACACATTATATGCTAATTATATTTGTCCCGTGACTATTGTGACGCAGATCTACTATGCAAATTAATAACCAAATCGTTTAAATAAGTTTAGTGGTTTTAATTACCTTTTAGCACTCCTGTTGTCGTAGGGAATAGAGCGTATTCAAATACGCGGCTCACGTTCCCGAACTGTCACGAACTGTTCGCGCTTTCGTAGGAATCCAATTGTATTCCCTCTAAGCGTATCCACACGTTAACCACACCACGATTTAAATCCTATGCAAGACTTGGATTTAAACCGAAATATATATGAATTTATACTAACACTTAGTATATGGGACTATGAAAAGAAAGTGGATATGTTGTAAGCTAACTTTAATCTATTGTTTATCAATTAAACAATAAACTAAAATTATTAACCTAACCAAGAAAATAAACAATGATTGGCTAGAGATGAGGAGAAAAGATGACCACAAAGAACTCTTCTTTGATGTATTCTTCACGTGGGTTTGGCCTTGGCTTTTATAGCCAAAAGTGGCCGGCCAAATTTGAGTCCAATTTGGACTCAAATTTCTCCTTCTCCATTCTTTAGTATCTCTATTTTCTTGGTATCTTTGATTGCTAGAATTTATCTATTAACTATAAGATTTATCTCATAGTCTTATAGTTAAATTAAAATTCTAGAATTAAATTGAAATATTAAATTAATTCATAATTAATTCAATTCTAATTTCAATTTAATCCCCAAATTAAAATCATATTTTAATTTGGTCAATAATTGAAAACTTATTTCAATTTAGTACTTAAATTAAAATCAAATTTCAATTTAGTCCTAAATTGAAATCTTATTTCAATTAATAAATCAATTGAAATCTAATTTCAAATCAATTTCATTAATTGATTCTTAATCAATTAATTTCCAAATCAATTTCCCAAATTGATTCCTATCCACCAATTTAATGAGATAGGTCAATTGAATTAGCCCTCAATTCAATTGATCTCATTAATCAATTCAATTTGATTAATCAACATTAATCAATTCATATACTTAGGTGCTTGGTCAACTATTGTGTGTGACCCCTTAGGTTCACCAATCGATTAGCGACGGGCTTGCAATCAAAGCAATATTTTAGATAATAAAATTATCTATGATTAATTAAACTCTTTTAATCAATCACCATTTTATTAGAACTCTTTCTAATTAATGGTCCCCATCCATCGTGGTCGATGTCTTGCAACAAGCCCACGAATACCTAGTCAATAGGTGAAGTATTAGCGCGAACCTTTCTACTTATGACTTACCGTGCAAATACGGTCCCTTCGTTGTCTAGTTTTCCGATTGAGGTTTGGGACATGGGATCTGAGAAATCCAAGTAACCTCAATTCTCATAATTCCATTTAAATAGTCCATTTGACAATTGACTTAGAAAACTCATTTCCTAATCATTGTCCTCCACCTTGCGCAAGGATTTAAGTGGACTAATTACAATAGAATATATGGAAAAACTCACTCGCTCAACTAGGCGAGCAACGAATCCTTTATTGATTTTCACTAGTCTCCATATATGGGAGACCTATACCCAATATAGGAGTACTAAGACTCGCCATGGAGTCGACGCCTATATCAAAGCATAAATGCCCATATACAAGACTACTATAAAATCTCAAGTCTAAGGACTAGTTAAAGCACGTCATAAGCTTGGAAACTTTCCTAATTCTTTTATTCCCATTTAGGAGTTTCCATGTGGGATCCTCAGTGAACTCATTCCCTAATGAGCACCCATTTATGCATACGAGTGTCACTACACTCGATGTCCATGAAACAAGACATCCTCCCATTTGAGATACGTCATAAATGCAAGTCTTTTAGTGAGTCAGGTCGATACCCCAGTCTCTATTAGACTCAATGACTTGGAGTAATTTTGATCACGCCTTAGAGACTTGTTTCAAGACTTCCATCTCTATGTGAAGCCAAGTCCCATAACTTAAATGTGATCATGGAGATTCAACCACATATATTAAATATAAATAATATAACTAATGCTATGTGATGAAGGTGGCCATAAAGTGTGAAACTTTCAATTTATTATTTAATCAAATAGACTGTTTGATACAAAGAGTAATTAACAAGCTAAAACATATTGGCTTGCTGGGCACTACTCTAACAATCTCCCACTTGCCCTAAAGCCAATCACCCATAGTCGTAAGTCCCATCTTCCCAAGATGTGCTTCAAAGACCTTTTGGCTGAGAGGTTTAGTAAATGGGTCTGCTATGTTCTCCGCTGATGCGACTCTATCCACTCTTATGTCGCCTCTACCAATGATCTCTCTGATCAGGTGGTATCTCCTTATTATGTGCTTGGATCTTTGATGAGATCTTGGTTCCTTTGCTTGAGCAATTGCACCATTGTTGTCACAATAGACAACTACTGGATTGGCTATGCTAGGAACAACATCCAACTCTTGGATGAAGTTTTTCATCCAAACACCCTCTTTTGCCGCTTCGGCCGCGGCAATGTACTCTGCCTCAGTGGTTGAATCAGCTGTAGTTTCCTGTTTGGAACTTTTCCAACTAACCGCGCCACCATTAAGACAGAATACATATCCTGAAACAGATTTTGAATCGTCCACATCCGATTGAAAACTAGAATCGGTATATCCCTCGAGTTTCAATTCTCCATTCCCGCCATAAACAAGGAACAAATCCTTAGTTCTTCTCAAGTACTTTAGGATTGTCTTGACCGCGGACCAGTGACTTTCACCGGGATTAGACTGGAATCGACTAGTTACACCTAAGGCGTATGCAACGTCCGGTCTAGTACATAGCATAGCATACATTATGCTTCCAATTGCGGATGCATAAGGTATACGAGACATCCTTTCCTTCTCTTCATCAGTGTGTGGGCACATTGACTTAGAAAGGGCAACCCCATGTCTCATGGGCAAGAATCCTCTCTTGGATTCTTCCATACTGAATCTTTTCAGTATTTTATCTATGTACGTTGATTGTGAGAGCCCGATCATTCTTCTTGATCTATCTCTATAGATCTTGACACCTAGAACGAATGAGGCTTCTCCTAAATCCTTCATAGAGAATTGCGTGGACAACCAAACTTTAGTTGACTCCATAGCATCTATCTCATTCCCAATGAGAAGAATGTCATCAACATAAAGCACTAAAAACTGAATGGCCCTCCCACTAGCTTTCTTATAAACGCAGGGCTCATACACATTTTTGATAAAGCCAAATGATTTGACTGTCTCATCAAAACGTATATTCCAACTTCGGGACGCCTGTTTGAGTCCGTAAATGGATCTCTGGAGTTTGCAAACCTTTTGCTCATTCCCTTTGGATATGAAACCATTTGGTTGCTCCATGTAGATATCCTTATCAATATCTCCATTGAGAAAAGCCGTTTTCACATCCATTTGCCATATCTCATAATCATAATATGCAGCTATGGCTAGCATTATCCGAATGGATTTAGGCATTGCGACTGGTGAAAAGGTTTCCTCAAAGTCTATTCCAGGCCTTTGAGTGTATCCTTTTGCAACTAATCTAGCCTTATAGGTCACTACCTCTCCATTAGCTCCAAGCTTACGCTTGTAGATCCATTTGCATCCAACAGGCATAACGCCTTCAGGTGGATCCACCAAAGTCCATACTTTGTTGGAGTACATGGAGTCCATTTCGGATTGCATGGCATCTTGCCATTTTCCAGAATCTATGTCTGACATAGCCTCATTGTAAGTTTTCGGATCACTATCCGTCTGACCAGTCTCAACTAAGAGATTTAGTCGTTCAGGCGCTTTAGGAGTCCTTTCGGATCTCCGAGGAAGTGCATTTACTGCTTGGGATTCGGCTTGTGATGATGCTTTTACTGCTTGTGGGATCGAAGCCTCTTCTTGAATTTCATCAAGATCTATGGTCCCGCCATTTCTATCTAATAGAAATTGTCTTTCCAAAAAGACAGCGTTTCTCGAAACGAACACCTTTCGTTCAGTTGGATCATAGAAATAATATCCTATTGAATTCTTAGGATATCCCACAAAAGTGCATAGGGTGGATTTTGAATCCAATTTATCTCCCACTAACTTCTTAATGTAAGTGGGACACCCCCAAATCTTCAAGTAAGAATAAGAGGGTGGTTTTCCACGCCACATCTCATATGGCGTTTTGGGCACTACCTTGGAGGGTACTAAGTTAAGTATCCTCGCAGCGGTTTCTAGAGCAAAACCCCAAAAGGAAGGAGGAACGGTTGTGAAACTCATCATGGACCGCACCATATCTAATAAAGTGCGATTCCTTCGCTCGAAAACCCCATTGAGTTGGGGTGTGCCTGGCGGAGTCCACTGTGAGAGAATCCCATTCTCTCTTAGATAACCTAGGAATTCGTCGCTTAAATATTCACGACCTCGATCTGATCGAAGCGCTTTTATTTTTCGACCCGTTTGGTTCTCAACCTCACTTTTAAATTCCTTGAACTTTTCAAAAGCCTCGGATTTATGCTTCATCAAGTATATATATCCGAAACGACTAAAGTCATCTGTAAACGTGATGAAGTATTGAGATCCATCTCGCGCACTAACACTTAGTGGGCCACACACATCCGTATGGATCAAATCCAATGGATTTTTGGTTCGCTCAACTTGCCCTTTAAAAGGGGACTTAGTCATTTTTCCCTTAAGACAAGATTCACAAGTGGTTAATTCCTCTAGTTCATCCAAAGAGAACGAACCTAAAGAAGTTAACTTGTTGATCCTTTCTTTGGAAATATGCCCAAGTCTAGCGTGCCATAGTTGTGCTAGGCTTAAGTTATCTCTTTTACGTTTGTTTTCTTGTTGAACATTTAGAATAGTATTAGGCGTGTTAGTTAAATAAAGTCCATTTTGGAGAGTTCCAAGTGAAAGAAAAGAACTATTCTTTATTAGATAAAAATTTCCACCTCTGATTGAGAATTCAAAACCCTCATTATCAAGTACAGAAATGGAAATTAAGTTTTTCACTAAACTAGGAACATAAAGGACATTATTCAAAATAAGCCTATTACTATTTTCTAAAACTAAGTGAACTAGTCCTATTGCCTTAGCAGCAACTCTTGCTCCATTTCCAAGCGATAGGACATACTCTCCTTCACTTAGCTCCCGCGTTCTTGTCATCACCTGCAAATCATTGCATAGATGAGCAACACAGCCGGTATCCAATACCCAAGAACTTGCGTTAATCGAAAGATTAACCTCAACAAGAAACATACCGTTCTTTTGGAGAGATGCAAGATACTCCTTGCAATTCCTCTTCCAATGCCCTGGCTTCTTGCAGTGAAAACAGACATCCTCTGCCTTGCTATTTTTGGCCTTTTTGGCTTTCGCCTTTTTCTTGATCCCACCGGTTGCTTTCATCGATTTCTTGCCTTTATTGGAACTCTTTCCCTTTCCTTTCTTTGACTTTACAGTCTTAGAAGAGGAGGCAACCATTAGCACCGGCCTGTCCTTTTTCATAGTGGATTCTGCAGTGACCAACTTGTTAATCAACTCTTCAATAGGTACATGCATACCGTGCATATTGAAGTTGACCACAAATTGGCTGAAGGAGCTCGGTAAAGACTGTAAGATCAAATCTATTTGAAGCTCAGGGTCCACGATCACGTTCATCTGTGTTAATTTTTCGATAAGACCCAACATTTTGATACCGTGATCGCGAACACTGGACCCCTCAGTCATTTTTAGATTGAACAGCTCTTGTGATGTAGCATAACGCTCAAATCTATATGACGTTTTATAGATCTCATCTAAACGCCTATAGATATCAGAGGCATGCTTCATATGCTCATGCTGTTTTTGGAGCTCGTTTGACATTGTTGCCAACATCAAACACCTCACTTTGAGGTCATCAATTTTCCACTTGGCAACTCTTGCCTGCTCCTCCTCAGGAGCATCGTCTGGGATATCCAGTGGAGGATCCTCGAATAGGACATAGGTTCTTTCCTTTGAATCCAAGACTATCTTGAGATTCCTTAGCCAATCAGCATAGTTTGGGCCAGTAAGTTTATTAGCTTCGAGGTTTGTGTGAAGTGGGTTTTTAGCCATTTTGCAGATAGTATCAATTAATCTACACATAGAGAAGCGGAGAACCTTTTAGCATTCATTCGATTAAAATAATATGTAAATATGATATGGTCTTCTATCATAAGTTACCTCCCACTATTTTATCAAATCCTATGACCCTCACATAGGAATTCGAAGAAAACATATTTTCTTTAATGGGTATCAAGATCCTTAAGCATTATCCTTGGACCCACGACTCGTGAGACATCCAATAATAATCTTAAGGTAGGCAACTTCCTTGCCAATTGCATCTCTATGCAACTCTTGATTTATTTTGCCTCACTTTTCACATGGACCCACGACTCGTGAGACATCCATGCTACTAGATGTTAAGTTGGACCCATCAATTATAGTCTTATTACCTTAATTATGATCATGCCACGACTCGTGAGACCATGTCATAATAAAGATAATAAAAACACGTAACTCTTTACTTAGACATCAATCTTGGCTTTTCAAAGAATATTACATTCCACGACTCGTGAGACAATGCAATAGCCATGATAGCAATCACAAGTTGATGCCTATTGATGGAAGGCATGGGCCATTAAAATTCCTTTTAATGTTTGCCCATTTTAACTTAATATTAAATAACTTAAACATTTTAAGTAAGGGTTTCTTGTAGGTAATAACCAAGACCTCATCATTGAATTTATTATCTTGCCTTAATTATCTAACATGCATCACATGTATCACATAGATAATATAAAGCATAATAAATTAACCTAGCATGCTCCTAAAGTGGATGATCATGAGCCATAAGTCCTATGCGATCCATGAGAGCCAATCATGGATCAATTGGTCAATCTAGGGTGTGTAAGAGATTTAAATGATAATAGATCCTATCTATTACATAAATGTATCCCCATACATTCATGGGTCTTGAATGCTTCTTACTCCAAACTCCTTGCTTTCTTGAAAAGTCCTTCTCCTAAGAACTATCCTCACTTCTTAAATATTTCCTACTCTCATTACATCAAGGAAAATATAAAGGGAGCTTAAGAGACGCGCAGGCCTCGTTTAAAACCAATCATATCATTTAATAATAATTAACCAATACATAAGGGGTCTAGGCTCCATGATCATCCCATTCATCC
>CM047872.1:27975664-27991664 GCA_026212405.1 Petrea volubilis | reverse complement strand
TATGTCCCGGTGGAACACCCCCCAGACCATTCCAGCACATATGGGCCCATTCACACAATTGCAATTGTTCACATATGCACATAATCACAGTTTAGCAAAGTAAGCTCCACACTTATAAATGAAAGCTTTATGTTTGCTTATTAAGCATATGTAAATAGATATTAGCAAAATATGTAAATAGATAAAATATAAATATAAATATATAAACATAACTAGTATAAATATATAAATATAAAGACTAAAATATAACTAGTATAAATATACTTAAATATATATATAGATTAAAAGATAACTAATATAAATATATAAAATGTGATATAGATAAGTTTACATATATAAAGATGATAGAAAAATATATAAACTATATAAAGTGTGATATAGATATAAGATGATTGAAATTATCTACATATGTATATAAACCAATAAAATGAATATAATTATATATATACTTATACGTACCATATATATATATATATAGATTAAAGTAGTCTTACTAAGTATTACTAAGTATATAATTAGTCTATAATAAGTAGACATATATATATACGTACATAACTATATATATATATACCTAATCTCTAATAAATTAGTTAAATGAATAGATAACAATACTTTAAATATTTACATATATATACGTACATATATATATATATATATACATGTATATTTCTATAATCATCAAAGTAGGCATAAAACTATACAATAAAGTATAATAAATAGATATGTGGAGCTTTCTTCACAAATACTTTCAAGACAACATAGGATATTCTCCTACTAGCTCAATTAAAGAATCATGGTCTCATACTACTTCATATAAAGCATAAAACTCACATAATAATTCAAATAAAACATAAGAATGCCATGTTATTGTAAAAAGGCACAATAATCACATAGTTTTCCAAGAAAGCATAGTAAGCACATAGAACTCCAAATAAGCATACTAATCACATAAGATCTTCAAGATCATGCTCATAATACTATCCATCCTTCAACTTCCTCCCAACAAGAGTTAAACATGATAAAATGAACTATAAAGTAACATGAAGCTAGCAACATAACTAAAACCCTCAACTTGGTGGTATGTTTGGCAAAAGCTCTCACTCTAGGCCATTCAAGCTTGTTCTTTTACATTGCTTGGGCACAAGAGTATGGAAGCTTGCCTAATCTCCTCAAGAAGAAGAAGAAAAACCCTCTACTTAAGGTATAAAGAAGAGTTCCTACCTTAGTCCTTCAAAGTGTGTAGTAATTTGGAGGAAGTGAAGTGTTTGGAGGAAAAAATGAAAGAGAGTGTAAGAGCAAGAGAGAGTGCACGGTTTTGGGCTGGAAAAATGGCTGAAAAATGAGGATTTTGGTATATATGGTCTTGTGTAATTATCTTCCATGTATTAGATACAAATATCCAATTATTAAATTCAACTAAATACCTATTCCATACATTATACATGGCTATATATGCTTACACCTATTCTTACTAAATACCATGTATATATATGTGGGTATGTGTGTGTGTGTATATGTAGCCATGTACATCACCACTAATATATAGTTATTTATGTATATGAGGTTCAAGAGTATGTATTAGTAAAGATATTTTGATAAAATATAAAATAAAATCAACTAAAATCAAACAAAAACATATATATTCTGAAACTCTTATTTATTAAGTATTTTATTGCTTATTTCTCAGGAAAAAATGAAATTTGGGGTTGGAGAGGTGAAAAGACCAAAATACCCCTTGTTTTGCCAATTTTTCAAAAATTGCCCAAAAATAGAAATAAAATTGTAAAATTCGAAAATTAATTTTTATAAGTCAAATAAAACCTAGAATATTTATTTGTATTATTATTTTAATTTTTGGATAATAATTAAGCATTTTAAAATTAGATTTCAAATTAATAACTTAAATACAATGTTTTCCGAAAATTACTAAAATGCTTGGAAAAATAGGTAAAAGTTGAAAATAATCTATTAAAAATTTCTGGAAGTTTAGAAGGATCAAATGCATAAAATTTTAAAAAAATATTTGGAATTTATAATATTTTATAAATATTTAGGTAGTAAAATGCTCACTAGTTCACAAAAAAAATCATATTTGAAAAAAAATAATCTCTAGAAATCAATAACTCACAAAATAATCCTATAAATTTTGTATAATATAAAATATGTAAATAAAGGATTTACCGGGTCGTTACAGTATCTATTGGATTTCGTATTGAATTGAATTATATTTTGCGAAAAATATATCTTTTGGCAGTAGTAGTATTAAGAAAGGGATGTTGAGATGCTAAAAATTAGTACTGAAATAGGACCTTGAGATTTGGGGAAAGGTTGAAGCTATGTACTTTGTGGAATTTGAGGAAAGAAAGATTTGGATGGTTGTGGTGGTCTAAGGCTCGAAATCTAAGATAGGAAGTAGAAACGGTATTGAGACTTAAGAGTACAACAAAGTAATTGGAAAATTAAGAGAAGACACTTTGTGAGACCACAATCTATAGGTGGCCAAAGCAACAAGAACTCTGGAGGATATATCAAAGCTGCGAGGATGGATTTGCGAGGTAACAAAATAAACTTATAGTCGTTAAAGGTACGATTTCAGTATTGCCATTATTTAGTTAGAATGTTAATCGATCATGTGTATATATCATCTAATTTCTTATCTAGACTCGAGGTTCAACCTGATATTTGTCATTTGATTTAGAAGTAACCACTATCTAACACTGATGAGTTATTTGATTAAGTACAAAAAGGTTCAGTGTACTCTAAACTGGATTTGAAATTAAGTGAATGCGAGCGGCAATTTTAGTAGACATGGGAAAATAAGAGCAATTATGGAATAGAATAAAGATATATAACAGAGCTATTAGGATTGATGAACTTAATTATAGTTTCTATATTGGGCGAAGTGTGTAATAGTTAAATGACGATTCTCTTGTGATAGTTATGTTTCTTAGCTAATTCTTTCCATATGTCCTCATCATTACTTATTCAAAAGATCCCTAAAAAATTCATTTTACTTGGAAACAACCTTTTATAAATCTCCATAGGAAATATACTTGTTAATCGAACCCATGAAACCTATATTCTATGTGAATTGTTTCTAAAACTATAAGTTTGATTATTACATATTATTTTTACCCCTATATATATATTCATGATATTGATATTTATTTGGGATATCTTTTACAACCAGTATTCATTGTTTGATGTAAAAGAAAGAAAAATCAATCTTGTCTTTGACTTCCTTTTAAAATGATAACTTCAATAGCAATTATTGTCTTTTATTTTCATAATAATCCTCTTTTCCTTCTAAGGCACTCTTGAAAGTTTCCTCAATTGACAACCTTTTTTTTCTCCTTCTTGAGAAGTTGTAATATAGGAATTTTCCAAATTATTTGCTCCCTATTGAAAGCTTGAATCCTCTAAGATTTACGCCAATCCGAATTTGTTTTTTATTTGACACTTCAATCGACAAAGATGTTTTTTCAAACTTTTACACATTCTCGGTCTTTTATTCCATTCTTACTTTTAAACTTCAAACATGAAAATCCTTCGAAGCAAGTCTTGAGGATTGATGAGTTACTCTTGATCTCTAGTAAAATTCTTCCTGTATATTCCTAAATGATATTTAATATGAAAATGTTGACAAATATTTTCAAATTCTACTACATTTATGGCTCACTTCTTCCACTTATCTATCCTCTGTTCATATTAATTAAAAATTTTTGTTTTTAGCTTTGCCATATACATCTTAGATTGATTTTGTATCCATCCAGACTATCACCACCCTTACTAATATTTGAGAAAAAACTTGAACATATTATCAGGGATTCGTTATAGGATTTTTTTGAACCTACCAACGCAATGATGCAATGTGGATTGTTGTGGATAGACTTAGGAAAAGTTCCCCACTTCATTGTGTGATTTAGAATGGTAGCAAATTATAAACAAGGCATAGTTGGATCTCATGGTGTCTCGGCTAGTATAATCTTATATAGAAACCCACAGTTTGTTCTAAATTTTAGAAAGGATTACAAAAAGCTTTGACCACTAAGTTTAACATTAGTACCTCTCTCCAACCTCAAACTAGTGGACAATTAGAAAGAATCATACAAACCCATAAGGATATGCTTCAATTTTGAAGGAAGTTGAGATCAACCCGTGTCACTAGCCGAATTCGCCTATAACAATAACTATCAACCTATAGTTGGCATAACCCATTTGAAGCACTTTATGAACAAAGATATAGATCCATAGTATTTTGGAATGAAGTTGGAAAAAGTAAAGCCCAAGGTTATGGGAAATCACCGAAGTCACCAAAGTAGCTCTAAAGTGAATGGCAGAAACACAAAGCCGCCAAAAGAGTTACACAACTAACAAACGAAAAGACTTGGAATTTCAAGTGGGAGATTTGGTATTCCTAAAAGTTTCACCAAGGAAAGGTGTTTTAAGATTTGGCAGAAAAGGGAAGCTTAACCCTAGATACGTTGGTCCCTTCAAAACACTGGAATGAATAGGAAAAGTTGCATATAGATTAGCATTACCTTTAGCTTTATCCGACATCCATAATGTTTTCCATGTTTCAATGCTTAAAAAAATACCACCCAGATCGTTCTCATGTCTTAAATTACGGATCCCTCGAGATAGGAAAAGATTTGACTGATACGGTAGAACCAATCCAGATCTTAGAAGTCAAAGAATGAACACTATGAAATAAAACCATTCCTCTCGTAAGAGTCCTATGGAAGTACCATGGTCTTGAAAAAAAAACCACTTGGGATAGATTAGAGGAAATGATGGAAAAATACCCTCAGCTTTTTAATTAGGCAAGAAATAAATTTCGAGGACGAAATTTTTGTAAGGAGGGGAGGATGTAATAGCCCGGTATTTGTTACGGCATTTCTTATTAATATGTGAATGTTTAGTAATTGTGTAATGAAAATTCTTAATTCGATTGTAAAAATTGTGTGCAAGGAATAAGATGGCTATACACACAATAAAGTATTATTTTATATGCGCGTTTTTGCTTATATCAAATATATCAAAATTAATAAATATTTATATGCATATATGTACATACATAAGTAGTAGTTAAAACTATTTTCAATAATTCTTATAATTTCTTACACATTAATATCTATAATTATAATTTTTAAAACATAAGGAAAATATATATACCCATTTTTTGAGAATTACGTACACACACATATATATTCTACTTATTTAAGATTAGTATATTCATATATATATATATATGTATAAATTCGTACATATATATAGACTTACATAAATAGAACGTATATATACACACACACTTACATAAATAGATTAATACACATGCTCAAAATGTCATTATTTTCATTAAATAAATTCTTACACCTAGATTACTAGATAAATCAAGAATATATATACTTGTATTAATCCTGCTAAACTTAGCCAACATTTGTAGGGATAGTATTAAAAGAAGATACATATATTATCATCATATTAAGTTAGACTAACACATAATCTAATTTTGGAGACCGCTTAAGCACAAGTAGAGTAATACCTAAGCTCTTGAGTTGGATGAATACATTAATTACAATACCAAGGTATAAGGAAAACATAATTATAAATTGACCTTAATAATAAATAATTCTATTTCACAAACTAAACCCTATAAATAGAAGAGCTTGTCTTCCATTTTTTCCACACACCACACACCACATAAACACACACCTCACAGACACACCACACACCACACAACACACAAACACACACCTTACGGACACACACATACTACACCTTACATATACATTTCACATACATACATATATATATATATATATATATAGATAACACTCTCTTGAAGCAACCCCACTTATACCTACACAACACACACACACAGACAGACAGACATATATATATACTTGTATATATATACACACCAAGCAATTTAGTTGAGGTAGGAATTTTGCTTAAGGAATGAGTTAGATTTTCATATAGTATTAGCACCTTAATCCCCATATTAGGACCTAGGATGTAACTACAAGTTAGTTACTATCTTGGTTCTAAGGGATTACATGATAATTTGGTTATATGCATATTGTGTGCTTGTGAAAGATTTTGCTGAAATTATGGGAATTGCTGCTGGAATCATGCTAGAATTGTACTGAAAATTGTTTGTAGTTATGTTTTACTCTATGCTAGGGTCTTACCTATGTGTTAGAAGCTTAAATTTTCAGTTTTTACAAGCTAAAAATCTGTTTTTCTACATGCTGGAAATCCTGTTCATGTGCTGGAAATCCTGTTTACAAGCTGAAAAACCTGTTTTACAAGCTGGGATTTTCAGTGTTTACAAACTGGAAATTTTAGTTTACATAAGCTGGAAATTGTGGTGATTTGTGCTGAAATTATGCTGAAATTTTGTGTATATGGGCCCCAAAAACTTGATAGGGGTAGGGGTGGATGTGGTTGAGTTCGGCCAGGCGGCAATTGCTTGCTGTTCTTAAAATAAGCCGCAACCCTCCATTGTTGTCTAATCCCGCCTTGCGTGGACGGAGAGTCCATGTATTGAAGTGCGTTGTAGGAAAATTTGCCATATATCCGGGATATGAGCACCAAAGTGTTTGGTTGGGATTGGAGTGTTGGTTGGAAATTGAGATTTACGGCATGGAGAAATAAGGTAGCCGTCCGTCGAGGTGGAAAACGGTAGAAATGATGTGAAAAGTTAAGTTATTTGTTTGTGGAAATTTATGTGATTTTATGTTTGGCAAAAGTATGTGAAAGTATGCATGTTCATATCACACACGCACACCTTATGTATTAAGCAAAATTTCTACTTAACATGATTGTTGACGTTGTTGTTATATCATGTTTTAGCCGGGTATGAGGAGGGGTTTACAAGCGAGAAGGATGAAGAGAGACGATTTGAAGCATTTGGCTAGATGAAGTTATAGTCGAGTCCTTGTAGTTTCTAGCATGAATTTTGCACTTGTTATATAATAAGAAACTTGTATGAGAAATTTCAATTTTCATAATAAAATTGTTAGTAGTATATTTCCATATTTAGCAAGAAGTTTCGTGTCATCACATAATTTCAAATATAATAAGACCCAAGGACCAAGAGGAGTGTCCATTAGGATTTTTTTTTCCTAGCGGTACATATAGCTAACTAGTAGAGTGATAGTGTACAAGTCCCTAGACTCTCAGTAGTCACCAAAACAAGAGAGAGAAAGAGAGAATATTCAACTAAGAAGGGAGAAGGTGTTTGGCCGAGAGAAAGGGGGTAGTAAGTGAGAGAATGAAGATATTTTAGTTCAGTAAGATTTCAGGGGATAATCCCTTCCATTTCGCTTGAATTTCTTATATTTTATAGGTTTTGTTCAATTGTTTATAGGTTTATTTGTTGTTATTTTTCAGATCATTTAGAGGTATGGAGAAGTCCAAAAACTCTGGAGAGAACTAGGCTGAGCACGTGGTACATTGTGACGACCCCAGCAATCCTTAATATTTAAATAATTGATTTAAAATCTTTTGCTTCTTGGAAATGTTATTATTACTTGTTGTTTTCAAATTTTAGTCTGCTTTTGAAATTAACTTACAATTTGAACGGTACAGTGTTAATTTTCGTATTTCGATTACCACTCAGGGAAAATTCATCTTTTAAATGTTATGACTTTTCAAAAATAATATAAGTAAGTATTCTAGACTTTTATGCATGGATAAGATGCAATTTTGAATAAATTACATGATTTTCCAAATTTTAGACGAGTTTGACATTCAAACACAATTTTCGAATTTTCTATGTCCTAAATTGCAATTTTCAAAAATATAACTAAAACACTTTTCATTTCTGGTAAGTATACATATAATTTCAGGTTTATAAAGTTTAAATTTCATGATTTTGAAATTTTTCTAAATTAATTATGAATTTTCGGATTTTATGCCCAAAAACCATAATTTTATGCCCTAAAACCCTATTTTTCGATTTTTACAAAAATAAATAAATACAAATTCGAATTTTTAATGAAATAAAGACATGATTTCAGATTTTATAAGATTAGGACAATAAAAATCAGATTTTATTTGATTTTATTTGATTTGGTATTACTATTTTATTAAAATATCTTACAAGATATTTTTCTAAGATGATTCCTCAACTTGTACACTTGCATGGTTCTTGTTAATTCTTGTAACAAAATTTCTAGAAAATGTGCACTTGCATGGCTCATATTTACTTAGGGGATGATTCATACAATGTAGGGCACACTTAAGCATATTTAGGGTGCCACTTAAGTCCATGAGTTGGATTATTTCATTAATTACCCAACCAAGGTGTAAAAATTGCATTAAATAAAAATTGACCTTAATATTAAATAAATCTATTTCACATGCTCAATACTATAAATAGAGGAGGCATGTTTTCATTTTTTTCACACACACAACACAAATCCCGCCTATAACCCACACACCCCCAAAATCTTGCACTTTCAATATATATATATCACACTATATCATTAGCATACCTTCCTATATACATATATATACAATTACCCCTCTTTCTAACCACATATATAGACATATTAACCTTTCTATATATCTATATATATACACTCTACACTTTATACTTCTAGAGAAGAAGGTAGCCCTTTTGGAAAGGTAGGAGTATTGTTTAACTTCATGAGTAGAATAGGAATTTAAGTATCTTATAAGTCTTAAATATTTTATGCTTTTATTTCCATTATAGTATTATGTGAAATTATGTGTCTACGTGCACCTATTATAGCACACACTCACCTTATGGGGTTGAATGATATTTCTACTCAACCGTTGCGTTGATTATTCTTTACATGACTATTTCTAGACAGAAATGAGATAGCATATCAGAGTGGCGCAGCGGAAGCGTTTGGAGGCCTATTATACAATAAAGTTGCTTTCATATTCTTTTAAAAATTGTAACTCTTGTATTTTGTAAAAATCTTATGTGAAAAATATTATTTATTTTTAATAAAATATGAAGGGTATTTATCCGAGTCGTAACATACATGAATGCAGGTAACAACACCGACAACGTGCTACCTCGCGTTAGTCCACATGCAGTGCCACGCAACGTGGCTTGTAGCCAGGTGTTGTGGCTGAGTGTGTTGCGTGTGGAGAGGGGCAAGTTGGAGAAGAGAAGGGTAACCGAGGGCTGCTGAGCACCCAACTGGCATTGCCAATAGCCTTACTAGAAAGCGGGCTGATGGGCGAGCGACTTGAGCTGTCCCATAACCTTGTTATTTTAGTTTTTTGATATCTTGACGTGATCTGACCTAATATGGATTTCTTGCAGATAAACAACTTTGGATAATCAACCGTAAGCATGGGCAATCTGTTCGGAGGGATATCAATCATGGTGTGAGTGGACCTAGTCTTTTTTACTTGGATTGAGTAAGTAGATTGTCTGTTCTCTATGCGAATATATATTTGAATTAAGAGCATGCTACTGGTCTGTTTACTTGATTCCAAGTTTGATTTTAAGATTATATATGTGGACTTTGAAGCATGTGTAGGTGTATCATATGTTATTGCTAGTATGATTGATTGTGAAATACATGACCCTCTGTATGTGGCTAACAAATGCTATGTCTATGCATAAGTTAAAACTATGAATATTCTAGATTATGAAGCAAGTGTATGTGTATCCTGTGTTATTTCTAGTGTGATATATGACAAAGTAATATGTGTATTACATGCTCTGGGTCTCTGAGATTTTCAATGCAGTTTCTCCGTAGCGTTGCTAGGTCATAGCCATCACTTGCACTGTCAGGATGAGATATCAATGTGGCTTAATGACATCCTGCATTCATGTCGAGTGCATGCATGAGAAATTGAACTCAATGTGAAACCCTGACCTTTTTATGAGATGTATTATTATTATTATTATCGCCATCATTCTATGAACCAATGTTGTTATTAAGTACTACTACTATTATTATTCTTTAGGATAATTACTTCATTATTATTATTATTATTATTATTCATATTGATTATTACTATGATTATTATTATTACTATTATTATTATTTTTGAATGCTATTATTAATATTATTATTTGGAAATCCTATTGTGATTAGGATTACTATTATTAGTAGTATGATTATTATTATTATTATTATTATCATCATCATCATAATCATAATTTACTATTAATATGATTACGGGTGCCATTGCTACTATTTTATTATTATCGTTATTATTATTATATTATTATTAGTATTGTTATTATTAGGACTTATGCTTTTTATTAATATTGCCATTATTTCTTTTAACATTGATTATTGTTATTATGATTATTATTAGTCATACCGATTATTATTTCATTATTATCATTATTATTGCTATTGTTAATATTATTAATATTAGTTAGATTCTATTGGGTTTAGGGATATTGGGCTATCCTGTTAGGCCTAGGTTTATTGAACCAATCGCATTAGGTTAAGACTATTGCGCCAATGCTATTAGGCTTGGGACTTTGAGTTAATCCTATTAGGGTTAAGACTTCTACTTGATTTATAAATCCTAAAGTGTGTCAAGCAATAATTAAACACCATATTTAATTGGAGATTTAGACTACAAATAAAACATAAACCTGTGAAAGAGGGGGAGCAATGGCAAGATCTCTCGACACCCATGGCAACGCCGAGATTGAGAAGTTAGCAGAGGTAATTTTGATTACGAGATTTAGACGTCCACCTTCTCACTATGATGAGATAATATATATATATATATATATATGTATATATACACACACACACACACACACACACACATTCCCCCATCATGATTGCAAGACTACAATAGATAAATAGGAAATTGATCACTCTCATATTTGCTTGCGATCATGTTTCACGAGAGTAGGAAAAATGGCTTCCAGATTATATTTAATACCCTATCCGATGGCTTCTATATATGTATATATGGATATAAACATACTTAATTATTTATATTACTAAGTTTTGATATTAATGCAATGCATGAATTTGTAGAACATTGCTCTTATTACTATTCTGGCTGTTATTATTATTATTATTATTATTACTAACATTATTATTAGTAAAATCTTATTGGGCTTAGGATTATTAGGCTAATCCTATTAAGTCTAGGACTTTTGGGCTAATCCCATTACACCTAGGGCTTCTAAATGCCTGAAATCCTAACTATATATGTGTGTATATATATATATAATAAGTCTTGATCACTAAATTAAAACCCTAACACACTCGCATACACGCCTAAGACCTGCTTACATCGACGCCATAAAAGTGGTGATCCAGAACTAACATTACAATAGCAATAATTCTTGTAAGTATCAATTTCCATCTTTGATGTATGCAATATTTTATTCATCCAGTAAATAACCTGCCCAAATAATTAGGATATGAAGTCTTCATCATTACAAAAATTGAGCAAATTTGTCGTGGCTAGTTAAGGTCCCTCCACTCGAGATGCGTTATGGCCCAATATGAGGTTATTGTCAACACAAACATATATATATATATATAAATATATATACATACACGTACTTATCCTATTCATGCATATATTAGTTGCACTTTTAAAAGCACATGAACAAGTTTTGACTCTAAATTGGATACATAGACGTCAACAGGTGTGGGGCATGAATTACATGCTTGTCATTGTTAGATGTACATGCATGTCACTACATAATTATATATAATTACGTATGTTGCATGACAGTATATATAATTATATATATAGGTTAATTATAGATCTTGATTTTGTATGGTTCCATGAGATATAAATATAAATAGGTTAATTATAATCTAGATCTTGATTTTTTACGGTAATACTACAATAGGATGTTAATTTTAAGAGTTATCCCAATTTGATAGGGTATAGTAAGATAGCTTATATTCACACTCTTATATTATTAGATTCATGCGACCACGCTTAGTACCCGATCCGTGAAGTCCTGGATATCATAGAAACCCAAGTAGATTAAGGTAAGTGATTTCTTCTCTCTATTTATTTTATAAAAATAAGTTTTTCATAAATTTATGTTTTCGTTGAAAAAGTTATTTTCATATATAAAAAGGGGATTTGAGCATGCTATTTTATGAATTTTCTATATGAAAAGCTAAAATTGTTTTGTGTTGTGCTATATGTGTATATATGAACATGCTCCGAACACTTGGGATACTATTGGTAGGAACGAGTTCTGAAATTTCCGATCGAGCTACGGGGTACAGTAGCAATTTCCGAATCCACTTAACGGGGTTGTAGTTAAGGCCCTCCTACGGGTAATAATAGTAGTGTCCGAACCCGCCTAACGAGGTTATAGTTAGGGCTTGATCAAGTTGGCCAATAGAGATTTCGAATGTTCACAAGCATGGATATATAAATGAATTTGTCTGATTCTGTTTTGTTATCTGTTCCGTTTCTTGAAAGTGGGAAACATTGATTTTTGAATATTGTCTATGTGTGCCAAGTGTGATTTTAATGCTATATATATATATATATATGTAATTTGCTCAAATTCGATAGAGGGTCAAGAGATCCCTTACTGGGCGAGTGTGCTCACACCACTAATAATCATTTTGCAGAGGATAGTGCCGAGAAAGGTGACGAGGAACAATTTTGGGGTTGGTGAGTGGATTGATGGAGTCTCTGCTTAGGGAATTTAGTGATCGCTATTTAGTTTTCATGTTTCCTTGTATGATTCTATCTATTAAGACTATTATAGTTTTTTTTTTTCTTTTCATTTATGTTTTGAAATTGGAGATGTAATAATTAGGATTAGTATCTTTTCCGCTACGACGTTCAACTAAGCTTTTCAATAAATATTTCATGGTTTTTAGTATGTTCTGATTTTCGTGGGTTGGTGTCTTTGAGTCCTTTGGGCTTAGGGGCATCGCCGTGTTGCGTCTCGGATTCGGGGCGTGATACTCAAAGTCTTCAATGTTTATAGGATATTGCAAGTCTTTCAATGTGCTTGTGGGTAGCCATCTTATGAAGTCATCAATGTGCCCGTTGTAGCTAAAGTCTCAAAAGTCTTTCAATGCACATGTTTTTAGATATGATTCTTGCCATCAATGCACATATTCAAAGCCAAAGTCTATAATGCTTATTTCAAATAGTCATTGTCTTTCAATGCAATTCCTTACTTTAGTTTTCCAAACTTTTTTGTAATCCTTTAAACACTGAATTTTTAAGTTCAACATTGAGTTGTATGCAAGTAGAGCCTTAGGGATAGTGTTTACCTACATTGGTGCAATCATTTTGAATTGAAAGTCAAATTAAAGGCGCAATCCACATCAAAAATTTCACATTGCATGTTCATTTCACACTAGCATACCAACAAACTACACAAGCTCATTTCGAAGTCGTTTTTTTTTATCATCAGATTCAGTAGCTTTGAATTTTTTAGCAAATATGTATTTGGTACACTCAATCTCATTCTGTAGTTGTTTTTTTCTCATCAAACTTAGTAGAAAAGTTTTTAGCAAACATTTGTAATACGCTTTATTTCTATGAAATCTATATGATCATCATTGCTATGTGTATTGTGTACTCTGGTCTGTTGTAGAGAAAAATGTCGCTCACCCCTTTGAGTATGATGCTTTTGTAGAGCTTAGTGCCGAGAAGGATAGTGAAGACTACTTCTGGGGATGGTGAATGCATAGATTTAGTCACGTTTTCAATTTATTTGTTTTCATGTTCCGCTACTATATAGGATGCGTCGAACTAATTTACAAATTTGAGTAGTGCTTTATAGATTAGATGGTTTTCTTCAATAGTTGATGAATTTCACTTGTGGGCACTAATGTAATAATGAGATAGTGAATTTGTACCAATTTGGGAATGATTTTTGAATAAATCTCTCATTTGATTTAGTTCAATGTTCAGATTATGAGGCTTGTTGCCCCTAAGCCTCTGGTGAATAGGCAGTGTCAGCTAGGCGGCCACTATGTTGTGGGCATAAGGCGTGGCAAGTACCCTCTTCCTAGGATCGACAATCTATTTGATCAGCTGAAAGGAGGAAAGGTATGTTCAAAGATTGATTTGAGGGCTGGATGCTACCAACTCAAGGTGAAATTCGATGATATACCTAATATTGTATTCAAACTTCAATACTGGAATTACGAATTCTTAGTAATGCTATTAGACTAACGAATGCCCCTGCCGTGTTTGTGGACATAATCATCTAAATGTTCAAGCTATTTCTCGACAAGTTTGTGGTGGTGTTCATTGACGATACTCTAGTCTACCCACATAGCGAGTAAGATTATGAGGAAAATCTATGGTGATACTACTATAGACTTTATAGGAGAAAGAGCTGCACAGTGTAGCCTTTTTAGGCCACATTATTTCCGAGGAGGGTGTCACGATGGATCCTACTAAGATCAAAGCAATAAGGGATTGGTTGCGACCTACCAAGGTGATGGAAGTGAGAAGCTTTCGAGGGCTCGCAAGCTATTACTAGAAATTCATGGAAGGATTTTGTGAGATAGCTAGGTACATGTCAAAGTTGATGTAGAAACAGGTACAGTTCGAATGGACTCTGGGATACAAGATCAGCTTCATTGAATTGAAGCAACGACTTACATCTGCACTAGTACTGGCACTAATACGACAACCCTAATAAAAAATATGTACTCATGAGAAGATTATGGCAATTCGGCATAAAGCAAAGAACAAGATAGATTCTACCCTTTAAACCCACAACCCCCTTGTACTCAAGAAGAAGATTTAAAAGGATTTAATCAAGAAAAGATCAACACTTACAAGTACTCTTGAAGCATAAATCAGATTCTTGTTGCAATGGAGATTGTAGAACTCACAATTCCTATGCTAGGGTTCTTACACATGAAGAACAAGAGACTCACGTTTTTTTGTCTACCTCCATGAACAAAATCTCATTTCCAAAGGTTTTAGGAAGGTATTTATACTAGACAAAGCCAAACCCTAAACTAAGCCCATTAGGCCTAATCCCCTAAGGAATGGGCTTTAAGTGAAGCCCAATGTGCCATCCTTACAAGGACTTATTAAAGTCTATCAAGTCTTGTGTTTAAAACCCAAATACAAGCTATTACAAATAATTAAAGCCCAAATAAATTTAAGCTCAATTAAACAAGGCTAGGCAGCCCCTTCATCAATAGAACACGCCTCAAGCATATGGAGTAGCTTAGGTGTGCCTTCAAGCCCAATTGTGCACTTAGTGAATTCATGCTCTTGCAACTCAAGTGTGACTTGCTCTTGTACATATGAGTTCATGGCTGTCCCAAAGGCCTTAGCCCGTGCCCTTGTGATTGGCCCACTTGGAAGAGCCAATGGATCCTTCTTGTTGCCTCTTGCTTCCACCTTGACACCATTGGAGCTCCCTTGATCCGCATCATTCCCTCCTGCCTCAAAAAGATTTGTCCTCAAATCTGAATCCAAATCAAACGGAGAAAGATCAGAAACATTAAATGTTGCAGAAACGCCATACTCACCTGGTAGATCAATCTTGTAGGCATTGTCATTAATGCGCTCCAAAACTTGGAATGGGCCATCACCACGTGCATCCAACTTGCTTTTCCTTTGGTTTGGGAATCTCTCCTTTCTAAAGTGAACCCAAACCCAATCACCCGGTGCAAAGACAATCCGCCTCCTTCTTTTATTAGCCTTGTCAGCATAAAGACGGTTCTTCTTCTCAATGTTGGTGCGTGCTTTCTCATGTAATGACTTCACCAAATCTGCCTTCTTTTGTCCATCTAAACTCACAAGCTCAGTTACAGGCAAAGGACATAAATCCAGCCCAGTCAAAGGGTTAAAGCCATATACAATTTCAAAAGGTGAAAACCCAGTAGAAGAATGAATGCTCCTATTATATGCAAACTCAATAAATGGCAAACAATCTTCCCAAGTTTTTAAATTCTTACCAATAGTTGCACGCAATAAGGTTCCCAAAGTCCTATTCACAACCTCAGTTTGTCCATCTGTTTGTGGATGGCAAGTAGTAGAATAAAGCAATTTAGTT